>CM075449.1:10406385-11006385 GCA_037832335.1 Carallia pectinifolia
TTATTAATTAAAAATTCTTATATTATGATATAAATAAAATAATCAGTCGGATGCACGGGGTCTTGAGACTAGTATTGTATATAACTGACTACTTAACAGACCTCTCCATTGAAAGGGCAAAAATTAAACAAAAGAGAGGTACAAAAATAATAATTTTAAAGAAAGCAATTATTCCATTCCCATTATTGTTTTGTTTTGTTGAATTCCCACACCCGCCGGGGGCGATAGGGACACTAAATCTAATTTTCGGAGATGAAACAGTCAATACAATTGTAGCACGTTAATTAAAATTTTAAGGCATGACTTTTCATTCGTGTTAAGTTTATCAAGGGCAAATAGCTTTAATATGAAAATGACCAAATTAAATGGGGAATAAAATACCTTCTAATCCAATTCCAATTCTATCTCTGTGTGAAATAGAGACATGGTTTAATTTATGTATGTTCTCTCCATCAGCCAATATCAATGGAAATTTTTCATAGGTAAGCTCAAAGCATCAATAAAATCATGGACCTAGTTTAGCTATATGCTTTTTTTCGGTCTAGTTAAAAATGTGGTAACACTAGAGATTGAAAAGGAAAAAAAAGAATGGAAACATAAATGTATCTTTTGCTCATTATTGATCACAAACCATGGAATTATGACAGAATATCACAAAGGGGCACACAGAAGCTTATTATCAGGCACGAGCTTCATTACATGACAATGCAAAAAGAGACACGCGAGGGGATCCATTCAACGACATCTATATATCTTTTATAATCCAACGATTCTTAACATTGCATATCCACCGTATTTCCCTTCTTGTGTTAACCAGAAGCTTTATTCATCACAAATGTCCAAGGGAATGGCGTCAATTCTTCCCTCTTCCTTTTAAATCAACTACACACGAGCCCCATCACAGAAAAAAATAATGATAATGATAAATTCTGGAAGAAAACACACAGTGAAAACAAAAACTAAACAAGAAACCTCCAAACTTTCTAAGCAGATATATGAAATATAAACAGTGCAACCAGCCAGCAACCAAAGGTCTATTTTTTCTCCAAAGACTGAGTGGTAGGGTAACCAAAGCCATGGCGATGGTTAGGGAACAACATGAACAGAGTACCCGCAGCAGCACCGATGACAGGAGGCAGCACCTGGAGCAAAATCTTTTCAGTTGCTCGAAAAGAAGGATAGAAGCACTCCACGCTGTTGTCATCCAAAAGGGACAACGCCGAGAACACAATCACAGCCAGGGAAGCATGAACAAAGTCACCAAACCGAAGCTTGTACGCGGACAAGTCCACGGCATCCGAGCTCGGAGACGGCCATAACCCAGTTCTGGTCACGACCCCATAATGAGTCCTGCCGTCGCTGCCAATGTAACTGTCGGTGAAACTGGAGAAACAGCAGAAGAATCCGCAGAGTCCTATGAGAATACCATCTAAGTACTTGTTTAAGGTACTGCAGTGACCGCTGTTGGTCAAGACAGGGTTAAGGAACTGGAAGATGAAGACAGTGCCCGTCGGGAGAAGCTTGATGAGATTGCCAAACCCATTAAAGGCCTTGTCTCTATATGATTCCTGAGGGCTGTTAGGTTTGCCTACTGCGGCCATTGTTTTTGCTTTGTGCTTTTGGCGTTTTGATGTGTGAAAGGCTTCTTGCAGGAAATGGTCATTTTGCAAGTGTGTGTGTGTGTATATATAGAGAGGAAGTTAGAGGAGGAAACTATATGTAGTTTGCTTCTACGTAAAATATATATAAAGTGAGAGCTATGCAAAACAGAAATTGGTTTTGCTTTCACTCTTCGAAAGAGTGGCCTTTTTGTGTAATCCAAGTTTCTAAGTTATGAATCTGTTTTAGCCATAAAGGGCATTTGATTGAAATTTGTTGGCGATATTGGCCAAAAAACGTGGACCAAAAAGGGAGAAGTGTAGAAATCAAATTATCTGATAATTTTGTATATTTTTTTACCAAAAAAAAAAAAAAATCTCTATATTCACAGACCAAATCAAATGGGGATTGCATGTATCAGACAATTGCCAATGTGAAATAAAACGTTTATCAAGTGGGATTATTATTTGGTTACATAAACGATACTCATTCTGATCTCACCAGTTCTCCATGTTTAGCATTTTTGGGCTCTTTCATATTCCGTGTGGGTGTGGTGCTACATGTGCGTGGAGGCTGCTGATCGATTTTCTTGTCCACAGAAAAATGTAGCACGTGCCTTGAAAAAAAAAGTCTCATCAGGATAGATAGGCATGGATAAATCAGATGCAAAATAGATATATAGAAATCGATAAATTAATTTATGCAACTAGTCAATTAATATTTATAACAAAATATTTATAAAAAATACATTTATTTTTATTTTAAATATTAATCGGCAAGTTACACAAATCATCCAATCAATTGTTATGTGTCAGTTTCACGTTTATATTTTATCCTGTCCATATAAATTTTTCCCAAAAAAAAAAAAGGGGTGGAGATGAGTTGGATGTGAGTCTCATACTTTAAAAACAAATTAAAAAAAACAAAAAAAAAAACTTTTCCGCCAAAAAACACATTGATTTTTAAGAAAAATTATAATTTTTTATTCTTTTGAGTCCTGTTTGCTAACTCACTCAAGCTTTTATATGAGAGAATTTATCTTTTCATCAACCTTTTCACTTCAGAAATTAGTTTGCTTCAGGAAATATGGAAACTGGGAAGGAGTACGTATTACGTGCGGAACACAAATGTAGTGAACCTATACTTATAATATGTATCTACATTAATTTATTCATATTTTTATTAAGCATAGTGTCTTTTGTATATGTTTTTGTGTGTGTGTATGTACACACACAATTTAAAAGCTACTTTAATTATTTCATTTTCAGTCAATATATTGTCATCAAGTTCATAAACATAACTTTGATGTAAATATGAGACAATACTAAATAATTAAAAATTTATATATGATATAAGGAATGAAACGATATCCTTTAATATGAATGGTATAACTTATCAATTCCGATCATGCTTGAGGAGAGAGTACAAGACTGTACATTATGTGCTTAATCTTTGAAAACTATAAAATTAAGGTTAGGTGCATATGTGACATATCAATAGAAGCATCCCTATGGAGACCAGCGGCCTGCTTCATTAGCAGCCTTCTTCACAATTTTTGTTTGATCCCTATCGTTTAAGTAAGTTTTTGTACTAACAATTTTTTTTTCCTAGTTGGAGTGGGAGAATTGGTGAAATATGGATACGAACCCTAAATCTCACTCCAAGTTTAACACAAAATAGCCATTAGATTATATATTGCGATTAGATCAATACTAATTATTTGACTATATTAAGGAAGAAAAAAACATTTAACGTATCCTTGTAGCATTCTCCCTCTAATATTTTTACTTGGAAATAGAGGATTCACGTGGAAAATGGATGTAAAACTTATCCTTATTTAGTTGCTGCCTTAGCACATTTGATTGTCAACTACGGAGTCCTTTTCACAAAACATAAATTGAATTAGAAATGTGATGAACTCACAATGAGTATTATTACTAGATCATCAATTTGATGCAACTTGTACAGGCCGACCATAATAAATTGATGATATTGAAACAAAAGCTACCAGAATAAATATTTTTTAATAGTTTCATTAACTGGATAAAGCATCTTTATTATTTTTAGGGATATGCTTGACACAACGATCCAATACTAAGATGTAGGTGTTCAGCCATATAAATATGATATCCGTATGACATAAATATTAATTTTCGTGTTATATACCAATAAGAACAAAAATCCATCCCCCCCCCCCCCCCCCTTTTTTTTCAAACAAGATTAGCTTTTGTATGCGTGCGGTAACATAGTAGAAAATCAACTTAATTAACTTAATTAAGTTGTTCTGAGTGTAAAAAGGTTAAGAAGAATTTTGAGTTGAAAATAAGTAATTTTTTTCTTTGTTTAAATTTTTCGTTGTTGATATTTTAAAATCATTTCAGCCACATCTTTTTTGTTTCCATTCATTATCTATAACTTCTTCTATATAATTGTTGGTCTATTGATAATAACACGTACTCTTTTGCCTAGAATAGGTATCTATATTTTATTCTAAAAAAAAGATATCTATATTTATTTAGAAAGGCATTAAATGAATACGCATAATAAAACGAATCATGAAAATAATTAAAAGAAGTAAAAAGACAAAGAATAAAGAGATCTACACCCGTGCAGTGAAAGATCATTTTCTTCAAAATTCGATTTAATCAGACTTACATTTGCATGCTTTAGCGACCGACTTTGAGTCACAATTCACAAGAAGGCCGTTACCGCACCCATAGCCGCTTCAGTTGCCCAACTTTAATAATTAGAAGATTTTGTATCATGAAATTATCAGTTTATATTTTTGTTAAAGTGTTTAATGGAACTAAGCATATTTTTGACCCTTCAGAATTGATAGTAGTTGGTCGAAATTTTCCTCCTCTTAATTTAGTGTTACAATGTGACTTACCTTGTTTGGCAGAAAAAAGAAAATTAAATATTGTTTATTCGATATTTCACATTAGAAACGTCGAGGAAAAGCAAACTGTGATAAACTAATCAAAATTGTGAAGTTGCACGCAAAATAGTTTTTAGTTTGAACATCCCTTCCTTCTATATTTAGTTGCACGCAATGTATAGGTATGATTGTTCCCTACTTGACTGGAACTTAATATAATTTGACTACCATTAACATAATTCAAGCTATAGAAATTCTTATGTGCAGCTCAAAATATATATTATTGAATGAATTATGTATTTATTTAACTCTTTTGAAGGTCATGAGTCTCGGAATTCATTTTTGAACTTTCGGACTTCTACTTCATGAGTCTTGAATTCTCGCTTTACGAGTGCCAAGCTTCTTCTTTAGTAGTTTTGAAGCTGTCATTTCAGGAAATCCCGAGCTCCTTTTGCGAGCTTTTAAGCTATATCCTCACAAGATCCAGAGCTTCAACATTCAAGTTTTCAGAGTAACATCAAACTCTTTAGTTTGAACTCAGATCACTGAGTTTAGTCTCATTTTTTGAGGATTAGTTATAAGGATTATATTAGATTCACTAGGCTTCGAGCCCAGTCCTATATCTTCCAACAAGTAGGCCTACTTTGGACCATATGCATAACATGAACTTTTATGAGTCTCTTAATCTTTACATTATCACTGTAGCACTCTTTATATATATAAATAGCAGGATCCTTCTTAAAGTTTTTTTTTTTTTTTACCCAAAGAGAAAGGATAGATTGGATTACATAAACCAAAGCCAAATACATAGAGGGTCCATTCAAAAAGCTCACATCATACATACAAAAAATAGCAGTCCAACCACAATATACAACAAAGTACGGTTTACACCACAGACAAACCCAAGCCCAGACTTCAACAATGGCCAAGCGGCCCAGAGACCCGAGCCCAAGACTCGAGTATAACCCAAATCCGCCTGGAAGAAAAACACAGGAATGAGGGTCAACAGAACCTCGCTCTACCACCGCCTGTCGGCGGCGAAGCCCCAAATCGGGGAGGATGGCAAGCCCCACAGGCGGTCAGCGACAAGGCCCCGACAAACATCCGGGAGCAGGCCGACCAAGCCAAAGCGCGCACACAAAGCGCTGAAACCGAAGGAAAGCTGTTGAAGCCAGAGGAGTCGGAGTGAGGGAAACCGAAGCAAAACAAAGATCGGCAACCGAGGAAGCAACATAGAAGGCGCAACCAGATACCTGTACAAGGGGATCCCCAGATCAAAAACCACCCCTCCCTCGCCAGTGAAGGCGGGGGAGATCACCGGTGAAGCGAAGTAGCAACCCAAGCACCTTACGTGGAAGAGAACAACAAGCAAAGAGAAGAGACCGATCCAGATCCACCCACGAACCCTGAAAATGGAACTAAAACAGCCGAGACAAGCCCCAATCCTCCATAATCTTGTCTTGTTAGATTCCGTTCCTAACTCAACGTAGCATCATTCACTACAGTCTACAATCTGAGTTGAGTCCGACGTCCTACCCGAATGATTTTTCCCCGTCAGATACTCTCAACGATAACGCCACCAGTGGCCATCATTTTACAACCAAATTTTAGAACAAACAGATAAACGGAAAGCAAGCAAACATGAAAATAAAAAAAAAAAACAATAATAAGACTTTATTTAATTCTGCTCAAAATTTCCCTTAATTTTTCCACCTTTAATTTAAGATTACATAAGGAACAGCTCAACCCCTTTTACAAATATTACAATAGATAGAGCAGAAAATCCTCAAACCATTAATTCCCCACACCACATATTACAAAATCAACCCTCTATTTCCACTTTCTTCTTCTTCTTCTTCTTCTGCTTCTTCTTCTTCACAATTCCTTTTTAATTTTTCATTACAAGCCCAGATAACTCCCTAAATTACATCCATAATTTCCCATAAATAGCCCCTGATTAAACCCCAAATTCACAATTAAGCCTATATATTTAACTAATTCGCCTCCCTAATTTTCTCCGATTTTCAGATCTGGTCCCGTTTTAATAAAAACTCACGGGAAGGTCCGATCTTCCGAATTCAGAGAAACTTAATTGAGACGACATAGTAAATAAATAAACCGACAGAGGTTAATCTCAATTTGATGGCTGCTACGGATCCGGATCCGGATCCGGACTGGTTAGCCGGCGTCAGAAATCGAGTTGAAGCAGACGCCTGAGGTCTCTGGTGGCCGAGTCATCAAACGAGGCATGCTTCTTCTTTGAGAAGGACGGCAGCGGTAGCGAACTCGGCGCCGGAGAAACCGCGAACGCCGATCCGGCATACACGTCGGACCTCCCGGCCACCACCGGAGACCTCAAATCGACAACTCTGATCTGCTTCGGCACCATTTCCGGTTCGGGACCCAGTCGATCCGTACTGGTCACGACCATTTCGCCACCTCCTTGGCCCTTCTTCTTCGCCGGGAACGCAGCCTCCCTCCTCATGATCTGCGAATCAAGCGACGTACCTCGCCGTAAAATCGTCACCTTCTCCATAACAAGACTCTGGCTGTCATTTCCGTTGCGGTGGTTGTGGTGGTGGTGGTGGTGGTGGTTATGGCTTTTTGTGACCCGCAAATCGTCAACGGAACTCAATCTCTTCGACACAGACGGCTCCGATTGACGCTTTCTCTCGGACCGGACGGCCGGCTTTCTGTTGGACCTTGGATTAGAGTCATAAAAGTTAGGTGGAAAACCAGAAGAAAGGCCGCTGCTACCGCCGTAGTAATTTCTCCGGCGACAGGGCGAATCCCTAATTTTCTCAATCAAACAATTCTGCGGCCTTAAAATCTGCGTCCCCATAACAATAATAACAAAGACAGATTGCTTTTATTTTTTTTATTTTCCTTTCAAGATTTCTTTTTTTTTTTTGCCTCTCTCTCTTTTTCTCTGAATTTCGATCTTCTTCTCTCGCATCACATGCGGAGAAGATAGGATTAAGAAGAAGGGAGGAGAAAGGGGGGCGGTCGCGGTGGTGGTGGCGGCGCGTGAGGCGCGTTAATTCTTTTAGCTTTGGACATGGTGGAAATTAAGGAGGAGATGGTTGGGATATATAGAGGAAGACAAATGAGGAAAAGGTAGGGTCGGATAGGGACGAGCTTTCTCACGAGCTTCGCTCCTGTTGACACGTCATTTCTCTTATCAGGTTGTGAGAGAGATAGGGAGTCAGGTTTGAGTGGCGATGACTTGACTGGGTCCACCCTTACAATTAGGCATTAATTAATTTCTTATTATTATTATTATTATTATTAGTTGGTACCGGTGGGAAGGTTCGGGGTTAGGTATGGAGTGGGGCCCGCTCTTTTCACGGTGACAGCTGGCTGGACATGAAGACGTTACACCCTTTTTGTTTTTGTTTTTGTTTTTGTTTTTTTGGAGGAGGTTCATGTTATTATTCGGGCTGTATGCTGTATTAAGGGGCGTATTTAACGGCGTTGGGTGTGGTCCGTCTGGATGCCGCGGGGTTAGTTGTCGGCTTGTATAAATGAAGAGGACCAATATGCTTTATATAAATTTATTAATAATTCAATGTATTTTTTTTATAATAATTTGAGTTTGAATTCTTATGTTCTCGCATGTCCCGTATAAATGAAAGTATGTAAAAGTGTGGTTACAGATTTGTCACTTGTTTGTACTGTAATTAAATGTGAAAAAAATTTATTAAACCCAAAATTGCATGAGTGAAGGGTTTGCCCTTACTGGTAGTTAAATAAAATATGATAAACGAGAATTATTCTAATTTTAGATCACAGAGTTAAATAAAATATAATAAATGAGAGTTATTTAAATTTTAATTCATAAATTTGATAACTAACATACTTATAAAATTTTTTTTTGTAGTTAAAAAAATTATTATGGGTTAATAATTGATTTATTTTTATTGATATAAAAAAATATAGTACCAATGGTGGTTAATGTTCTCACATGCATAAATCAAAAATTACTTGTTGAGGTTCTGATTCATTTTGAAAGCCACGGCGCGATGATTGTGTCAAGCGTGAACGAAGTTCTTCCACATTTTTTTTTTTTTTTACTAAGGGAAGTATTGCATTAATAATAATTAATTCCGCACACAACTCTAAATTAAAGGTGCTGGATATATCTGCACCTAACAAGAATAGAAGATAGTTAAGCAAGGCCTACAACAATATGGTCACACTGGTCATCCATCGCATACCAAGATATAAAATCCATTTCCACAAATTTCCTAAATAAGAAAAGAAATTAAACTGAAGCTAAACTTATTGATTCAAATAGATCAAATTTAGTCAGATCAAACTGTTTAAATCAGTACAAACTGCACATCGACAGATATGTAACGAAAATCGATTGGGTATATCTGACAACGATTTCACTTAAAATAAAATTACAGATAAACACATTTAACAACACATAATCAGCCACAAAATAAAGCAACCAAACACAATGGACTGTCCATCTCAAAAGGTAGCAATAAACTGATCCAAAGGAGGCGGTGACACACGGCAGGGCTGACGGTGGCATAGTGGCCGGCGACGATAGGAATAACAGCGGCAGTGAGGTAAATTCTGGCAACCTGAGCAGCAGCGTTTCTAATAATAGAAGCTGCCTCGAGGGTGGTGGTTGCAGAGAAGCCCTCGGCGGCAGTAGAGACCGAAAAATCGGTGTCAGTGGCACGAACAGTGGCCGTTAGGCAGCCAACAGCAGCTCCAGTAGTGGACGTTGCAACGACGGCCCCTGTGAAGCCGTTTTCTTTTGAAAATAAATGGTCTGGAGCCATAGTAACAGTGACTGGCACGGTGGAGACAGCTGCCACGGCGGGACAAATGGCAGAAACAACAAACATGATGGCAAGCTTGCAGAGAAACTGGATCCGGTGAAAAGAAGACCATATGTGTCCTTATTTGAGCAAAATCTAAAGAAACTAAAAAAGCAAATCGATTAAGAAGTAGGAGGAGAGGCGGAAGAAGAAGGAATCGGTGGAAAAGGGGAAGCTGACACTAGAGGAAAGAGGAAATAGAGGATAGCGGCGAGAAGAGGAGAAAAAGTGGCTGGCCGACGGTGGTGGCTATCCACCACCAGCCAAGAAGGGCGACAAACTTTTTAAGGGACAGAGAGATTAAAGTTAGAGAGAGGTTAGAGAGAATATACGAAAATTTATTACAAATCTCAAAGTAGACTCTTATCTGACTCAAAGTTTTTCCACGTCAAATTATATTAATTACCAAATTTAAAATCTAGTGCATGCTTCCACAAACACCCAAAATTTTTAACCAATGAGGAGTATAATGGGAGGATTCGAAATTAGATCAAGTGCATGAAAATGTGGACACTACTGCGTCGTCCGGTGATTAAATGATTGAATTTCTTTGAACCACATTATGATTGAATTTTTTTTTTTTGGAACAGCATTATGATTGAATTTTATCATCGTAAATGTGGCATTCTGCATTCGTGTTTCATATATGATATAATTTAATAGGATTCTGATTGGGCACACCTGTGATCCTTCGTCTGATTGAGCATCTACATGATATTGATTATTGATCGAACGTTTCACATGCTTAAACACTTGTGCATGTGTTTGCATCAAATCATTTTTCCATCTAATTGATCGTAAAAACTAAAAAGTATTCAATCAAATATAATTTTCAAACATAAATTTTGAATGCAGTGTCTTTTAAAAATATCTTTATTTATTTTCTGTACTTTGTTCTTGAAGTGTTTAAATTTTGATATGTTACCTTTTTTATTCGACTACAAGGCAGAGTAGAGCTTTCTTCGTTTTTGACAACAATATAATAACAATATCATGTGTCTGCCCATGAAAATTTGTTCACAAATATTCGAGTTTGTATTATTTAGGAAGAAAATGTATTTAATTTTCTATGATTTATGTGGAAAAAATTGTTGAGTGAAAGCAGCATTTAACCTAAAGCAAAATTATAGTCTGGCATATTCTTTTTTTAGATAAATCTAAAAAAAGAATGATTGCAAGTGTATTGCATGGTATTTGTAAGTTAAGGTCAAAGAGTATTTTGTAAACATTCTCGTTCAATCTCTCGTGTAGAAAATTTACCATCTAAATACTGTAAAATTTAGATAAATATACTCATATTAGACTACAATATAAATAAATATAAAATTGAATATCACACTCTCAACATACATCTTCATGTATCGGGAGGACAATATGATTATATTTTTTTTTGAGATGGCATAATTATATTCTTAAGCCCTTCCTAACAATGATAGTTATTTTTTCTCTACCAAAAAACCCTATAGATTACTCTGATTCCTCCCGAGTAATAAACATTGAAAAGGTTGATACGTGGATGGTACATATTGGAGAGAAAAAAAACAATTTCATGTGATCCTAAAAGGGTAAGAGTTTCATGTGGTCGTGACTCGTGAGTCGTGAGCGACACATTATCCAACGTCCGCCGCACCGGCCACCAAGTGTCACCACATAAACATAATGGTCAGGTCTACCACTTTAGAGAAGTAGTGACGTAAAACATAAAATCTGCCCCAAGCATCCATTGCACAAAGGAATTATTTAGCACAACTGATTTTTTAAAATATAAAATTTCCTTCACGATGTTCATTAATCCAACTATTAAATGTATTGTCTGTTTATTTATATTTTCATATTGGGACATCGTTGTTTTTTTAACTCAGAAATTGTTAATTATTAGATGTTAATTATTCACGAATGAGAAGACTTTTTTAAATAATTTTTTCAGGTCTTTGTACTTTATAAAGATGGTTAGTGCTTTGTAAAGATAGTGCTTTATGCCCCAATTCTACTTAACGTAAGAGATTAGAAGAGATGACAGAATTCTCATAATTTTTCTCAAACCTAAAGACTTGGTAGCCACTTACATTCAAGTGATAGATGGAGCTAGAATCCAATCTAAACTATAATGCAGCTTAATATTAGTCAATGTCTACCATTACCCATCTCATTGAAGAAAACTGAAATCCTGCCACTTGGTTTGCATTCGTGCTTGAAAATCGATATCTAACCGCACTTTAAAAAGCGATTTCAGCTTTCTTAAAGCAATGAAATCATTGAAGGCGACACCATTTTCCATACTTTTAAAAGGGATCAAAGGGAGGTTTCTCTTCTTTGTTTACTTCGATGCCCCATACCGCCATACGTTGATCTAGTCAAGTATCCCAAAAAAAAAAAAATCATGATAACGCAAATTGAAATCAATTGGGTCGGTTTATAAGTTAACAAAGTATTGCAAACCCACCTAGACTTAATGCAAAAATAATAAGAAGATAAGGTTAAAAAATTATAATAATAATGATAGGAAGATCTGCAGTCCTGATACGGTGATATTTTTTTAATCGAAGTGCTTGCCAACATAAAGCTTTGTTGGGGCACAACAATTGATAAATGCCATCCAAAAGGACTACAGGCACAAGCTCAACCGAGGGCAACAATCATGACACCTATGATGAAACATTTTTTTAAAGTTTATGGATACACGAGAAAGAAATTCGATTAAAGTTATTATATTCGATCACTAAAATATACCCGATTAGTGGCTCTATAATTATGACGTACAGATAAAGATACAGAAGATAGATACGATACAATATAGATATATAAATAAGAAAATTTTAAAAAAATTAAAACACAGATATAATATAAATACGAATATAAAAAATATTAAATATTATATATGTATATATATAATTTAATATTTTTAATAAATTTTAAAATTTTTTTACATATAATTCATAATAATAATTATTATAATATTTTATGATATAATTTATATTTTATTCATAATTTTTTAAAAAATATTATATATATATATATAATATGCATTTGTCTGTGAGTGTGTGCGTCCGTGTGTATGCGTGTCTATATATAAAATAAAATATTTAAGTAAATTATATATATATATATATATATATATATGTATAATATATTAATTAAAATATTAAATAGATATAAAAGTGTTTGACATATGAATTAGAAGTATCCGACACGTAAATTAGAAATCTTTGATATGTGTGTCTGAATTTTTTTATTTTTATTTTTTTGTTGGACACGTTTCGGAGTGTTCGACACGTGTCTGAGAAGTGTCAGACGAATATCATATTCTACACGTGTGTCCAACACAAACACTCATCATTTTAGAAGTATCCGTGTTTCCTAACTCTACAAACAACTTTGTAATTGATTTTTTCTAAATAAGATATTCGGTAAAATTAAAAATATATTTATTTTTATAGAATTACAAATAATTTAATAACATAAATTAAAGTTTACTCTTTTGAATATTCAATGTAAATAACCAACATATTTTATAGTATCAGCAACACAATTTTTTTTTTTTTTGATAGGGCTCGTAAAGTATGGTCTTAATTGTACGTGGATTTGTTTCAATGGCGCCAAACTCATTTCTCAATAATTTTCCACTGAAAAAAGAGCCAAAGAAAAAGATTGGAAAAGCGAAGAAATCGAGAAAGCTTTTCTTTGTGGGTCAAATGAACTTTTTTTTGTGGAAAGTGACTTGCAGGGAAGTAATTATACTCTCCCGTTCTGTTTCATATGAAAATATTTAAAGATTAAAAAAGAAAATAGTGAATTTTGCAATTTTCCACATATTTATTATTAATTTTTTCGTAATTACATTATAAATTTTGTGTTTGATGTCAAATTCATCGTGTTGTTAATAAATCTTTGACAAAAATAATTTAATTATAATTTTTCAAACCAAATCAGACCCCGATACAAGGGGTTTAATTTGTAAAGTTGTCAGTCCAACCACCACATAAGTAATCAGATAAACTGATCAATTCTTTCCAAAAATAATTTATATTATATGTTATATGAATATAAATAAATTTAAGCATATGCATATACGAGAAGTTATGATAAATAATACAATTATATACATTTCTTTTTGTAAAAAGAACGAACAAAATTTAGTGAAAAAAGCACCCAATTCACTGGTGTGACCATTAAGTCGAAGCATTCGAATCAATTTTGGGTTGAACAATTTTTCCAGTTCAATATCTTATCCAATTTTTACCAAATCAGACCCAACCAAGTAGCCATTCACCAATTTTCTTACTCAAAATTTGTAATCAATTACTCAAAATTTTTATGGGTTTTTTTTTGACAGAATTATGGATTTGTTAATTTTTATTGATTGTGTTTTTTTTTTTAAAATCAATCTACTAGATTATTTCTATCATAATAATTTTACTCAACTCTTATTTTGTCTATTAAATAAATTGACTGAACAGTCAATTTATTTCCCCTCAACCGTCACGTTATCAAATAATGAAGACATGATATTTTAATTTTAATTAAAAATTTAAATTATTTTTTAAAAAAATTTATACAAAAAGTTTTTTAAAAAATCAAATTTTCTTTTTCTCTCTCATCGCGCCTCCTTCCTTCCTCTCTTTCTCCTGCTGCCTCTCTCTCTCTCTCTCCACTCCTCTCGTTTTCCAAGTATTCCATCAGAAGATATTTTGCTCTAGCATGGGTATTGAATCCACCAACAGTCCAACACTAAGTTGAGTTACCACATGACAGCAGAGAGGGAAGGGCGAGGAGAGAGAGAGAGAGAGGGCAGGAAGGAGGGGAAGAGAGAGAGAAAGAGAGAAATTGTTTTGTTTTTTTTTCAAATTTGGTTGGCAAAAGAAAAATGAAATGAAAGAAAAAAGCTTTATTTTTTGATTTTGCAATAAATTTCTGGGATTGAGTAAAAGCAAAGGGAAAATGATGTTTGCAATCTTAGTTGTAACGGTTCAATTGGAAATAGAATCAAATTCAAGAAACTAAAGAAATTGTTCGGCCTAAGAGGAGGAAAACCAAAACCTGGAAAACGAGAGGAGGGGAGAGAGAGTAATTAACAAATAGTTGAATTAAATATATAAAATATATATTTTTTGAATAAAAAAATTTTAATTAGTGTATTTAATTTTTTTAATAATTTTTATAAGGTTAGAATTATTTTTTAATAAATTGATCACTTTTTATTAACAGATGAACTAATTTAGTAAAAAAAATAAAAATTTTAAGATTCAAATAAAATTTTAAAAAAATTTAGAATTCATATAAAAAAAATGTAAAAATTTACAACTAAAAAATATCATATTCCTAGAAAGGAGAGAGGGGTAAGACGAGAAAAATAAAAATTTTGATTTTTTAAAAAAAATTGTAAAATTTTTTTAAAAAAAATTAAAATTTTTAATTAAAACTAAAATTTTATGTCATTATTATTTAATGACGTGATAATTAGTGAAAAATAAATTAATTGATGTGACATTCTGTTAATTTTTTATTTTTGCTTATTTAATAAATAAAGTAATAATTAAATAAAATTATTATGATAGATATAATATAGTATATTGATTTTGACAAAAAAAAATACAGTAAATAAAAATTAATAAATTGATAAAAAATTTTAATATTAACCTTTATTCTTTTTGAAAATTATATGTTCAACCGTTTACATGGCACGCCAACTCGACATCAAAATTATCGTGTCATGTACTTTTGGACTTGCTGTTTGTAGACTTTGTACTGTAATTGTTTGTTAATGGAACTTTTTTCTTTCTATAAAAAAAAAAAAAAAAACAATGTCATGTTATTGCAGCACCAAAAAATCCTAAAAAAAGTTCTAAAAAATAGAACTGAAATCAAATTAAAGAAAAAAAAAACAATGTGTTTTTACACTTGAAAAATCACAACACGTGAAATAAGATCAAGACTTTAATATTCACCATGACAAGTAACATCCTTTATAGTGTATTTGGTTTAAAAGAATTTGGTGAAAAAAAATGATTAAAAAAAATTTAGTTAAAAAATATTATTATTATTATTATTATATTTTTATAATTTTTTTATAATTTTTTTTATTAATTTAAATAACAAACTTTTATTTTTTCTTTCACAAATTACTATTTATTTTCTTTTTTATCATTTTATTTCTCACAACTTTCTTATTAATTCAAATAATTTTATTTTCTCATAAATTTTTAATAATCCAAACCTTTCATTAAAAAGAAAAAAGGTTAGTATGTTGAGAATTATGTCCTGACCCTCACTTGGACATAAGTCAAAAGAAAAATATTGGATACAATTAAATATATTTAAATATTATTTAAAATTTAAATTTTAAAAAATATAAAATAGAAGATTTACTGACGTAATATATTATATCAATAAGTTGAGAGAGTGCAAAGAACTCTTTGAAAAGAAAAAGTAGAGTCTTTTAAAAGAGAGTCTATTAAATTTTTATTTTAAAATTTTTGAATTTAAATTTGAAAAAAAAAATGAGATTTATGAGAGAAAAATTATTTTTATTGTATAATTTATAATTTAATAAATCTTAAAATTAAAAAAAAAAAAGAAAATAAATTAAATTTACAAGGTATCCATGCATTTGTTGGATGTCCGTTTGCGTCTCAGCGTGAGAATGAAAAAAAGGGAGAACTCAAGAATCACTCGTGCAATTTTGTTTTTGTCCACAGGTATTGTCATCAGTTTATCACCTTCTATCCATTCGCAAACACACAAAAATTTGATGCCATATATCTCAATCTATCCAATCCATGGCCACCTATAAAACCCTGCGTTCACTTTTTGTTCAGCAAACAGACCAATAAAAAATCAAAAAAAAAAAAAAAACTCGACTAGACAGTGACTTAGTGAAAAACATGCGCTCGATATATAATTAATCTAAATAGCCACATCTTTTTTCTAATAAAAAAAATTTATTACAAGTATATTAGTTATCAGATCAATAAACTGGATCAGAGGTTATCTATTTTATACCCATTTAACTTCACCTATAAGAGGAGATTCACCTCTCTAAATACTATTAAGATTACATGTGATTCACCCTAACAGACAAAATGTTGCAAATCGTAAATCAGAAACTGTGTGCATCAATTTTTGATAGGCTTCTTCCAAAAGAGCAAATCCTCATACACAACTCATAGAATTCAAATTAAAGTCGTAAGTGAAGGAAGTATATTGGTTAATTAAGTAGATTATCATTTCGAGTAATCTCGTATCTTTTTTTTTTAATATATTTTTTGTCAAATTACATTATGACAGTTTGCTTGTTCTCGGCTTCTCTCGCTCATTTCAAATAATTTTTTTTTCGAAAAGATTAATAAAAAAAAAATAATAGAAAAAATAATTTAAAAGTAAAATCCTCCCAAAAAAACAGTAAAAAAGAAAAAAAAAAAAACAGCACGAAAAGCGAGAGCTGAGGGGGAGTGGGAGAAATGCTAGGGAAAGAATCGGGTGGTTCCACCTTCGATCTTCCCGAGGAGGTATTGCAAGTACTGCCATCCGATCCATTCCAACAGCTCGACGTGGCCCGCAAGATCACGTCAATTGCCCTCTCGACACGTGTCAACAACCTCGAATCAGAGTCCTCCGCCCTCCGCGCCCAACTCGCCGAGAGAGACGACCTCATCGCCGACCTCCAGTCTCAGGTCGACTCCCTCGATGCCTCCCTCTCCGACATCTCCGACAAGCTCGCCCGCGCCGACCTCGAGAAGGTCCGACCGGACTTCTTCCCTCCGTGCTTTGGTTCATTTCATTGTTTTTTTTTTTTTTTTTAATTTTTGCTCCAATTTTTATTTTTCCTTTTGCAGGAAAAGTTGGTGAAAGAGAATGCTTCGCTCTCCAACATCGTTAAGAAGCTCCAAAGAGATGTTTCCAAGGTCTGCAAATTTTGCAATTTTTTTTTGTGATAATTTTCACTTTTTTTTTTGTCCAGTCCTACCTGTTTGTCCGTTTGTTTATCTCAATTCCTTGAATTTCGATCTTTTTGAAGTCCTGATTTCCTTGAAATTCTTGCTTCCTAATGTACTCTTAGAGCAAGAATTTCTGAATCATACTTGATGGAGAAGATAATAACTGCTACTGGCTAGGTGTTGAATTTGGAGAAGTAAATGCGAAGGCCGTACTTAGATTAGAGGCTGGAATGAAATTGCTATATCTCACATTAAATTACATGCTTCTTTCGTCCAGCAATACCTAATAGTCGTGTAGTGAGAGATTCGAACACACTTATTGTGCTATCAATGGACTTGGGATTGGTGGAAGACATATGACAAGGGATGTAGAACCTACTGAGACAGCCTGTGGTTGGGGGAGAATCGATGGTATATGTACACGGTCTAGGTCATGTTAACAGAATCGTAAAAGCCTAAGCACCATATATTCTCGTTAAACTCCTTATACGTAACATGTGCATGGCAGATACTGTAACGACTAGAGTTGGTTTTAGAACTTAACCCCATAATCACACATTTGGAAAGAACCGGGTAATTATTGCTTCAAAGAAGAAAAATTGAAGAATTTGATGTTTCAGGAACAGCTGTTGTTTCTTTTTTGATTGAGCTTTGAGGGGGTTCTGTTTGTGTTAGTTGTTGTTATCACTTGGAAACTCTCTTGAAATGGGTGCAGTTGGAGGTGTTCAGGAAGACCCTTATGCTGTCACTTCAAGAGGATGAAGAAAACTCTGTAAGTTAAAGTTGCTCTAATTGTCTGTTCCCCTGGTTATGACAAAAACACATTTTCTTGGATCATTGCTTTTTGTTGGACTATGGTTCATTTGGTTCTGTGGCAGGCAGGAGCAGGAGCTGGGGTTCCTCCACTGCACATTGTTGCCAAACCGACACCAAGAGGTAAGTGTTTATACCCCTCTTTGCCAATTAGTGTCTTTTAAGCTGATTGTATGGCTTACATTTGCTTGTTAGCATTGGATATGGGCCAAACCAAGTGTCTTCTGTTTGAGTTTTATGGTGAACTGAACTAGTGGTATTCGGAAATTTATAGCCTTTGCTACTCAATTTTCCTTTTGTGAGTTTTATGACTGGTTAAAATGATGTATTGGGTTGCTTCCGGTGACATATAAAAAGAAGATGAAAGACTTTGCTTTATATCCAACATTCTGGATAACACAAGCTTCCATTTTGAACACCAAACTCATTTCCTTTGGTCCATTTCCACAAATTTAGGCTGGCTAATTGAACATCTAAGAAAATGCGTCACATTTGGTTAGTGTATTTATCTTACCGACAAACTGAAGTGCTTGAATTCAACTTCTATGTTCCTGGATTACTGCAGCTCGCTGTTTTGTAAATGGGGCTACCCAGGACAGAAGTTTACTTTTTACTAGTGATTGTTGAATGAAGAGCCAACGGAACTGAAGAAGCATTTGATATTTATTTGCCGTATGATTTGTCTACCAACTGGAAAAGTTTCATTGCTCTGATTTGTTACAGAAGATGATGCCGTGTTGCCAAATTCAAGAGCGTCCTCAGTACGGAGCCAATTCTCAGAAATGGGGAATTCATTTGCAGAGGATCGTGGGACGGAGAGTGTGTGACATTTTCTGTTTCTAGCATGTTTCTTGACATTAACCTTCTTCCAAATATAAAGAAGAACACAAAAACCAAAGAATCAAAAGAACACGAGAAAGAAAAAGAAAGGGAAAAATAAATTCTCAGTTCTTACATTTTTTTTTTCTTCTGGCAGCCACAAGACTTGGCATATCACATAGTTACCTCTTAGCATCCCAGACAAGCACACCTAGGCTTACCCCTCCTGGCTCCCCTCCAAGTTTATCGGCGTCGGTGTCTCCTACAAGAACATCTAAACCGGGATCCCCGAGACGACATTCAATGTCATTTTCTACGTCAAGAGGTATCCTTGATGATAGGTCTTCTATATTTTCTTCACTGCCTTCAAGTGCTCACAGTTCAGTTTCAAGCTCTGATGCAGGATCACAAAGTGGTAAGTTCTGACATATCATTAGAAAAAAAGTTCATTTGTTATTTGATTGCTTTGGATTTGTTATTTGATTGCTTTGGATGCTCAACGTCATTGGCCTTGGATATTATTTCAAATAGTACATAGCTAACTGCAAGGTTTTGGATCTGCATCTTTGTAAACTATTTGACCTTAGTGACGTAGAGGTGCAGACTTTTTCTTTCAAAATGCAAGGAAGCTATGCTATGCATATTAATGTCCAATGGGTGAATGGTAAAACCATTGGCATTTGATGGCACATTGTCAATGAACAACTCTTTGGCCAAACAATAACCTCTTTATACCAAGTACAAATAGATAATTGAAAATTGAGAAATCGAGTGTCTTTTGGCCATATTGCTTCCATGAAGCTGAATGAGATAGGTCAAATAGGATAGACTTGCATATGTGCAAAATTTTAAAAAAGGATAGCCTGGGTTTTGTGTCTTGATCTTTTGTGGGTATCAAACATTTTCAAATTGCATATAATTGACTCAGCAATTTGTATTTGTGACATGGGATGTAGAGCCAAAAGCCATTACTGATATTAGATATCCATGTTCTGGTAGCTTTGTTATTACAACTGGTTTGCATGTTTCAGGACGAACTCGAGTTGATGGTAGAGAATTCTTCCGTCAAGTCAGGTAAGGATTTGTCATGGTGGAAAATTTTGGATGTTGCAAAGAGTTTTGTTGTTTTAAATTCCCAAACAATATACTGCATCAAAGTTGATACATGCGAAGTGCAGTGTTATTAAATCTATAGTTGCTTTGAAAGTCTCTCTGACTAAATCTGTTGCCCATTAATGGTCTTATTCTGATCTGCCCTTTTTTTTTTCTTCCTATTTTTGGGTCAGGAATCGTTTGTCTTATGAGCAATTTGGTGCATTTCTAGCAAATGTTAAAGAATTGAATGGCCACAAGCGAACAAGAGAGGTACGTCTCTCTCTCTCTCTCGCTCTCTGTACGTCTGCTTGTAGGATGCATTATCATTGGTCTGCACTATCTCAGGAGACCTTGAAGAAGGCTGATGAGATATTTGGCCCAGAGAATAGAGACCTTTATGCAGTATTTGAGAATTTGATCACTCGGGGGGTTCATTGAGGCGGCCATCTGAACTCGCAGTCACTGTATTTAGCATTTTGTCCTTTTCATGTAAATTACTAAATTACGCTGCAATTGCACTTATCAGCGATATTCTTCTGTTTTACATTGTAGTCTCCCTCAACATGGTTGCTCAATAAACTCTGGTTGGGACCAGAATCTTTGAATTGTACCATCAAAGGTGGTGCCTCAGAAAGAAGTTGGTCCTGCCCGTGTCCTTAGCTTTCCTTTCAAAAAAGAATAACTCTTCAGGTGAACCGAGTCCATGGCGGTTTTCCTTCTGAAAGGCCAGGTTTTGTAAACAATTATCCATCATGGCCTAATTCCACGGTAGGTTTTTTTTTTTGTTCATATGCTGTCTTCCAGCTGTATGTTTGAAGAGCAGGATGGCCTTGAATCTTGAATCGCTTTGCGTGAAGTCGAAGTCTTTTTCTTGTGATCACTAGTTTGAACGTGACGTACTGGTTCGAAACGGACCTGAACCAAAATTGAACCATAATTGTGAGGGCGGTCCGACTAGGATTCCAGATCTTTTCATTGCTTATGTGCGAAATTTAGTTCCTTGCACGTACACATTTCATTTTTTCGGCTTGTTACACAGGATGGGTCATTAATTGGAAATTGGCATTTCCATTTTTTACACCGTATTAACTGGGCAAAATCTTTGAGCAGACAATTGTGTCCTTGTCTGCGTGCTTTGTCTGTATAACTGCAAAATAGGTGTAACTAATTTTTTTTTTTTTTAATCATCTCTCATAATTCTGATAAGGACAACAAAATCGAATTCAATTAGAGTCACCCATTATGAATTTTTTTTCTTCATTTCGTTTGCCATGAACTAGTTTGGGGTGAGATGTACGTGTTGTAAATCCTCGTTGCCAAAGTTTTTAAAGTTTACTATGATTCCATGTCCGAACTTAACAGATAATTACTAGTATATTCCTAAGAATTAATGACAGTCACCGAACTAATTACAGATAAGGCCGATTTTTAGGCATGAAAATCAGGTGAAAAATGCTAAAAACAAACTGTTGGATAATAACCAGAGAAGCCAAAGAGAAACCATGCCAACCGCTATTTTCGTCTCCAATTCTCTCGGCACACACAATTCCTTTGCACCTTGCTGCCTCCTGACTTATCATGGAAAATGTCCGTTAACCTTCAGATTTGTTGATACGCGTTTGATACACGTTTTACAATTGTAGCTGTGAAGGTCTTAAATTGTCGTACACGCAACATTGAGCCAAAAAGGTGCTTGGCGGCCATATAAACTGCAATTACTGCAATGAATCTCAACCGCAATTTTACCTCCGACCCGTCACAATTTAAAATCTTGAAGTATTTCTCGTATGAGTTCTGATCCTTTCCCTTGTAATTCCCCCGCGTTTTGATTCTTGTAAGTTTTAGATTTTGTCATATTCTTTACATTCCTGAAATGACAGAATTTTGGATGATCTTGCATTGGCAGCAAAGGTTCCTCCCGGGGCATTGCTGAAGATCAAAAGGAGGAGGAGGCTATTCCTGTAGAAGGTAGAGTGAGGCGAGCCGGCTTCTCGGATTCATTCTCCCACCATGGTTTGATATTTGCCTTCTTTCCATCCTTTCAAACACGAATGAATGATATTGCTGATACATATGCTAGCTCTAACTCTGAAAACTTACTTTTATATCAGATTTGAGATCTTTTTCTTTGGACAAGGTGGAGGAAGAGGAGGAAGGGATTAATGAGTGTAAAACGAATGGCATAGGAGATGCACCAATAGATTTTCCTGGAGAATGTTCGACTAGCTTAGACTTTGAGACACCCATTAATGCAAGCAGTCCAAATAGCTTGGGATCTGATACACCTTCTCCCAGGACAAGCTCTTCAGGCTCAGAGGGTCAGCAGAATCCTTTAGTTCCAATTCACTGGCGAGACTTGTTTGGTGTGTTCAAAAAAGGAACCTCAAAGCGCATACAAACTGTTCCCTCGAAAAAGAATGTCCCAAAACTCACTAGAAGAAAAAGCAAGAGAATTAGAGATGCAGCCATTCCACCTATAAATTCTCCTCTTGATGCCGATTTATGCTATTTGAAACCTTCCTGGAAAAACTATGCACTCTCTGAGCTCCAAGCTGCAACGAACAATTTTGGCCGGGGTTGGTATTTGTTTCTGAATCTAAATCTACGTTTGGAAGCTCGCCAAAATTTCCAACTTACATTGTAATTATGCATCCAATGCCAACAAGACTGACGGTATTTCTAAAAAATGTGGTTAGTTAATTGCCATAATAAGCTGACATCCTCTTGTTATTTGTAGAAAATTTGATTGGAGAAGGAGGCTACGCTGAAGTCTATAAGGGTGAATTGGAAGATGGGAGGCTGGTTGCAATAAAACGGCTGACCAGAGGCTCCCCGGAAGAGATGACTGTTGATTACTTATCTGAGCTGGGGATTATAGTTCACGTTGATCATCCAAACATTGCTAAACTAGTTGGATATGGGGTTGAAGGAGGGATGCACCTTGTTCTTCAGCTGTCTGCTAATGGGAGCCTGGCATCCTTACTATATGGTTTGTGTAACATTTGAAAGATATTGAAGTTCTTTTGTTCGCAACTTCTCCCGAATTACCATATTCATTCTTTTACAGGTCCAAGGGAAAAACTGGACTGGGGAATCAGATACAAAATTGCTGTTGGAACTGCTGAGGGCCTTGTGTATCTTCATGAAGGTTGCCAAAGGAGAATCATCCATAAAGATATCAAGGCTTCCAATATATTGCTTACGGAGGATTTTGAGCCTCAGGTTAGCTTTCTGGCCTGGAATCTGATCAACTATATTATCAATTTTGTATGTGTTCTTTTCCTAAAGCTATCGTTGCTCATTTTGGAATTTGAAATTTTCTGCAGATTTCTGATTTTGGGCTTGCAAAGTGGTTACCAGAACAGTGGAGTCATCACATTGTATCAAAAATTGAAGGCACATTTGGGTTTGTAATCAAGAATTCCACGCATTTTTCTGCATCATGAATTTTTTTTTTTTCTCTTTCCCAACCCTCTAATTCGTTTTCTTGCAATGACAGTTACCTTCCGCCCGAGTTCTTCATGCATGGCATAGTAGATGAAAAGACAGATGTCTACGCTTATGGGGTACTGTTATTAGAGCTCATTACTGGACGGCAAGCTCTAGACAGTTCGCAGAGAAGCCTTGTGATGTGGGTATGTGTGTTTCTTTCGGTCCCACTTTAAGACTATGTTGTGTTGCCAACAAAAGTTTAAGCTGATAAGAACAAATTTCATGCAGGCCAAACCATTGCTTATGGAGAACAATATCAAGGAGCTCGTTGATCCAATTCTCGGAGATGCCTATGACTTTGAACAGATGGACCGTATGGTTTGTACAGCTTCTATATGTATCAAGCAGTCTTCAGCACAGCGGCCTCAAATGAGCCAGGCATGTTTTTTTAGCCATGAAAATTTTTTTGAAAAAAATGTCTGCTGTGATTCTGTTAGCTTATTACAAGAAACACTAGTTTTCACTATCAAAACTTTATAAAGTAACAAGTAGAGAATTGACAACTATGGATGCCAACTTGTAAGGTGTCCGACGAAAAAAATATAGAAGACCATCCAATTTGATCTCTTCTCATGGCTACTCTACCCGTTTACTTTAGTAGAACAAATTTTGCATTGGACCATTATTTATGTAAGTCCTGGCTGAATACAGTGGACTTAAAATGGAGCATAATATTTTGACTGGTTTCTGTTTGCATCTCTGCAGGTTGTACAGATTCTAAAGGGGGATGAAAGTAGTTTAGAAGAAGCAAAGCTAAGCCAGAATTCTAAACTCCAGAGGACTTACTCCGAGGAGCTCTTGGATGCTGATGAATACAATTCAACCAAGTATTTAAGCAACCTAAATCGACACACGGAGGTTGTTTCGGACCACTCCAATGAAAAACCTGAATAATAAAACTAATCCAAGAATTTTTATGATCTCAATCCACCTGACGGAGTTCTGCTGTGGAGGCACATCAAACTTTAAATCATGTCGCCTTAACCAAATACTAAATTCTGGGAATTCATTTTTTTTTTTTCATGAACCATAAGTCTCTCTAGGAACCTGGAACTTGCTTCCACAAACCAATGTGGAGTTAGGCCTGCAACACCAGATTGGGGAGGAACAAAATGGATAACAAGAGAGCAAAGAATACGGTGATGATGGCTTTCAGATATTCCCATCTTGGAGGCTATGTATCAGAAGTTTAGCAGGATGAATGAGCAAAGTAGAGATGGCCAATTGCTGCTATAGAAAGCTTTTAGTGAAACTTATATTGCCCACCCTACAGAGCGTTTGACTGCTATTTGTAACTGTAGCTGCTGTTCCTGCCACAATCATGTTGTTTAGTACTTTTTCCTGATTCGTATGCTGTTTAGCATGGTAATATCTTGTTTCGAAAATTCTTCTAATTTCTTGCAAATAAGGAGCACCGAAGGCTTGAGGGAGCTCAGACTTCAAATTCTATTTTCCTTCAGGAACTAAAATTTTTCACAAAATGTAGGTTTTTAATTCTTTTGTACTACAAAGTTCTACTTTTCTAGAATTCAAATGTTTGCTGGAAGCAAGCCATTGTTGTCTATGCTTTTCGACTCAAAAATACGGCCTCCTCTTTTCGTTTGTCTGCTAATTACTGTTGATTTGGCGGCCTCTAAAAATTTTTATAGCATTCATATTCTTGGGTAGGCAAGAATCCAATTTTATCATTTATATTCTTGGGTAGGCAAGAATCCAATTTTATCAAAAAGGAGTCCACGTTTTCCTTAGATGCCCTCGTGGCTTTGTGGTATCCGTAGCTGGAAAATGCAAAACAACACCAGCTTTTGGTGAACAGTTACACCTCAACCCATGAAAATGGAATATATAATGGCACTGGGAATTTGACTGGTTTAGTTGACGAATCCATACACAGTTTGCTTAGTCTGAAAAGAGTGGTCACAGCCAGGGTAGCTGAAGAGTGAGTGAGGGAATCTTTGTTAACTGTAACGAAACACATACCTCATTTTTATTAGGACAAGCCCCACTTCTCTCTGCATAGTTTTGTCAATGACAATAAAAAATAGAAAGCTTTTGTACATGCATTTTCATATGATACCAGCATTTTGCCACTCAAAATGTAATCTTCTACGATAAAGTTGCGTATGATTACAAGAGAAGAATAAAAACCCTGCTGGAAAATCATAAGGATTCTGTGTCCACGTTCATGGTAGCACGAGATGATAAACCAGAGAACCGGAGCTTGGGGGAAGTGGACATTAAGGACATATAGGTGTCTTTGGTCTGGCTACACTGAAATAACTGTATTGTGCAGGACTCTATAGTTATGTGAAGATCGTTTTGAGGGTTGACGGTTTTTTCTTTTTTGTTTTTTTCTGAAATACTAATTGGCACGTAAGTGTGGGTATGTAGTATGTATTTAATATCTGTACTGTTAAATTATAAAAAGTGTGTTAAATTTAAAAGAAAAATAAATCTTTAAATAACATTGAATTAATTGTGTATCTTCTATATATTTTATTTAATGAGTCTACATAATATTGATTTTATTATTAATCCTCGACAACTTGGATGGATGATGTAATGGATTTAATTCTACAATTTCTTCCAAAGTTTAAAGATTAATGACTGCTTAAACCAACTTAAGTAAAGTTTTGAATTTAAATTTTATGTATAAAAAAACGACGATGGGGAAGTTTTCTCACAAGAAGTTTGACACAAATTAAAATCGAATTAATGACAATTCAACGTGATTTTTGGATACTAAGATCAAATAAAAAAAACTAATTTAAGTAATTAAAATAATTACACGTGCATCGCCCGATTTTGATAGAAATACTTTGGATGAAGAGATGATCCAAATATGGCGTAGACAAGCCGACCCATAAAATGTCATTTGCCGCCATAAAAAAATAAAAATTAAAAAAAGGGAACAAAAAGTTATGAACTTTGAACGGTCGATTATAAATAACGGTAATAATGTCGTACACTACAAGTTACTACTTAGTGCGACAAACTCCACCCATACGAAGTTGTCGAAATCAATGACTGAGTGTGGATGTGAACACGAATAGGAGAACACGAATATAACTTAACACTGTATTGGAACTCATTAGCTCTAAAAAGAATAAGAACGTGGATACAATTAGGATATGACAAACTGTGTCATAAATTTTACTTATGTTTTATCTGTTTTTAAAATTTATTATATGATTTATTTATGTATGTATTAGAGAGTAATAATTTTAATAATAATTATAAATATGAGTCTGAGCAAATGAGTTATAACCAAATGAGGAGTTATTTTGTCGTCTACAAATGTAAATATATAAAGTGGGTCTTCACATACAAATATAACTTAGAAATTTTGGTTAAGTTTTAATTTTGTTGCCAAGATTATAAAAATATTGTAGATATATTTTCAATATATTATAAATGTGTTTTTGACATATTCGAATCATATCAAGTTTTTTGTTGACTTTTTCTACAAAATACATATTATCTTATCAAATATTTATCGATCATATGTCGAACGCATATTCATATCTATTTGGGGCCGTATCCGTGCTCCCTCGCTCCCTCAAATATGATAACAAGGAGGTTGTGAGGCAAAGTAGCTCGCCAGCTTGTTATGAGAGGACATGTTCCTCGGGGCAGCGTACATATAATGTAAGCATTCTTCCTTTCTTTTTGTTTTTTTCATTGCCATTCGTTGGCCGTCACATGTTTGGTGTTTTTCTTAAATAATTCTTCTTGATCATTGATCCTGACCTCCATGAGAAGAAGGCATGTACTGTATTGGAACCCATTGAAATGAAAAATTGAAACCAAAATTGGAAAGTTACACTATAAGACTGACAGTAAAGATTAAGACCTCAAAATTTTCAGGAGAAAAAAAATTGCAATTTATTTTATAATAATAATATATGTTTATGAGTAAATATCACAAGTAACATTTCTTTAATTCGGTATAAGAAAATGTTCTTTAGCTACTTCTATCTTTTAGGTATTTTTTTAAACAAAAAATATATATATCAAACTGAGAACGAAAGTCATCATAGCACTAATTGAGTTAAGCGAAATTTCGCCGCATAAAACCGCTTTTTATCTGGAGAAAATGTTAACACGAAAATTCAATTATAGGTTGCAAGCAAAGAAACTCGCTAATTTATCACTAAATTATTATTTTTAATATTGAATTAAGGATTTATAATATTAAAGACATATATAAAATTTATGATAATGTGTATAAGTGATTTTTTATCAAAAAAATCACCTCACAGATATGACGATCATTGTATCTTAGCTAAAATCAGTCTTTTAGCTGATAACGCCCTCATTTAATTTCTCTTGTAAAAAAAATTTACTATCGAAATACTATTAAATTTGAAACAAATTTTCCCAAAGTCAAGTATAATGTTAATAAATTTTGAATTTATATGTTTGATTCACACTAAATATCTTACATAATTAAAAAAAAATACCTATAAAAACTCAAATTCAAAATAATATTAAAATTAACATACACCATTAAATTATCACCTCGTGTAGAAGCATTTGAGTTGGATACGAAGTTCATGGAGCTGGAAAAAGCCATGGATTGCCTACGCAAATAAATGTTTTTGCTATGAAAATTACTATTTAATTGCACACTTGCCAGGGAGATGTGAAAGGTTATCCCTTTTTGGAACTTAAATGCGGTCATTCATAGATCATGGACGCTGCCTGCAAGAATAAAGAAGAATTGGTGGGGGCTGGGAATCCCTGGGCAGAAAAAAGGGTCCTTGGTGGGTAGACTCCACTTCTGCTGCTTGGGGCGTACTTAGACTTCTACCCGAAAAGGCACAAAATTTTGGATCTTTGTGTTCTCTCCCATTAAATTCATCACTAAAAAGCAAAAAAATTTATACCCACAAACCTCTCTTGACTCACAGCTTTCATAAGCATCACCCTGTCTTGTGGAGTTTGGGAGAGCAAGAACAAAGGAAGGAATGGAAGTGGTTCAGATGCAGAGAACATGGGTTGAATATATGAAGTCCTTGTTTAGGGAGGTAAAAAAAAAAAATTAAGGGAAAATGCATATTTTTATCTTACATTCTTATTTTTCTTGTTTATTTTTTGCTTGATCTTTTGTGGGTATTTGCTCTTGATGCTAGATATCACTCCTACTGCTTTGGGTTTCCACTTGTGGGTGTGAATGACTTGTTCATATATATATATATATATATATATATATTGCCTTTTTATCTGTTTGTTTGTTGGTTTGGGGTGAAGGGGCTTCTAGATAGCCAGTTTACACAACTTCAATTCCTGCAAGATGAGAGCAATCCAGATTTTGTTGTTGAAGTGGTGTCTCTATTCTTTGAAGATTCTGAGAGACTTCTCAATGATCTCACTAGGGCTTTGTAAGAACTAATACTGATTCTCTATAACACCAAAGTTTTTGACTTTGGTTTAAAGTTTTGGGCTTTCCTTACGGTCCCTAAATCTTTTCAGAGATCAGCCAAGTGTAGATTTCAAAAAAGTTGATGCCCATGTTCACCAGTTGAAAGGTAGCAGCTCCAGGTACACTCGGTTAACTTTTCTGTTTCAGCCTCAGGTTTTCTTAATTTTACTTTCTTGTAGAATGTAGAGCCATTGGCTTTTGTGGAAGTATGACTGCTTTTAGTATTTCTGCAGTATTTGTCTTGATTGGAATGGATAATTGGGCCACAATTTTAAACTATGACTCGAAAACAGTTTGCATAGTTGAGATCTGTGATACAAAGCAAAAAATGAGAAATTTAGTGGTAAAATTTTAGTTGTGTTTCTTGTTTAGATTGTCTACACTTGATGAGGGAAGTGAAAATTAAACGGTTTTTTTTTTCTTTTTCTTTTGTGCTAAACAGCATAGGCGCACAGAGAGTTAAGAATTCCTGCATTGCATTTCGCGGCTTCTGTGAGGAACAGAACATTGAGGCGTGAGTTATCACTTGGATTCATTCCCAAATGCTTTTGTTGAAATTTTCAACGTATGTATGTCAATCAAGATGTTTTTGATCACTTGGGTTGCAGGTGCTTGAGATGTCTGCAGCAAACAAAACAAGAGTATTATCTAGTGAAGAACAAGCTTGAAACTTTAATCAGGGTGAGTATGATTCTGCTTAATAATATATTCATGTATTCAAGTAATCTGTGCCAAGCTTATATTCAATTGCTTCAAGTGTGCTATCATATATTGCAGCTGGAGCAACAAATTGTAGCAGCTGGTGGGTCAATTCCTATGGAAGAACTGAGTTTTTAGGGCCATCAGCATAAGGCATGGAAAGCAAGTAAAGTAATTTGGGGTTGAGAAGGGAGATGGGGTTGTTTGTAGAGAAGCATTTTTTAGTTTCCAATTTCCATTTCTGTCTTTATAGGGTTCTGTTAAACTAATGAGGTTTGTGCTTGTTTGAATGTCATGAAGGTCAAGAGACTCATCTGCTTCTTATCATCATGACTTCAAGGTCATTAGAACCTTACTATTCAAGTTGTTTCTCTTTGTTTGGTGTCCACTTTTCCTTTTTCTCGACACTGGTTTTTTGATGACCATAGTAGTGAGAAGTAAATATTATTAAAAAAAAAAAAAAAACTGGTATTTTGTGCATGAGATCATTGGATGTCTTATAGATGAGTTATCTGAATTCTTCACGCGGCATTTAGTTTTGAAATAATTGAGTGAGATTGCTTTTGACTTTAATATAAGCAAGGACCATAAATATTCCATGAACAGTAGCCTAATTAAGAAGGTTCCCTAATCCATATATATTCCAGATAAATGATATCTCTACCCTTGTGTCTTCTCTAAGAATGGTTCTTCAAGGTTGATAATTAACTAATGGCATATCATATTGCATCTGTTATTATTTTTGGTGTTAGATCTTACTATCTGAAAATTATATTGAGTTCCAACTAATTAAGTTGTAGTTTCTGTCAGACTCTTTGCGGGTGGAACTTTCTTAATTTTATTTTTTCTATACACAAAACTCAAATTCAAAATTTTACTTGTAAAGAACCGAGCTCCCTTGCAACAATAGAATATTAGTCAAAACTTGCAAATATTATAAAGGGGAACATGAAGACAAAGTGGACATCGAATAAGGAAATATGACTTGGTGGAAAAATTTTGATTCCCTACCAATTATTATCTGTTGTGACAAAAGAAAAAACAACATTATATTGAAAACTAGTGGTGGAATAGGATGCTTCCCATCTTTTATTGGCACTACTTGTTTTTTATGCTCCAGTAAAGGGCCAATCATCACCGAACAAATTGGATTTTCAATGAAATCCCTGTTTATGTTAGGCAGCCACTACGACAGAAAGGGAAGAAAAACTTTTCTTGACAGCTCAACCAACCACAAATGTGAATCCATGTGGAAATCTGTTAAGAGAATATTCCGTACGCACAAAGGGGGAGCTCCACCAGCGTCCGGTAACCATCAGGTCATTTTAAACACATCCAGGAAAGGCATCTTTGACTGAAGCAACTTTGCTGGATTCATGATGGGGTCTAGTTTGGAAGTCCACATTCCATGATTTTGTGACATTGAGATGGCTGAAATAGAAAGAAAGAATAAATCAGCCTTTTTGGGGTTCTTCAGACTGCTTTTTTCAGGCCCAGTTGATTTCAAAAGACGATAGGTTTCCCCAGTCATTTAGACATGTAAAGCAAGCTGCCAATCAGGTGGTTAATTCCAATTGTCATCAACTGTTTTGCTCCTGTCATTTTAATCTAGCTAAGTTAAAACACATAGTGGTGGTGGCCTACCAAGAACGCCAGAACTAAGAGAAAGCAACTCACCGTGAGGTTTTAGTTAGCCTTCAATCGTTCTTTAATTGAGAATTCATGTCTGAAACGATAGCCAAAGCCATTTAACAGAATTTGCTTTCAATATTATATATTACATATCCCAAATTGGTCCTCATGGATTGTGCAATTCCAATTTATTGAGGCAAGCTTCTGCTAAAAATGGCAGCAGCATAAGAATGAGACCCGTGTATATTTAAATGACAAAAAAAAATCATTCTTGTTGTAGAGAGAAATTAGCTAAATGCATTGAGATGTGTTCTCTCAGTTTGATTTTGGTGGCGTGCTCCAAATTCTTCCCTGCTCGTCAAAGTTTCCTATGACCGCAGATTGCTCCTTAACGCCCAGTTGATTTGCAAAAAGATCATAATATGCTGCACTGTCCACGTTATTCAATATTTTGACCATTTTACCGTGTTGTCTATCAATAAGAATTTGTCCATCTCTTGATTCAACGCCTTCAGCAATGACCTTGATGGGCTTTGCTTGGAAGGTTGGCTTCAGGATGGTCCGATCGCTAGCCAGAACTACTGCACCAAGTATTTCCCCCAAGAACGTATCCTACAAAATATTTCTATTCAGCCAAAAAGGGAATTCCCAATACACGAAGCTCTCACATTGTGGGATATGGAATGCTCACCATATGACGATATCTATGGTGAACTTGCTGCAAGTGGTAGATCCTTGACAACAAACTGCGGGCAAACAATGCCTCTGGTGTCTTACTAGCATTGTCTAGCATTTGCAGGATCTCGGAAAGGGAACTAACCTTATGTTGAATGCCAAGCGGAATAAGGGTAATGTCAAGTGATGATTCAAAAACCGTCTTTGCAGCCAAGGGATCAAGGAACATATTCAATTCTGCATACCCGTTAGGAAGGTCAGCCAAGGGAAATCCTTCGCTGCGGCTGATGTGTCCCCCCACAATGTACACATCCTGCAATGAGATTTCAACAAGCTTCATTTCTACATAGCTGCAGCAATTTTAAATAGAATAATTCTGTTGTACACCAAGAATCAGTCCACTGACCTGAATTATGGAGCTGGCGTTGTTCTTTGATAGAATGATTCTTGCTAAATTAGTCAGGGGTCCATTGGTCAATATGGTAACCTTTGAATCTGGATCCAGTGTTTTTGCTATGGCCTCCCAAATTTCCAGTGCTAGAGGCTGCCTGAGTTCAGGATGATCTGTGTCCCGTGGAGCTCCATATTTGACAGCGTTCTCTGCAGTATACCTTGAGCAAAATAAAACATTTCGTGGTGAAAAATTCATGTGAGTCTAAACTCTCGAGCATCCGACTATGCAGTCAAAAGGCAAAAATCAGAATAAAGTTTTCATCTCGTTCAAGCATTAAAACCTTCTGGGACTTCGTGGTAAATCGCGTGCAAGTCCATAAAGTGTATCCGAGTCCAAAAGTCCGCCACTCCCATGCGGAATAACCTTAATATATTTGCAGTCTCCAACAGCAGAGAAATTTGAATCAGACTGGTTCAGTGCAAATACATCTCCAAGACCAACAGGAATGTCGTCACGGCCCATCATGTGCAGCAAATCATAAATGACATCAATCGTTGCAGCATTTGCCCAGCCAGTTGGGCTTACTAGGATTGCCTGGATCCAAGTGCAAGGAAACATCAATCATTTAATCAGTTAGACATGTACACAGGCATTGTAGTCCCTTTTACTAAACAACTGGAAGTAGTTTGTCCAAATTATTCAAATTTGAATCACCCACCTTGAGATCAATCACTTCTACAGGTACTTTAAGAAGATAAAATAGAGCCAGAAAATCTCCAGTACTCATGTCCATGTCAAAGACAACAGGTTTTCCCAGTCTTCTGCCTCCTAAGTCTGGTTTGTAAAGGACTTCCCTGTAATAAGGAAATTGTGTTGTAAAATTGAACTTGCCTGTCTGTTGAGGATAATTAAGAACCTGTATTCACCAAAGAAAGACAGTATCATTCTGTTTGCATTAGAGGATACCGGAAGTGTTATCTGTTTTTTTTTTTTTTTCTTTCTGTTCTTTTTTCTGAAAGAAAAACGATAGTTGACAACAACCTAGAAGCAAAAGACTGCACTCACTTCCAAAAAGCTCTCGAAAAATGCTCTGTCAAGTTTACTATTAGTATCGAGGTTAGGCTTTGCTTTCGTAGCAACGAGAACACGTACTCCCTCTGCTCCCATTACCTCCTCCGTATAGCCATCCTGCACTAGTGTATGAGATCAAATGATCAAGTACAATCGAAAAAGGCAAACATAAATTAAACACTTAGATTCTCATTGATAGATTCCCAAGCTCAGGTTTACACCTCAGTAGACTTTACTTGTGAGATGCACCAATCTTAATCACTAAATGGTCATTCCAAAACCTAAAGGACTGAAGTTTAAGGAAAACAAAAATCCAAATCGTGGTTGGTGGGTGAGATCGACTGGACATGACAACTCATTACATCAACTAATAAAATACTCGAAGATTCACCTTGCACCTTCCTTTCCCATTTGGCACAATGCAATATGGATCTCGAAGGCCAGTCTGGACATGACCGCTGTGAACTCCACCTCTCTTTAGATTAAATTTGGGTACTTCACGGCCATCAAAGAAAGGATTTGAGCCATCATAAATCCCATAAGGTTCGTTTGAAGTCACTACCGTTATGTTCATGTACTCCATTTCAGCAAAGTCATTTTCACCATTTTCCTTGTGCAAATTGCGCATTATAGAAACTGCCACACCAGATGTAAACGAGTCCCACATGAAAGAGATCTACAAAATAATTATCAACTTATGGTCCATAGACATTCTTCTTTTTCTACTGGAAACATTAAAAAGCAGTTCAAAGAATGCACTGGATAAAAATGATTGTCAAACTGCGTACCTGAGCCAATTTCAAGGACTGGAAGCAATATTGAGCTTCGTATGTATGCTGCCTCTTCTCAAATTCATTGAAGAACTGCTTATTAATTGGAATTGTGTTTGTTGCATCAAGGGGAACGAGTGTGATTGGAATTCCTGAATGAATTACCTGAAAAAAGTTCAACTATGTCAATCAAAACAGCAATTTATTCAACTGACAAGGAATATACATTGGAGTTACAATTTGTCACTTACCTGGTATGCAGCGAAAGGATCTCCAAAGATATTAAACTCTGCATAAGGATTACTAGTGTAGTCTGTGAACAGATTACCACGGTCACCACATTGACTTGGCTGGCAAGATGAACTAGCATTTTGCAGGCAGCAACCAGTGGGGCTAGTTGACCGCACACTACCACCCATGATATATATGTGCTCAATATTCTTCTTTAATTGTGGATTGTTCATAAGAAAAATGCCAAAATTTGTATGAGCTCCTATTATTAAAACAGTAATAGGACCTGCAGATATTTGGTCTATCAGCACTTGTTGAGCAGTAGGCTGTTGAAGAGGAGAATATTTCCTGCTGCCCTGGTTTACGAACAACTCTATGAGCTCCATATGAGTACAAAGTAAACGAATAACTAGGTAAGAGCCTCTATTCATTAGTTAAAATTTTACCGAGTTTGCAAATATAAGGATTCACAAAAGCAACTTATCTGCTGGGTGCCAGACAACATAGAAGTTTTTCTCAAATGAATTTTTGGCAAGGCCAGAAAACTAATATCAGTGCAAGCAAAATGCTACAAAAATGTACCTGTGGTAGGAATGCTTTCCTTATGCCATAGTTAGAATCAATGTCAAGTCTTCCCCCAAGACCTACAGGAATTGCTTGCCTATATCTGCAATATCCTGCTGTTGTATTTCCCTATTGTGTATATCTTATGTATCAGTCACGTGTCAAAAGTTTGGTAATAGTTCTACATGCTAAGTCAATTGAAACAATTTATTTGAATAAACACGTTGCTTGACCAAGAAAAACATGATCATTCTTAACTGTGAAGGAACCTAAATTTACCTGTTCAATCAGAGGAAGATATCCTCCAACATTTGGGAGTATGGTACCATCTTCTAGTATTCCACCCTCACCTCCAACTCCAATGGACACATCATCGCGCCCCATCATGTAAAGAATGTCATAGATTTGGTTCACAGCATGCCCTGCATCACTCCATGCATTCGCACTGACAGTGACTGCCTGCGAAAATTCAAAGAAAACATAGTTTTGAGTTAGGCTGGAAGTTATCAATTCAACAAGTTGCCAGATTTTACCCTGCAATACTATAAAGCAATGCAGGTTTGTTTAAACAATGTCCTGAAGCTGAAACATGAAATCTTAGGCCTCAGAAGAGGTTAAAGACTTGCCTCCACTTCAAATTCTGATCTGTTGAGCTTCAACAGGTATAAAAGAGCTAACAAATCATCAGTATCGACGTCTGTATCCAAAAGAATCCGGCGCGGCATTCCCTCCACACTGAACAAATGGCCTCCAATTATTCCTACAATCAATACAATAACTACCAAAAGATTTCTCTGCAACATCATCTGGCTTTCTCCGTTCCAGCCACAGCCGGAGAATTTCCTTCGAAACTTTGTAAAGAAAATCAGCAACTGCCAACTGTTACATCCATTTCGTTCTGGAAACCAAATGAATCCAAGTAAAAGATAAAGAAACCATAGCACTAACAATAAATGAGCAGGAGGTGGGGCAGCATTTGAGAAGACAGAAAGAACAAGAATGTCAAAGTAGTATTCACGTGTGAAAAGCAGGCCAATTACGGTGAGCAGCAGGCGGAGAAGAGTCGGAAGAGATGCCCAGTAGTGGGATATAGATTCCAGGACTTTGATATCACAAGACTGCGAGACAAAAGGAGAACATTCAGTATCAATCCGCAACGGATGAAATAATGCTAAAATACTACAATTTATATGCTGCTAGCTTGGAGCAGGATTCTGGTTAGGCAAATTAATTAATTTTGCTATCTATGGTTATTGTGGAAGTTTGGTAATGCTAAATTTTCTTTATTTTGACTTTTCTTGATGAATAAATCCTCATTCATTGGGAAAGCCCAAAACCGGAGAGAAATTTGAGTGAGTTCTAAGTAAACATCAAACTCATGGGCACAACATAGATTAATCCTCATTAATTATGTGTACAAAAAATGGCAGCACCTAATCTGACTCTGGGAGGGAAGTAAATACTACCATACTGTTTGTTTATAGTGTAAATTATTTTTTACAAAATATGAACATGGACTCCCCATGCATTGACTAGAACCAGTGCTTATAATTTTCATTGATTTAGACTTCTACAGATGCTATGGGAAAAATCAACATTTGAAATAGATGGTGAAGCCAATGGATGAGAATTTAGTGGACACATTTCACATATTAATAGACATCAGCATCATTGGGAAGATCATCATTGTCAACATTTTCTCATATTTAACTCAAGGAAGATTGGAATGGGACCTTGTGGTGTTTTATATTCTTTTAGCTAAGCCTTGTCTTCCTTTTAATATCTTGTTAGCTGACTTCTGCTATATTGTCCCACGTAATCATTGCCTTTTGATTTTGGAAATCCTTGCCTGAGAGTGTTGCAATAATCTTGTTTTGTAGGCCTTGCTTGTGAGCAATTTTTGGCCAGTAAATGGATTAAGACTTAGGAATATTTGACTCTTTATGCACTTTTTGGGTAACAGAGTTTGTACACAAAGAACATGACTATATCTGGTTTCATGGTTGATCTAAGGCAAGCTTCCGCTGAAAATGGCAGGACCATAAAAATGAGGCCTGTGCAAATTTAAATGAAAAAAATATATCATTCTTTGTAGTAGAGAGAAACTAGCTAAATGCATTAATATGTGTTCTCTTAGTTTGATTTGGCGGCATGCTCCAAATTCTTCGCTGCTCGTCAAAGCTTCCTATGACTGCAGATTGCTCCTTAACGCCCAGTTGATTTGCAAAAAGATCATAGTATGCTGCAGAGTCCACATTTTTCAATATTTTGACCATTTTGCCGTGTTTTCTATCAATGAGAATTTGTCCATCTCTTGATTCAACACCTTCAGCAATGACCTTGATGTGCTTGGCTTGGAAGGTTGGCTTCAGGATGGTCCAATTGCTGGGCAGAACTACTGCACCAAGTATTTCTCCCAAGAACGTATCCTGCAAAAGATTTCTATTCAGCCAAAAAAGCGAAGTCCCAATACACGAGGATTGTAGAATATGGAAGGGTTAGATGTATTGCTTACCACATGATGATATCTATGATGAACTTGTTGCAAGTGGTAGATCCTTGACAACAAACTGCGAGCAAACAGTGCCTCTGGTGTCTTCCTTGCATTGTATAGCCTTTGAAGACTCTCAGAAAAGGAACTAACCTTGCGTTGAACGCCAAGTGGAATAAGCGTAATGTCAAGTGATGATTCAAAAACCGTCTTCACAGCCATGGGATCAAGGAACATATTCAGTTCTGCATACTCATTAGGATGGACAGCCAAGAGATTTCCTTTGCTGCGGCTGATGTGTCCCCCCACAATGTACACATCCTGCAATGAGATTTTGATTAGCTTCATTTTTACATAGCTGCAGCAATGTTGTATAAAATTGTTTCTGTTGTACATCAAGAATGAGTCCACAAACCTGAATTATAGAGCTCGCATTGTTCTTTGAGAGAATGATTTTTGCTAAATTAGTCAGGGGTCCATTGGTCAATATGGTTAACTTTGATCCTGGATTCAATGTTTTTATTATGGCCTCCCAAATTTCCAGTGCTAGAGGCTGCCTAAGTTCAGGGTGATCTGTATCCCGCGGTGCTCCATATTTGACAGAGTTCTCTGCAGTATACCTTGAGGATAATAAAACATTACATGGAGGAAAATTCTCGTGAGTCTCGAACACCCGAAAGCAAAGACAAACTTTGGAAGAAAAGTATTAAGTTTCCATCCATTGCAAGCACTTATACCTTCTAGGACTTCGCGGTAAATCACGTGCTAGTCCATAAAGCGTATCTGAATCCAAAAGTCCGCCACTCCCATGCGGAATAACCTTAACATATTTGCAGTCTCCAACAGCAGAGAAATTTGAATCAGACTGGTTCAGTGCAAATACATCTCCGAGACCAACAGGAATGTCATCACGGCCCATCATGTGCAGCAAATCATAAACGACATCAATCGTCGCAGCATTTGCCCAGCCAGTTGGGCTTACTAGGATTGCCTGGGATCCAAAGTACAAAAGGATATCAAATCTTTAATTAGTTAGACAATGGCACAGGCATTGTTGTCCATGTTACTAAACATCTGGTAGTAGTTTGTCCAAGTTATTCCAATTTGAATCACCCACCTTGAGATCAATCACTTCTACAGGTACTTTAAGAAGATAAAATAGAGCCAGAAAATCCCCAGCACTCATGTCCATGTCAAAGACAACAGGTTTCCCCAGTCTTCTGCCTCCAAAGTCTGGTTTGTAAAGGACTTCCCTGTAATAAGGATATTGCGTTGTAAAATTGAACTTGCCTGTCTGTTGTGGATAATTAAGAACCTGTAATTACCAAAGAAAGACAGTAGCATTGTGGTTGCATCAGAGGATCCTTGTCTTGTTAACTTTTTTTTTTGGAAAGAAAAACAAAGAGCTCTCACTTCCATTAACAACAACCTAGAAGCAAAAGACTGCACTCACTTCCAAAAAGCTCTCGAAAAATGCTCTGTCAAGTTTACTGTTGGTAACCAGATTAGGCTTTGCTCTTGTAGCAACAAGAACACGTACTCCCTCTGATCCTGTTACCTCCTCTGTATAGCCATCCTGCACTTGTGTATGAGATCAAATGATTAAGAACAGTTGAAAAAAACAAACATAGAGTAAGCACTTAGATTCTCATTTATACATTCCCAAGCTCAGTTTTACACCTCGGTAGACTTTTCTTGTGAGAAGCAGCAATCTTAAATTGCTATTACTTCATTCCAACACCTCAAGGACATAAGTTAAAAAAAAAAAAACAACAACAAAAAACAAAAAAACAAAAAACAAAATTCTGGTTGGCGGGTGAGGTCGACTAGAACATGACAACTCATTACTTGAACTACTAAACAACTCAAAGATTCACCTTGCATCTTCCTTTCCCATTTGGCACAATGCAATATGGATCCCGAAGGCTAGTCTGGACATGACCACTGTGAACTCCACCTCTCTTTAGATTAAATTTGGGTTCTTCACGGCCATCAAAGAAAGGATTTGAGCCATCATAAACCCCGTAAGGTTCGTTTGAAGTCACTACAGTTATGTTCATGTACTCCATTTCAGCAAATTCGTTTTCACCATTTTTCTTATGCGAATTGCGCATTATAGAAACTGCCACACCGGATGTAAATGAGTCCCACATGAAATAGCTCTGCAAGATAATCATCGACTTTTGGTCCATATAAACTCCTTCTTTTTCTATCGGAAACATTAAAAAGCAGTTCAAAGAACGTACTGTATAAAATTGGTTGTCGAACCATGTGTCCCGAGCCATCTTCAAGGACTGGAAGCAATATTGAGCTTCATATGTATGCTGCCTCTTCTCAAATTCCTTAAAGAACTGTTCATTGATTGGAATCGTGTTTGTTGCATCAAGGGGGACAAGTGAGATTGGAATTCCAGAATGAATTACCTGAAAAAGTTCAATTATGTGAATGAAAACTGCGTTGTCATTCAGTTGACAAGGATCATACATTGCAGTTACAATTTCACTTACCTGATATGCAGCAAAAGGATCTCCGAAGATATTAAACTCTGCATAAGGATTACTAGTGTAGTCCGTGAACAGATTACCACGGTCACCACATTGTCTTGGCTGGCAAGACGAACTAGCATTTTGTGGGCAGCAACCAGTGGGGTTAGTTGACCTCACACCACCACCCATGATATATATGTGCTCAACGTTCTTCTTTAAATGTGGGTTATTCATAAGAAAAATGCCAAAATTTGTATGAGCTCCTATTATTAAAACTGTAATAGGACCTGCAGATATTTTGTCTATCAGCACTTGTTGAGCAGTAGGCTGTTGAAGAGGAGAATATTTCCTTCTGCCCTGTTTTACAAAAAAACCTATGAGCTGTATATGAGCACAATTTAAACAAATAACTAGGTCAGAGCCTCTACTCATTAACAAAACTTTTACCGAGTTTGCAAACATAATGATTCATGAAAGCAACTTATCTGCCGGGTGCCGGACAACATAGAAGTTTTTCTCATTTGATTTTATGGCAAGGCCAGAAAACTACTAGCAGTGCAAGCAAAATGCTACAAAAATGTACCTGTGGTAGGAATGCTTTCCTTATTCCATAGTTAGAATCAATGTCAAGTCTTCCCCCAAGACCTACAGGAATTGCTTGTCTATATCTGCAATATCCTGCTGTTGTATTTCCCTATTGCATAAATCTTATGCATTAGTCACACTTCAAAATTTTGGAAATAGTTCTACATGCCAAGTGAATGGAAACAATTTATTTGAATAAGCACATAACTTGACCATGAAAAATGTGATCGTTATCAACTAAGATGGAACCTGAATGCACCTGTTCAATCAGAGGAAGATATCCTCCAACATTTGGTTGAATGGTACCATCTTCTAGTATTCCACCCTCACCTCCAACTCCAACGGACACATCATCGCGCCCCATCATGTAAAGAATGTCATATATTTGGTTCACAGCATGCCCTGCATCAGTCCATGCATTCGCACTGATGGTGACTGCCTGCAAAAATTCGAAGAAAACATAGTTCTGAGTTCCAGGGGTAGCTCAGGTAGCTTAAATGTTCAATTGGGCCTGCAAAAGGCCTGCAACACTACAAAGCGTTGCAGGTTTGTTTAAACAATGTCCTGAAGCTGAAACATGAAATCTTAGTCATCAGAAGAGATTAAAGACTTGCCTCCACTTCAAATTCTGATCTGTTGAGCTTCAACAGGTATAAAAGAGCAAAGAAATCATCAGTATCGACGTCTGTATCCAAAAGAACCCGGCGCGGCCTTCCCTCCACATTGAACAAATGGCCTCCAACTATTCCTACAGCCAATACAATAACTACCAAAAGATTTCTCTGCAACATCTTTTCCCTTTCTCCGAATCCCTTCCCTCGACACTTAGCAATGGAAATCAGCAACGGCCAACTTTTACTTCCAGTTCATTCTGGAAACAAAATAAATCCAACTAAAATAACGAAACATATACAAATTGAGAGCATGACACTAATAAGAAAACGATCAGCAGGTCAAGCAATATTTGAGAAGAAAGAGAGAACAAGAATGTCAAAGTACCATTCACGTGTGAAAAGCAAGCCATTTGCGGTGAGCAGCAGGTGGAGAAGAGTCAGAGGAGATGCCCGGTAGTGGGGATGGAGATTCCAGGACTTCGATATCACAGGACTGCAAGAGAAAAGGAGAACATTCAATATGAATGCATTGTGGAGGAAAAAATGCTGAAAAGACCATAATTTATATGCTGCTCGGAGCACGATGCTGGTTAGTCAGATTGAGTAATTTTGGAAAGAGAAAAAGTTGGTGGAGAGATGCGGGTGGATATATTGTTTATATATGTATTTAGTTTGTGTAATTATAAATATTTTTTTTTGTATAATTGTAATGATAAAAAGTGATATAAAAAAATATTATTATTTTTTTATTTTATATTTTTTAATTACAGTTATACAAAAAAAAATTGACGATTGCACAAATCAAATGTATATGGAACTAGTATACCCACCAACAACATCCGCCTCTGTAATGGAACCTATGGTTGTTATGAAAGTTAGTTGATGCTGAATTTTCTTTAATTTTACTTTTCTTGATGAAAAAAGCTATCTTTCATAAGAAAATAGGAGAGTCCAAAACTGGAAAAAAAAAAAAAAAAAAAAATTAAATGGAGTCTGAATCATTTATTGTGTAATTCATTTTTATAGAACTAAAAAGCTAAATGGCAATGTACAGTAAAGTTGCCAAAATCAGGTCAGTTATTGAACTGAAAATATTAATAGATTAAAGATCAACCAATTGAACTAATCGAATCGGTATTTGAACTAGTATTTAATAATATATATATATATATATATATATAAGTAATTTATAAATAATACTTATAGATAATGATTAAATATTAGTTTTTCTAATTTTGAGAATTAAATTGAAAATTTTAATCAGATTTAAGACTAAATTAAAATCTTAATTAAATTTAGAGTTTAAATTATAATTTATAAATTTTATAGTTTTGTTATTGGATCAATCTGATTTTCACTAGTTCTTAACTGGTTCGAGTTTATCTTCAAAATTGGCATGACTTGAATTGGATTCCCGGCCGATCATCGATTAAATTGGTCTGACCGGCTGGTTCGGTCCAATTTTTGTAAACACTGATGCGTTGACTACAACTACTATGGAAAAACTGAAAAAAAAAAATAAAATAATCCAATATATCCAATTATATATCTATCTTTTCAAAAAAATTAATAAATTTTTTTTAATTTAATTATTTAAATTACTATACATCTAATACATCTAACGCGTACTCTATTTCCATGATTTCCAACGTAAGGATAAGGCATCAAGATTTGAAATAAATGGTGAAAGCCAATGAAAGCGAATGGAGAGGACATATTTCACGCATTAAATGACATCAGCATCATTGGAAAGACCATCATTGTCTACATTGTCTTATATTTAACACAAATAACATTGGAATGGGATCTTTTGGTGTTTCATATTCTTTCAGCCATTCCTTGCCTTGCCTTTAATATTTTGTTAGCTGACTTTTGCCCATCAATAATAGTTTATTTTGTTCCATTTAATCATTGCCTTTTGATTTTGGAAATCCTTTCTTGATAGTGCTGCAATAATCTTGTTTTGTAGGCCATTCGGTACTTGACTCTTTATGCACATTCTGGGAACAGAGCTATCTACACAATGTTATCATAAATGATCAGGCCACAGTTAATTTTACCTATTGTGGAAACCTAAAAAATTTTTAAATATGTAGTCGTAAGAGTACGGTAGATAAATAATTATTTAAATTATTAAATTATAAAATATGTATTAAATTTAATAAATAATTAAATATTATTAAATTAATTATATAATTTATATATATTTTATTAAATGTGTCAATATAATTCTCTTATTCGAATATTACCAATTAAGAGATCTTGTTGATCCAAGATAGCAGACAAAGGTTAACACAAGTATCCCTCCAGGATTCAGCTGCCGAGTCTAGGATACATGTGTCACATCCATCAGATATATCTGCCAAGCCTAAGCTATAACCCATAACTTGAAAATCATGCAAAAAAATAATTAATTTTATTATATAATTCATAATTTAACAAATTTTTTAATAAAAAAATCAAATCTTTGGTCATTTAAGCGAACCAGTCACTCCTGTGAACTCAAACAGTTTACGTGCACCACCATAAATTGACTCTTTCAGCCCATCTTATCTAAGTTGAGACCTAAAAATTTGTAAGTAATTGCCTCTTTATACCTTGACTCCATGAATAAAATCGTGAACGTTTGCTTTGCCTAAATATGAAGAAAATACTCATTTCAAAACTAAGCCAATTATTTTGAAACAATGTTCGCTTTGCCTTAAAAGAATGGATGAGACAGCAATTTGCAATCTGAAATCAAGATCTAATTTAGATAACGTTTTATTAAATAGTGATTAGACTTGAGTTAAAGGAAAAAAAAAACTATTTTGGAAAGAAAGAAGGTGACTTCATATTGGGTACATCTGATATTTCAACAATCTTACAATGTTATGTTTTTTTTATTTTTTTTGTTAGTTACTTTTGACTGAAATTCAATTTTAAAATTTTTAATCCTAAAGTTATATAAATAGAAAAACATTAGAGGACATAAAGAGATAGATAGAAAAATATCAATAATATAATTATGAAACATATTTGTACAATAATATTAGTTTTTTTATAACAAAAAATAATATTGTATTTTTTATACTATATTTTATTAATCTTATTACATAAATATATATAATTATTATGTTATTAATAAATTTTCTGTCTTTTGACTTTTGTGATCCTAATGGAAACCTATATAAATAATAATTGAGTTACAATTTACTGATCGCCGTGGAAGGACAAAAAGCGGAGCGACAAAGAAATGGCCCTCGGAAGGATGTGTTGCGTAGAAAATCGACTTTTCAAATGATCCTATTCCTCCTCCTGCAGGGTGGAAAAGTAAAAGGGCTGAACCCTACCCCAACCCACCCCCCAAACGTAGGCCACATAGATAGTAGTTTGAACTTTGAACTTTGAAAAGTCCAAGTCGTTCTCCTGATGCCATAATGTCTGCTCGTGACATGTCTATGAATTTTTTTAATTAATTAATCATATTAAAAATTCAAAATTAAAATCTTTAATTTTAACAACTATTTTTTTTATTTAGTTAAAATTGTCTATCATCGTAAAGAAAAAAATTAGTCAAAGAGAGACTTAAAAATAAAATTTCAGAACTTTCAATCAAAAGTCTCAATAATTAGTTATCTCACTTACGATGAGATCTTAAAAAAAAGAATAAAAGTTAGTATTTTAATAATTTTTGTTTTAAAATTTATCTAAATTAAAACGGTAACTAATATTTTTAAAATGAATATTGATATTTTTAAAATATTTATTATTTTTATATTTTAAAAATATGAATTACTATTTTAAAAATAATAATTATAATTTATCAAACATATTTCCCGAAATAAAAATACTGGGAGATGTAATGGCGCTAAAAAAAAAGAAAAATACGGTTCTATTATCAGTGAAACAAAGATCATTGTTACACGTGCTATTATTTGATTTGAAACGATGCGCGGGACTCTGCCTTAAAATGGGCCCACCCTGATTGTTGATGAAATGGGGCTACTGAAGACTTTTTTGTTTTTTTTTGTTTTTTGACGACGGGCTTCTGAAGACATGGATTGGCCACTTTGTGCGTTCCTACGTACAAATGTCCTCTTGTAATGCCTTTCTTACGTGGATTTGTCCCTTTTTGGATTTTGTCAGTTTTGGCGGTTGGGCTTTCGCCTTCTACCCCAACCCCACCTACTCTTTCTATATTAATCCTTTTCTCATTATAAAATCTTTTTTTAGTATTTTTTTAATGAAATTAATTAATTCGTTAAATAAATTGTATGAAGACTAATTCAAATTCGGTCAAAAATGAATTCTAAAAGAACAAATTATAAAAAAATAATATTAAAATAAATAATAAAATTTTAAAAATCATTAATAACGTATCTCATTTATAAGATATTTTTTTTTTCTTCTATACATAATAATACTCAAAATGCGTTAAAGGAGCCTAAGATTTTTTTTTTAGCAACAAAAAGATTTACCGCAGTTATGTCGATTATTAAATTTATAAATAAAAAATAGAGTAACTTTTATTTGAAATTCTAGACTCCTCAGTCCTCATCTAAGTATTAGTGGACTAAAGCGTGGCTCCGCCATAAGAGATTGAGGCGATTATTGAATTTCAAATTCATCATCGTGCTACAATTTTTAGTCGCTTTAGTGCCCACCAGTCATACCAAAAAGAATGTGGGTACAAAAACTCTAACTCAGGTCACATGTATAAAAATATGCTAATTTATTGTTAAATTACTACTTCAATGGTAACATACCTAAGATTGATTCTATAATAATCCTCAATACGCATTAAAGAAACCTAAAATAAAAGCACTGACTTCTCGACAGTAATGTCCTCTAATGAAAGTATAACTCGTTATGTGTGTGTGATGCACGATGAGATTACTTATTTACAGGGACATAAGTTGTCTCGATATAAAATAAACGTATATGTATTATAATACAATTATGTGATCATCAATTACACAATTTTTTTTTATCTATGTTAATTATGATCATGAATCAAACAATTGTGATATATAATTAAAAGTTATAATAGTACAATATGACAATTTTTGTGAGATGACATTAGGACTGTCTCATTTAGCTAACGTACCGAAAACAAAATTATTTTGTGAGTGACTACAACTACAAAATGATAGGTTGATCCAATTTTCTGTAAAAGGGTATGCTTAGTTTTATTGATAAATACTAAATTATGCACATTTTATGTCAATAATTGAATTAATTTCTTTAATTAATTAATTTTGAAGCTGTCTCACAAAATTCTATATATAAAAAGAGAGAGAGTGAGAGAGAGAGAAACATCTTTCCGTGGGAGGTCTACAATGGCAGTTGTTTCCTAACCATTGAATAAGCAATTGGCTTTATTTGGTTGAGAAATAGCCCCACGTTAGTTAGCTTCTTTTTCTAATCAATGGCGAAAGATGAAAAGGGCAAAGCTTACACAATGGATAAGTGGGGTATATCAAAGGGATCAAAAGCACTTAAGGCAAAGCAAAAAGGGCGATTAGCAGATTTTGGACGCAATAACATTGTTCTTAGCGATGGACTGCGCCAGAGGTACTTTTTTTTATTTTTTTATTGTTTTTTAATTTTTGTAATTAACTAATAACTCGTAATGTCAAAAATCCACTTTATCAGGATCTAATAAAAAAAAAATTCTGATAAAAAAAAGGATCTAATAAAAAATTATTTACTTCAAATTAAGAGACTACTAAAAGTATCTTTGTAACTGTTAGATGATATCTTTTAATTTCATACCCACATTTTTTTTTGAACAAAATTTTATATCCATCTAAATGTAAGCTTATAAATAATTATTAGTCAGAAGGCCCTGCATATTATGAATATGAGATTTATGTTCTCAACACATTCTCAAAGATACTCAAAAAAAAAGTTTTGCACTTCTAGTGCAACTATTTAGAACACTCTAGTGAAACTTTTTGATTTCAAGTTTGAGTTATAATAACTATGTTATCATTTTATAGTCTTTTAGCCTCACTTGTAACAAAAAAAGAAAAAAGAAAAAAGAAAAAGAAAAGACACTCAAAGAAAAATGTAAGACACTAAATGCAAAAATCTATAAACATTATAAATCATATTAGTTTAGTTATTGTTGTACTTTATCGATGTAAACTTTTATATTCTTGGCATTAACCTTCTCATAAAAGTCAAAATAAAAATTTGATCATTAAGAATGTAAAAATTTCACATAAAAATTACCTTTGTAATCGACCTGGCCGCAGGAATCGAATCTTGGGAGTGTACATTGGTTTAATATGTGTCAAGCATACCCTCTTTATCAAGTAGTCCAATCTAAAAGTCACAAGGTGTCAAGGTGCTTTTTTTTTTTTTTTTCTTTTTAAACACTGAAAATAGTTAGTAATTAGTAGAGTTAGAAGTTAATGGAAAGGAGATTGCGGGTCTATAAATACTGTAGGGTGTTACGCACCTGCCTATATTATGTGGGAATTCCTGCCAAATTGGCAAGTTGCTTTGCTTTAGTACAAATCGGCCAAACCTATTTTACTTGCGTGAAACATGGAGGTGGAGAGAGAGAGGTGGCTGCCAATGAAGACGTGGACGTTCATGACTAGTACTTACTACCAACCTCTGAAAGCAGTAGCTTTCCACCATGAAGCTAATTGGTCAGAAAATTAATTTAGTTAAGCAAGTAATTGATGGCATTTTATTTTTGAATGTGGTGTATAAGATATATAATTCGGTATTACCATTCACAGCAACACCATTATCATTTCTTTTTTTCTTTCTAATGATCAAGCTTTCGTCAACTCTCGCTCCGTTGTCCCTTTGTGCATCAAATTGTTTTTAATCTAGTCGACATTCCATCATTGCTTGTGTGGTTAACTGATTAAAAGATTTTGATTTGTATAAAAAATTATCGGCTCAAATCTTGTTAAGATTAAGTGGTAGAGTAAAATTTATAACTCAACGTTTAATATAAATAATTTTATAACTATCTGATCAAGTATGAATAATTTCATAACTATCTAATCAATTTATGCCTTTTATTGACATAGAGTTGCAATGGTTCTTAGTGAAATTATTGGACCCTCTCTTACTCTCCTATTTTATGAACTACAAAAATCTGGTTGAGATTTATGCTTTGTTTGGAAAGGAGGAGTTGCTGTAGGTTGTTGTGGTTTGGATGGACAAAGAAATATAAAAGACAAAACAGTGGGGCCTACTCCAATTTTGGGAGATTGGACGAGAATATATATATATATGTTGTTTTTTTAAAATTATTTTATATCTTTTAGTTTATTTTTTTAATATTATTTTTAAAGATATAATTAATATTATAATATATATTATTTTTTTATTTTTTTATTTATTTTTAAATAAAATATTTTTAATTTTATTTTTTCACATTACACTTTCCAATATAATATGTCTTTCTTTTTTAGCATTCATTTTTACCTGGCCAATGTTTCATTACTATTTACTTTATCTTCTTTTTGGGCCCGTCCACGTTATTTAAGAATTTGAAACATAATTACAAGACGTTTGGTACAAGTTTTTTTTGGACAAAGTACACACAATCTTGATACAATAAAATAAATTGACCAACTTTTTGGGCCCAAAGTTATGTTCGTGAAAAGCTAATGCCCTTTCGAGTGGGGTCGTTTTGAGAGCCTAAATTATTTCCCAAAAGAATCATGGAAGCCGAAAGGTATAGCATTGACTGGAATAATCCCTTTACTTTGTAGTAATTAATACTAAGTGAAGAGAAGGAAGCGATAATTCAATCTCTATAGTTCTAGCCTTAGATATAGCATTCTGGGGTTAATCGTTGCATTACCACCCACTGAAAATTCCCTTCTTAAGCTTAGGCAAAATTATAGGCTAGTTTTGGAGCTTCAATTAATTAAACCTTTAATTAACTAGCTGACTTTTGTCCACTTGTGGTTCTCATATGTTGGTTTTTGCAAGTAAAATCCTTTTTTTTTTTCTTAGAAATATTTCCACATCATAGTGTTGCGAACGCTTTCAAAAAAAAAAGGGAGTCTTTTTAAAAAAAAAAAAATTTTTGAAGATTGAACATTTAGATTTCATTTATCTGAGTCTTAACATATCTATATTATATGGTTTATAATATATTACTTTTCAGATGTATATATATTAAATTTCACGAAATCATTGTTATATTATGTTATGTATCTGTATAATAAAATTTTAGATAGATCAAATTTATTTTATCTATGTAATTGATTACACAAGTCAAAATGTTATAATAGTGTTACTAAGACAAAGAGCATATCATTAACGAATAACGAGCATATCCATTACACTACAGAGCACAGATTCGATCTACCCAACTTTCAACGCCAACATAGATATATTAGGGTCTTTCTCGATGTATGCGCTGATGACGATCGTATTAATTAATTAATTTATTTATTTATTTTGATAAAATAAACTATCTCGCGGATTAGATATTTAGGTTAAGTTCTACCTTTAATCATCTTATGGCCCATTTAATTTTTTTTAAAAAGAGAACCTATCATTGAAATACTATTAAGACTGAAACGGATTTCTCTCAATTTTAATTATGCTGTTAATGAGTTTGAAAATTAATATCGCGGTCAATCTTTCGTCACATCATTATATAACCACTCAATTTCAATTATTAAGAGAGAGTTAGGCACAAAAACTCGAATATTAATTTATTTATTTAACATATTTAAAGTTACATCGATAATTTTCTCATATCGTTAGATGATCCTTAATACTACTCGATGATTCCTATTAATATTACCATTTTTCGTTAAGTTCGTCGATGCTTATTATTTGTTGACAAAAATGTAAGATATTGCTAGCCACCCACTGATAAATAAGTGATATTTGCCTGCAAATACAATTGAGTACTAATATATATCTTAATTTCTTGTGTTTTAATTTATATCTTAAATACAATAAAATTGATATTTTTTATTATAAGATTGTAAATTTTTTAATAAAAATTAAAAATTATTATTTTTTATTACACGTGTTATTAGTTCGGTTGTAAAAATTATTACTCTTTTTTCATTTAAGCCAGAAATTAAAATATAAAAAATTAACACACAAATATTTTTTCAATACTAGGCAATTAGGCAATTCTATCTCATATTATCCTACAGGGAAAAAGAAATAAACTGAGGTTGTGAACTGTAATAAGGCATTAGAACAACTGCGTGAAAATTTTCATGTTGTGAGCTTGCGCCAAAATTAAAAAATGAGTTGGCAAAACAATTGTTTTTTTTTTTTTTATTTACAGGAAGAGTGTCACCGTTACAAGGAAAGAGAAAACATTTAGAAGAAATAGAAGTCAAACCCCCACCTCCTCTGTGACGGAATGGCCATACATCCATGTGCTCAAGGGGGCAGTGGATAGCAAAACAGTTTCTACCGCATCCATTTGAGAATATTTTTTTTTTAGTCTGAGATTGTTAAATATTTAGTTTAATAAATTAATTAATTTAAATTGACTCAGACAAGTCTTTTAAAAGTGACAAAAATTTCTTACTAAATATTTAATACGATTGTGTTTTTATAAGCTCGAACTTTGAGAACATTTTTCTAAATCACCAATTGCTTAATATTCCGTGGAAGATTTAAAATCTAATTAATTGTAGTATTTGACCGTTCCAAGATTTGCTGTCAAGATATGCTGCCGTAGCCGATTCAAATTGATTTGCTTTGGAGATTTCCTGAATCCATTTTTGACCCTAGACGTCCATCTGCATACTATCTTCAATTTTGTCTTACTGTGAAAGCGAAATCATGGGCCAACAACCCAGAAAAAGCTAATTTCATCACTGCTCATCGGCCTTTGTGGTTTTCAGACCGCAGGTTTTAGATTTTTGTCAGGATGAACGGAAGAGTTAAACTTGCGTTATCTCGGTGTTAAAATGTGAGGTGATCATCCCAATTGTTCACGCTTACTTGGGGGCACAACACTCTCTAGCATCAACGATGGGCACCACTTTCTTTCCCATACTAATTGACGAAAAAAAAAAGAGAAAAGGCTAACTATATCCAAATTATCGTTCCCTCATTTCTAAATCGTAAAGTTTTTTTTTTTTTTTCTTGAATAAAGGGGCGTTCCCAGAAGCCTCGGAAAGGTTCGGATAAAAACTATTGGTTCAGATACACATTAAACTATTGGATGGGATAGCCATTCGATATCATTTGACTGTCAATAATTGACTCTGAAATGCAACCATATGCCTTTGAATTTCATTATCAAATGAATGGATGGAAATTTCTGTTTTTTGTTTCGTTTTCATCAATTATGAATTGATGCTTTGTCAAATTGGATTGACATAACGAATGCATATTGTGGAATCAGCAAGTTCAGTTAAATTGGCTGGCCAAAAACTCTGAAATCGTGAAAGTTTTGATTTGTATAGATTAGAAATCAAACTGTAGACTTGAAAATAATAATTCAGGTGAGTCCAACGTTAGAACCTAAATTCATGAACGCTAGAAATGTGTGAGCAACGGAAAAATGGCAATTGCATTCATATGTATACGAAAGCCGAAAGGAACTTCTGAAAAATGTGACAATCGCAAGTCACAAGCGCAGGCAACCACCCTGACACATGGAGGATTGCCGTAAGAACAATGAATTCTTCGGTACAACCGGTAAAAAAAAAAAGTCCATGCTCTTCCATTCAATCATTATGAAAAAGGTTAATTGCAATACTTTTGTAATCGACGTGAGATTAGGAAAAAATTATAAAAAAATAATAAACCGAAATACACAAAAATTAGCAGAAATTCAAATTGTAATTTGGTAGTTTGATAAAGTAAATTTATTTCAACCTCTGCAACTTTTAGATAAGAGTAAGCATTGTTTTGGTTAAAATATATTGTTAATTATCAACTTATGCGACAAAAATGAATTTGATTTTTTTAAAAAACTATAATCATTGGAAGAGCACCACTTGTGTCGTAGTTGCTTATTAAGGAAGTGTTTAACAAATAAAAAAAATAAAATAATTGGGTCATATTAGCAAAAATAAAGTGGCTAGATAATGTCTACAACAGACTATTGGCATCATTCTATTAATCTAATTGACATGATTTTGTTAAATTTATATATTTTTTTGGGAACAAGCAAAAGAAAATTTAATACATTGTTACAGTATACATAGGATCCAAGTTTGATTAAATGTAATATCTAAAATTCAGAGCTATTGATGAATATCAGAGTTTTAGATATCATGTAAAAATATAGCTTAATGATGTAAAAATATGTGTCCCGAAGAGTTCGGGCTTGGCAAATGCAATGAATCATTCTGTTGCTGACTTCGACTCCATTGTCATTGTAAACTTAATGGGGCCTCGCCAGACCCATCTTTTCTCCCTCACACAAAACCATTTCGCAAAGTTCGGCCCAAATGTTTCCTGAGCGTTTTCTGCCACTGTCAGCAATTTCTTACGGGGCATTATAATTGGCAAATTTTCTTTCTTCTAATTTTAAAAGATCAGATGATATTATGTTAGAAAACGTGTACTATACTTTCTGAAGATAATTCTTACATTGAAGATTTAGTATAATAATAAAAAAAACAAACTAGTTCATTTATTAAAAAAAAAAAAAGAAAGAGAAAAAGAACTAAACTAGATTCATGCCTGGTAAGTTGTTGTCATTGGTCCCATTCAAATGAAAACTATTGGCATTGATCTAAAAGGACAAAAAGCCAACACCCTTTGGAGTCAGGGGTCGTTTTATAATTTAATGCCTAAAATTATCCAAAAAGAAACAAAATGGCAAAGAAAAAGAAGTACAAGCAAAGGGCGAGCAAGTTCAATGACATGCCTCAAGCCTCATATGCCTCATTTCTTTCGACACCCCCACCCCGAAAAAAAAAAAGTACAACATTGAGTTGCATAATCCCTTTCTTTGCCTTGATTGCATCAGAAAATTAATTGCGCTGCTACTTTCTAGAACAAGTGTCTTGCTTGTTTATTTTGTAGGAAAAACTTAAGAAAGAACTTCGTTATTTTGTAGGAAAAACTTAAGAAAGAACTTCGTTGGAAAGAAAATCAGTATTGAAATCACATTATTTTCTTTCTCACCATTTTCTTTTTCACCTATTTCTCATCTATCCAACTACCTTCTTTTCTCACAATTTTTTTTTATCATTTTCTTTCTAAAATAATTCTCATATATGCAGACTACATTCTTCTCTCACAACTTCCTTTCTTATCAAATTCTCACCATCCAAACACAACAAGGCATTAGCAAGAATTTAGTGGGTTATTGATAAAGTTTACCATTCAATTCAATCCAAACCCCAAAGTTTGGGGCTAATTAGCATAACTTAAGAAGCTGACATCTATACCATTAAAGAAGAATCGAACAGAGAACTTTTTCTGAAAGGCAAGTAACAATAGGAGTACGCAACTGGCATGGCATGGCATGGCAATGGGCAGCGTTGATTAGCTATAAAGAAACTAAGCACAAGCAAGGTTTGCTCACTAGCACTAATTTTCAAAACAAGTTCCACCATTCAGGTAACATAACGGCGTGGACCACGGAAAACTGCTTTTATTCTTTAAAATGCGTAGAAGTACACAGAACCATGACTACAATATACTTCACCTATCAAAAATACAACCTCAGTGGCATCCGATAACATGTTCCGGAAGGTAGTTCAGCCCGACAAATCATGGCCCCAAAATTTCAAAAGCAATTGACCTGCACAAATTTGTGAAATCACAAGTGAGTGTTGAATTCGCTCAAAAACCAACTGCAAAATATACAGGGCAATAGATACAAAATTATACAATACAAAGCCACAAACTCGGCTATCATAATTGTGAACAAACAAAAGATCTAATTAGTTACACCTAAACTCCTTCCTTCTTTCCCTGACCACAAAGATTCCACTCCTTCGCTTTTGGCATAATAGGCATCCCAGAGCATGAAGTCGCCAAAGTATAAGGGCCAGATAAAAGTTGCGCAAGGTTATGTATCCTCACCCTTATTTTTCCACAAATAGACTGTTTCCACAATTTAAACCAACTTGAAGTCGCAAAGAAGTAATTTTTACCGTTCACTACGCCATTATATTGTCTCCAATGTTCTAAAAAAAAACAAACATCCTGAATGACAAATCCCACCGCCTCCTGTAATTTACCACATTGAACAGGATGGCACTTCATTAGTCAAAAGACCAGGTTTATACTCTCTCCCTGCTAACAACTAACATCTAAGCACCGACTATTTCCGGGCTAAAAAAAAGAATGACAAATCTAGTTACACATAAGTAAATCAGACAAGTCCAAAGAACCCCCACAACACACCCACTCTTTATTGTTGGTCCCTCTTCGATTCTTTCTGTTTTTTTTTTTTTTTGGTAAGCATTTAGCATTTATTGGAAGACGTAGTGCTACAAGATATCATAGCGAACAGGGTCTTGACATGGCCACCAAAACTTTCAAGCAAAATTTGTCACAAAATTAAATAATACAAGCTCAGAAGAGCACGGCAATTTTAATAAATAATGTACAACAAATATTTACAAATGACATAGAAACATTAGAAAGAAACCTATTAACTTAGCATAATTTGACCCATTATATATATATATAAATAAATAAATAATAGCCAAAGAAAATAAGACAGCCGATTGCAATAAAAAACCAAAAAAAACAAAAAAAGGCGGACCTTAAAAAAGTAGCCTCCTCCGATTAGTGACTTTCCGATCGTCACGAACACCGGAATCGGACTCGTCGTGGAACCACCCAACCGATTTCTGCGCTTCGTAAACAATCTGCGAAATGCCTGAAAAAAACCAACCCCCCCCCCCAAAAAAAAAAAAAAAAAAGAGAACACAAACAGACATACAAATCCTCGGTTCGTTAATCATCGCATTCACAAACCACGCATAAATTTAAAAAAAAAAAAAAACAAAAGAGGATTGACCTTGTTTGACGGTGCGCTTGTTCTCGCGGATCTCCTGAACGGTGGCGGAGATTTTCCAGTAGAGAGGGCGGCCGAGATAGAAGAGGACAGTTATCACCAGAACCACTATCACTGCTCGAAACACGATTCTCGATGTCGCCGACGCCATGACCTTTTCTTTTTTTTTCCCTGAAACTTTTCTTCTTTTTATTATTCTTCTTTGTTTTTTCTGATATATATATATTTTTCTTTTTCTTCGTTTATTCGGAGATTCCGGCGAGCGGACAGTTTTTTACTTTATCAGATTTGCTGTCGGTGGAGAGTGTCGTGAGTTACATAGTTCAAGAGGTAACGAAATTGAGACCAGAACGACAAAATTATATCAGGATCTGGATAAATTTGATCCAATGGGATCTTGCCACGTATATACAGATTCTTATGTTTTTTATTTTTTAAGAGACATACTATACAAATATATTTAAGTAAATACACAATTAAAAAATACGTAATTAATTTAATAATATTTAATAATATTTTATTTATTTTTAAATTTAATATAATTTTTATAATCTAACTATTTAAATTTTTATGTACTGTAATACGCTCTTTTAAGGGAGTTCAAATAGGATTTCGATTTTGTAATATTCGAAGAAAAATATCTGCCTGGTCTGGTCTGCTCCGATGGAGACATATCGTATTTGTGGCAAATTCTTTCTTTGATTGGATTTTTAGAGAACGGAAGAGAAAGAAAAAAAATATAATTATTATTTTTTATTTTTTTATAATTTTTTATAATATTTTTAATTTAAATATTTTTTTATAATTTTTTATAAATTATTATTTATTATTATTTCTTTTTATTTTTTTCACAATTTTCTTCACTTATCTAAATAATTTTATTTTTTTATAACTTTTTTCTCATACTTTTTTTTTTCTTCATCTTCCTCTCAATCCAAAGTCCAAACACACTATTCACATTGTGGAGGATTTTATGTTGGAATTGTGTATGGCCAAATTATTTTTTTAGAAAATATTCTGTAGTATTTTTTTTAAGTAAGATTAAAGTATATTTAAAATAAAATGTATATAATTAAAATTATAAAAAAAATAAATGAATTATATTGTTATTTTAATATTACCAAGACTGTGCAATAGTCCAAGTGGAGCCCCCTTTTTTTTTGGTTGGATTAGTGTGCTCAAATAAGAAAAAATTTAAAAGGACATGTAATTTTTTAAATTAGGTTGATCAATATTTCAATTTTTTTAGTGAACTACCCGATTGTGTTACTTTAATGTGTTGTGTGAAGTTTAAAAATTTGAAAAAATTAAATTGTAATGCATAAATAGAAGTATAGTAGATATATATTAATTTGAATTATTAAATTAAAAAATATATATTAAATTTTAAAAAATAAAAAATAAATAATTTTTTAAATATTATTAAATTTATTATATATTTATATAATCAAATTCTGCATTCAAAAGAGTAACACCATATACCATATTGGCTTATTGTTTGTTTGGTAATAATATTTTCTGGCAGTTTTCGATCATAGATTTTGGTCAAAAGGCATTTTTTATAGACAGATTTAGGTCAAAAGTTGAATCAGGTAGATCTTTGTACTTGTGGATCTCATCTCTGAACAAGTTTGTTTGGACTTTCCAGTTTTCTGACATAAGTAACATCTTGGACTTGGACGGTGGATATCCATTGGATTTGCCTTGAGCTCTGGATTTGCACGTGCAAACTGTGTGAACAATTGGCTTTCATACAAACACAGCATGCGATGGTTTAAAGTTCATTGCTTGTAAGCGATGGAAATCTGGCATCGTGGCAGATTTTTATTTTTTTATTTATTTTTTGAACAAGTATCGTGGCAGAATTAGATACCATTTTGCTTGTAGAAATTCATTCGATGTGTGCAGTCATGAAATCAACCAAAAAATTTTTTAACATTTTTATATTGGTTACAGGGGGGCTTTATCTGGGCTAGCTCTGTTCTTCCTTAAAGACCACGGAGGACATTTTCGTTACAGAACATTGCTTCCATAAGTAATTCAACCGTCAGAACCATTGTCCCCACGTTTTTTCATTACAAACCCGGCCTTAGTACTGCCCACTGTTTTAACCGATGGCTACTGCGTACGCAATTGGGAGCATCATGCACTGAAGAATTTATTTGGTACACTTTAGAATTTATTTGGTTTACTGTTTCGGATTACAGTCTTACAACTTCGGGATTCAGGGGTTTGCAACAGAATGCTTAACCTGAAGTCAACAAAAGGCCAATGATGGAACATATCGGAAGTGCTGGATCGTAAAAAGAATTGCCAGCCCAAGCTTGGTAAAATAATTTGTAGACAGTCCTTAAGGGCATCTAGTAGTCAAGAAGTTAGATGTTTGTGATAAAAATCTGTCTTTCTAATTTGAGAAAGATAGATATGGAGAATATGAAAATCGAGAGAACTATTTTCATGTAATTTACGGCATGATTTGTTCTTAATAGACGAAAAAAAAAAAGGAAAAAAAATTTAGAAAACTTTGCACAGAAAAGGTGAAAACTGATAACCTTTTATTCAATTAAAAATGTCAAATTATGGTTTAGATGGCAATCAACTACCATGAAATTCTTGATAGAATCACTTTCCATTTCACATGAACACAAATCATATGCCAAGAACCAAAAAAAAAAAAAAAATCCCCATATCCTGTTTCCGTTAAACAAGGATACAAAAGCAAGCATTTCCTTTTTCTTTCTTTGACAAAATGTGAAGACGCCCTATGAAGAATTTCTCTTGTCTATGCCAGCCAAAAGAATGCCCACAAGCGATACAATCTGCAGCTTCTTTGCACTCAGAGCTCCCAAGAGAATGTCGTTATGCAACTGAAGTTTACTTTATTCTACGAATTAATGCTTGCCTGGATCTCTTCCAGGGTCTTTCCTTTGGTTTCTGGGACAAACTTGACGACAAACAGGATCGCCATCAGCGCCACTCCAGCGAACAAGAAAAATGTACCTGAAGAACAATCATATGCCAATGGAATCAGCACCCTTGTTTTTACACATCAAAAGTCCCTCAACCTTTCTAGTTTAGAAATTCAAGTTCAATAACTAAATTATTGTTTCGTACAAGAGTGTAAACTAGTGTCTTTTGCCTAAACTGAACAAAATATATATTTACCAGATGGACTCCAGGTCAAGAGAAAGTTGTAAGCAAAACTAACAACCCAAGCACCTAACCAGTTCACCAATACTACCATGCTGCCAGCAGCACCCTTTATATTGATCGGAAAGATCTGCGGAAAAAAAAAAATGAAGACTCAGATGGGATGAAATTGTGAATATTATACTTCTAGTATAAAACTTCAATTACAGTGCATGGATTGAATTAGTTTTGTATCATCAGGGGAGGAAAAGGCTTATTTACAAGTATTTTACAGTCAGCAGTAGTTACCTCAGACATTATGATCCAAGGGACCGCTCCCATTCCGATTGAATATCCTGCTATGTCCATCTGATATCATAAAGACAATTATCTCTAAGTGGGAAATCGCATGAAATTTGACTTTGTAGCTTATAAAATAACAAAGTTTAGTCAAATTGAGTACCAATACTCCAGAGAGAACTAATGCTGGTGCCAACTCCAGCAACAAACCGTACTCCTGATTCATGAACAATGTGTAGTTGAACTTCAGCTAGAAAACAGAAGAATTGGGGGAAATAGGCGTAGGAAACAAAATAATTTCACTGACTTACCTTGAATAAAAATGCAGCTCCAGCCGTGAAGCAACCTAGGAACTCCCCCGTTGCAGCAAGCTGCACAAAGAATCAGGAATATTCGAATAATATCGCTCAGGAACAAAATAATCCTTGCAAGTTAAGAAGTTTCTAAACAGAAGTATACCAATATAAGTGGTCTTCTACCACACCTATCCATCAAGATTGTTCCTACCAAAGTTATTACAACCTGAATGTCAAGTTCAGCTTGATCAGAACAGAGCAACTTTATCATTCAGCCCTTACATAGGACAGTGGTCAAAGTTAAAAATACCTGAAAACAGGCATAAGTTATCGTTCCAATCTTGTCTAAAGAATCAGAAAGCCCTGAAATAAACAGAATGGTTTTCAGAATGAATTGACAGGCTAAGTGTAGGGGCAGACAACAATTGACCTAAAATATGCAGCAGAAAAGGTTGGACTACCAGCAGTTTCAAAGGTTTCATTTACATAAAATCCTATGCCACTGATTCCCCCCAATTGTTGGAATGCCATCAATGCCACGCCAATCTAAACAAGAAGAACAAAATGGCTAAACCATCAAGAAATTAAAACTTTTAAACAACCAAGAAAATTGAATCTTTCAACTTGTAGCATTTGTTACTTACGATCACAGAACGAATGTATTTCTTTTGAAACAGATCAAGAATTTTAGCTTTTGGAAGGGTATGAAGGATGTCAAGTGTAACCTGTCAATGAAACAGGAAAGTCTTTAAACACTGTGGCTATAATTTTACAAGACTTTTACGGTAACATGCCATCATCAAAGACAAGTACTTGTATTTCTACAGCTTCGCGTGTAATGTCAGCATCTTTGCCACGGAGTTTTTGTAATGCACCTTGGAATTCTTTCTGACGACCAACTTTTGCCTGCATACAGAATTTTTCAGGTCAAGTTTCCCCCCTGAATTTGACAAAACAAAAAAAAGAAGAAAAAAAAAAAAACATTTCAGCTACTAAGGCTTGTTCGATTCATATGGTTAATTACCAGCCATCTGGGAGACTCAGGAATGAACCACAGCCCAATAAGCAGAGCGATGCATGGAAGAATACCTTGGAAATCAAACAGAAGAACACAAGTTTTACTACAAAATTTCAGTGGAAAAGCAGGACTTTCTCATTTTTTTTTATGCAAGATAATTTTTCAAATAGAATTTACCAATTAGAGCTAGCACTCTCCATGATACGACTGTTCCCACTATGAATGCAAAAGATATTGCACAGAGGTTAATGAGCTGCAAAAGCCAAAAACAAACCAACATCCAGAAGGATCCAAAAGTAATTGATCATCACACTGGAAGCACGGTGGAATAGTGTATCACATCTACCTCATTCATAGCCGTGAGCCCACCTCGAAGATTTTTTGGCGATATTTCTGCTATGTATATTGGGATCTGATTGATTTTTAACAGTCCACCATTAGAAGGCAGCACAAACTAATCGTATATCGCAGTAAATTTCGGGGAAGAAAATAAATTCTTCAAGAAAGCATGGTCGTCTCCCGAGCTTAAGATCTCGAGTTTGATTCACAGTTATAATCAATTAACCAAAACAAATAAAGCATAGTTGTCACAATTACCACATAAGAGAAAACTCCAACGCCATATCCTGTCAAAAACCTTCCTACATCAAGGGCTGGTGCTCCCTGTATTAGAACCATCGACAAAGACAAACAAGCAAACTATCTATTTTAGTGCCACGGATTGTAATAATTAAATAGGGGGAATATTCTAAACAATTCCCTAAGAAAAGAATCACAGACTACACATACGCCTGAGAAAAATATTGCTAGCCATCCTGCAATGCAGAAAGCAGCCGAAAGTATCATCGCCTGCATATGAAGAAAAGAGTGAGCAAATTGGAAAGAAAAATCTTTCTATCTATTTAAAGTTTAAAACTTTGACAGACCCCTTTTCGGCCGATAAAGTCTGCAATCTTGCCACTGAAAACAGCACCAATCATCCCTCCAATGTTCAATACAGAGCCAAACATGGAGTACTACAATTTGAACAGAAATTGGGTGATAAAATTATGCTCCATTGAGAGGGAACCGAAAAAAAAAATGAAAACAACAAGAGACAGAGAGCAAGCAATAAGGCCGACCTCTGCAATGGTGAGATGAAAATCTTTCCTGATTCCAGATTCAGAAGGTGCTGAATAGCCCACCTGCCAAAATAATCAACTTAAGCTAAACAAATCTCTTTGTTATTCCCTCTTTTTCTGTCAGTATTTTCTGGTTCCCAACTAACCAAAAAAGGGCACAAAACAGGGAAAAAAAATATCCATTTAGTAAACCAAAAAATTTGGTGAAACTACAGAATCAGAATCTCCATTACTAACTCCTGATGGTACTACTACCATCAAGGAAAAAAAAAAAAAAAGACAGAGAAAATAGAGTGGACTATGTCAGTAACCAGTACTTACACAATATCCATATTGAAAAGAACCACAAACAGCAACACAAGTGCTGAGAAGCAGCATCCCGGTAGATCCACTGTCTTTCTGCAAAAATGATTCAAACACAGACCCAGTTTCTCTCCTGACAAAAGAATCAAAAATAGATCCACTGTCCTCAATAATGTTCCCTTCAAATTCATATTCATGGGCAAAACTTTTCTCCTCCAGGATCAACGGGGTTTCCAGGTGGTGATGATGATGGTGATGATGATGATGATGATGATGATCTTCAAAACTGTTGATCTCTCCATTCTCCACATCACTGTAGCAGTTAGTCGCCATGCCTTTGACCTCCATTAATGAGCAAATGCTGCTAAAACTTAAAACGGTAGGCCAGAAATGGGGGAAAGATTCAATCTTTTTCAATGGAGGGCCTGAAGAAGTATCGGGTATGCATGAGCAAGCATGCTTTGGGATATATATCATGCAGTAAAGCAGCTTGGACCCCATTTTGCCAAGTTGCAATGCAAAATAATGTTAAGTTTTGTCCATTTGCAACCCCATGTGTAGAATGATTAGAGAGAAAATTTAAAGATGGGCTTTATTGGGAAGCATCTGTATCTACTATTCAAACTATAGTGAAAAAGCTCTGAATTTTGGCCTTGTGCCTACGCAATGACAAAAAAAAAAAACTGTAATGAAATTTTTTTTTTGACCAAGAATTGTAATGAAATATCCAACCAAAACAAAAATTTTTAAAAAAGAAAGAAAAAAACAATTGTCTATAAACAACTTTCAATTATCTTTGTTTTTTCCTCCAACTGTGAAACAACCCATTAGCTCATGATTAAAAAAACATGAGCTTTATCCAATATAAAATAAAGATATTCTCTCATTCTCATTGGAAAAAGATAAATGAGAATATAATTAGAGGCACACAATGAGAATATAATTATTTAAATTATTAGATAATAAAAAATAAATTATATTTTAACAAATAAATAAATAATTAAATTAACAATTTATCTCTCGCGTGTCTTACTACAGGTGTACACGTAGTCTTACTCTCTCATTATCACATAGATGTAATTTTACGTTAATGTAGAGATTTTAATAATAATGACGTGCTCATTTTGATTTTTTTTTTGAAATCTTTTAAACTTAAACTAACCGGGTAAAAGAAATAATACAGTAAAAGAGATTAAAAGTTTAAATTCTTAACTACTCTTTTACTGATATATTACTAATATTATTTGAATTACAAGAACGTTTTCATTTGGATGTTTAATGAACGACTGTTGTGTGCATTTTTTTCATTTTATTAAATAACAATAATTACGCAAGAGAGTTAACATTTAATAATTTCTCCATAAATCCGTTATAATGTGTTTGTTATGCTGTGAAAAAAGTGGACACAACAAACATGCCCTTAAAGCCAGGTATTTTTTAAATAAAATAATGTTCATCAATCCACGCAATGGGACCTACTATACTGAAGTCGTTGACTTGTTGCGTCATCAACAAAATTTAAAAAATATAAAAAAAATTATTTTTTGTCAGTTTTATTTTGTTACAACGATTTTACTCGTAATTTTATAATATATAATAATTAAAATTTAATTAAAGTAAAATAATAAAATAAATTTATTTAATATGAAATTATAAATAAATTATATTTATAAAATATATGCATAAAAATAACAAGTATGATTAATTTAGTACCAAAAAAAAAAAAAGAATGAGGAAGCAGGAGAGCAGGAGATGAAAAAAAAGAGTGGAAAGCGAAAAGCTGAGCGTTAGGACTGGAGGATTTTTTTTATTATTAGAAAGATGGATTATTATTATTATTATTATTATTATAAGAGGATCCTTGAATAATAAATTAAGGATCCTTGAATAATAAATTGTACAATAACTTAAAGTTTTTAAGATAAATGTTTAAATTTTTAATTATTAGAGTTTTTTTTCTTTTTTGCATCCAGTTGAATTAGGGACAAAGTAATTATTATTGTTATAATTCAGGAAACGTCGCATTATGGTGCTCGCGGACAAGGAAACACCACCGTTGCCATTGGGACCATTTAAACTGGAATATGAAGTGTTAATGGATAGATTGGGGTCCATCTTAATCCAACGGATACCAGATGGTTTCTTAATCTATACATGGGTGTAGTAGAGTGTGCAGCTGCATGCGCCCCAATTTTGCACCTGGATTGAATTCTTGAAGGGGAACATTACGCACCTATATTCATGGAGTTTTAAAATAATTATAAAATTTTATTAATAATATTTAATAATTTATTTATTATTTAATTTTTTAAATTTAATTATTTAATGATTTATATTATTTTATAATTTTTTAAAAATTATTTAATAGTGTGTTAGATAAAGGAAAAATATGTAAAAAAGAAAAAAATAAAAAAATTGTGAGAAAATAAAATTATTTAAATAAATAGAAAAAATTATGAGAAAAAAATAAAAAAAAAATTATAAAAAAAATTAAAAAATAATAACATAATAATTATATTTTTATTTCCCAGTAATACTTTTTCTAACTTCTCCAAGATAATGCAAAAGAATGTATTAAAGTCTTTTCCATTGTTCTGGTCAAAAAAAAAAAAAAAAAAAAACAGTCTTTTCCATTGTTGAATGACTGGATGGGCTCCTGGAATATTAGGTAATGGCGGCGTGCATTTCCGTTCTTCTAAAAAGGAAAGGAAATATAAATTTCATTAATTAATTAATAATACTGCATATATATCTGTGGTTACATGGGCATCCATATGGTCTTCCCACGATCAGATAAATTGGATATTTTTCGACAATTATGTCCCATTGCCGTTTTCCTAAGTTCTTTGAATTTTGTTTTTTTAATAACATTTCGTGTTTAATAAAATACATAAAAAAATATTTAATTAATTTAATAATATTTATAATTTATTTTTTATGATCTGAAAGTTAATATTATTTTCTATTTATTTGTGCTCACAGCTAAGTGTCCCTAAAATATTTATGTTTTTATTTTTTTTTTCACATGTCTGATAACAACGCCTATCTGAACTCACCACTACGTGGATATGAACTCACGTCTCTGTGAGTGGAGCTTTCGGAGGAGGACTGATGCAGTGATGCGGCATCTTCATTATATTGTACCCTTTTTTTGTCTTCATTATCTTCAATTCTTCTGTCTACGAATCCCAACAGCTCGTGCATATTTTGTCGTTCTTGATACATATATTTGTTGATATTCTTTACATTTCTTTTTTTTTTTTTTGGTTTTAATGAAAGACCATCGTAAAAAAGAAGATCAATGAAAGGAAGAATTTTAAGGTCAATTAAAATATGTCCTTACCATTTCGTAATTTTTAACAAAAGAAATTTTAAAAAATTTTTATTGCGGCTGAGGTTGGCCGAATCAACACGTCTGAAAACCGGGTGTGAAACCGAATTATTTTCATAAATATTATTGGATAAATTAAACCTTTGAATCATGAGTCTCACAGTATCCTTTTGATGTCCCTAGCTCCCAATTCCAAAATGTCTCTCGTCAGGATTATTTTTTTAAAGCTGATGACACACATATGTTTCTCATGTAGTCGGTTATCATAGTCTCGAAGCAAGTTCCTACAATTGTTCATGAAAAACTTCATATGATTATCTGGTAGGACAAGTTAGCATTTTTGTCTGTTAATAAATTATTTGATTTTACGTGCCTCAATTTCAACAAATCACTGATGATCAAGGTTGTTAAAATCTTAATTTGAATTGCGAATCTTATGATCTTACGATTATACATGAAATTAACGATTTAGATCGCAATAAAATTTTTTTAAGATAGAATTTTAGCAGAATATTAATCCAAATCATAGAATCAGCAGAATCCCAATCCGGTCCTACGACTGTCATTTCCTTTATCACAGGCTTTTGAGTTATAATTAATCTTATGTATAATAAAAAAAAAAATAAAGATAAGTTTTTATTTAAATTTAAATACTGAATACCAATAAACAAGTAATTAAATGCAAAAAAATCTTTCCTTTAGAAAAAAATATTCTCTAATGATTATAAAGATAGATAAAATTATTTTTTGCTTATAAAAAAATAAAATTATTGTAATTCTTTCCTTTTTTATTGAGTTAATATGTATAAAATAGTCAATTGTAAGATATATATAATTAGGATTAGTTAATTTTTATTTTTTCTTTATTTTTCTACGATCCTATCCGATCCTAATTTTTCAAATCGATCCTAAGTAGGATCTTAATTTTGGAAACCTTGCTTATGAATCAAATAAATCACGGCTGTCCCTGTCCGGTTTCATTTGAATATTGAAATGGAAGATCTTTTTGTAGTACATATTAAGTGAAATCAAAGTGATATAAATTCTTGAGTAATTTAATTTTAAAAAAAATAAAAAAAATAATTAAATTATCAGATGTCAAATAGGCTATATAATTGTTCGTGTCTATTAAAGTTTCAGTTTTCTTTTCGTTTTTGCTCAAATTTTGGCATTTCTTTTGCTTTACTAGTTTTACTATGGTTGGAAATGAAGTTTTTTTTTTAGTCATTTATTAGTCTAAAGGGAAATCTATTGCAAAAAGATAGTCAGCCACTTGGAGAAACTGGATTTTGACACGACAAATTGGTTCGTAAAATTGGGATGAGCAACTTTTTCCCCCTTAATAATTTCAGTTTAAGGAAGACCTAACGTGAAAAATGATTGAGTGCGAACATGCTAATTGACCTTCAAGCGTCCCTACTATAATCAATATATATATATATATATATATCATTTTAGTTAATTTTTTTTAGCTGTTGAATTATAATTTCTCCTGTGCCAGTCCGCACAATGAGCTTGATAAAAAAAAAAAAAAAAGAACGAAAAAACAATCTCAATAACCCTCTCCATTTTTATAAAATTAATTTTCTTTTTGCATAATTAGAACTCGACACCTTGAAAAAAGAAAATTAAGCTCTTAATTATTCGAATTCCTATTGAGAGTGCGCCCAATATGTTTAGCCGGCAGGAAAGACAAGCTCTAATTCATTTGATCATGAAATACTTCCATTGTTATGGAAACAAAACCTATAAATCTCCTGCTATTATTGTCCTACAACATTGTGCAACAGAATCATTAGTATTTGTAACACTTGCTCTTAATTTCGTTTTTCGAAAACCGGTTCACGTCATTGTTTTTTTTTCTTTTGTTTTTGAGAGACACGTCATTGTTATTACTTCTGAGTTCTGTCTACTTGTTGACAATAATCAAAAAAGGGCACCTAATCAACCAGTGGTTCTTAATGAATTCATAAAGATAACTCCGCATTACGTGTTTTTTTCTGACCCACCATGTGTGGCATATAGCTCAAAGTCAAGCGCTTAGACAATGAAAACATTACTTGTTCACTTATGCAGATTTCAAATTCACATTTAGGTAGTAGTCGTAAATCAGTGAGCAAATACATTTTTCAGGGAAAAACACACACTTTTCAGAAAAAGGAACACGTTCGTTATCCATTTTAGTTTATTTAATCTGCAATCATTTAGGAAAATCTTGTGCATCCAATAATTGATCAATTTTTCTATGAACGCTACGATCTACCTAATTAATCCCTTTGACTACAAAATTTATCTAATTAACTTTTTTCTGTTGGAAAGTTGTCCGGATGCATTCCTCCTACGGATTAGCCTGCTTTTTGTTTGTATTCACTATAGGCCTCTCGTTTTAGGCTCCAATTGTATTGGGATGCCGTTAGAAGGATGGGACCGCTGGACAGGGCGTGACGATTTTTTCTTTTGTTTTTTTTCTTATGTTTTTTTTTTTTACAAAAAAAAAATCATTGCATTAATATTAAGTAAAATTACACACAAGTTCTATGTGAAGACATTATTAAGAGAACTTACACAAAGTAAAAATAACTATCACCACTAATGACTTACAAGTTACAATTGATATGATCAAAATGACTATTTACTGACTACATATGAAGTCTATTTTGATAAAATTTTCAAATGATAGTACCTACTAAACAAAAGTTAGACCTACTCAAAATTAAGATTTTAACTAAGCTTAGACTAGTTGGATCAAACTAAATAAAATAACAAATACTACACTTCGACAGATTTATAATAAAAATTGATCGAATATACTCAACAACAATTTTCTAAAACACTAAATTGTAAACAGAAAAATATACACAAACAGTACACCAAGTCTCCAATGCCAAAATAATCTACTAATAACCAAGCCCATCAGATCCAACGTCAGCGGCAGAAGGCTGCAGCACCGGAGTTGGGGCAAAGCATTAGAGAGAGAGACAGAGAGAGTTAGGGGGAGAAAGCGGGTTTTTGATGTTATTTTTTATCGTATGTCTATTGTGCATGAAGGTGAGGCTTTTTACATATTAATTTTAATTGTGTTTTACATCTTAAAAAAATAAAATTATAAAATATTACATAAGGTAATAACCTAATAATAATTTGACGTATTTTTCTCACTCACGACTGAAATTTGAATCTCAATGACAATATCTAAAGGTTTTAACTTTTGAATTCATCTAATTTAATTATTGACTGCATGCTGTTAATTTCAGACTCAACAATCATAGTAATCAGTTATAATTAAATGAGGTAAATAAATGAAGGTTGCTCTAAACTTAGTTATTTAATCTAGTGATTAATATACGAGTGACAGTTTTTTTTGACAAAAAAAATTGTAGAACCCACAATTATTTTCTTTTTCCACCCTCTCTTTCTCTCTCAATCTCTCCCCGTCCAGCCACCATAACCCTAAACTTGTCAATCTACCATTTCCATATTCTGCAATATCTGGGACTCATGCGGAACACGATTCATTGAGTCTACTAGCTAGGTTATTAATATTGTTCTAAAGCCTAGTATTACACCAACATAGTTCCTTAGGTTCTATTTTCACAGTACTCATAGAACAGATCTAGGGATGATGGTAGATACGGGATTTGGCTTGTAGTTCAGAGGATTAGATTAGATCACTTTGCAATGAATCACGATATTGGGTTTCCACACCATAAATGAAATCTGGTCTGGCCCGACTGATTGGACCAAAGATCGGTAGCTTGGACACTAGACCGGATCAAGTCACTCAATCAAATCTTTGGTGGTCAAATCCAATCAAAACCCGCCCTGTTTTGTGGTAACCCGCATGGCCCGTTTTGTGCAGCTTGAGCGGGTTGTTACTGACCTGCAAATCGAAGTTTCAAATTCTAGGCAAGAAACGAATGCTTCCGCTTTTTCCGTTCGTTGCAACATATTAGCACCTTCAAGGCGTCGTTTGTTTTATAGTTTGGCATCGAAATCAGAATCAAAATTTAGTGTAATCAAAAATAAAATAATTTATTTTATAATATGTTTAGTTTGTTCAGAAATCGAAATCAATATCAAATATATAATAATAGTTATATCAAGATAAAAATAAGAGAAATTATTTTTAAAATTTAAAAATATAAATATTAAATTAAAATTTATAAAATACAAAAAAAATATGGTAATATGTCGCCAAATTAAAATATTAAATAACAATGACAATAAAATTAAAAATTATAATAAAAAATAATAATAGCAATAATAATTTACTTCACAATAATAATTATAAATAAAAAATATAAATAAAAATATTAACCAAAAATTTTATTAATAATAATGATAATAAAGAAAGAGAATTAGTAATATTATTATAAGAGAAATGATATTGTAGAAATTATAAAAAATTTTATTATAGATAAATAAGTGATTATTAAGAAAAATAATATAAATAAAATTCTATTAGAATCAAATTTCGTGAATAACTAAAAGCAGTATAATATCAATATAAAAATATAAATTCATTGCAACCTATTTCAATAAAAAAATATTTTTTAAAAATAAAATAAAAAGTGATTAACTCAAAACAGAAAAAATATTGAAGAAATATACTTCTTTAAATAAGTAATTAAATTAAGTGAGAAATTAAAAAAAAATTGAAAGCCATTGAAGATAACGTATGAGAGAGAAGTTGTGGTAATTTATAAGAAAACATACGCAAAAAATTGAGAAATTGTCAAAATACATTGTTACTATCAAAATGAGAATGAGTAATGGATTAAACTTAAAAATTATGATTACCTTAAAGTGGGGGAATCTCATTCTCATTTTTAAGGGAATGTAATTTTACTTTTCATGAAACAAACAATAAGAACGAGAATTAGGAAGTTGATTCCCAATCCTGCATCATAAATTTCCTAAACAAACGGCTCCTAATTATAAAACTTTCACTCTCAGATTTTTTTTAAAACAAAATAAAAGGGGTTTTGGTGCATAAAACATAATTGTATATTCATGGCAATTTACTACCAATTTTTTAAAATTGTAACAAAATATTAATGTTGTTATTTGGCTCTAAAATTTAAAACTATCTTGCGAAGCCATATACATATATGAAGAATATAATAATTTTAATATTATATTTTGAAAATTTTAGATTTTTCTATTAAATATGCATGTAAATTGTTGTATTATATCTAATTATTTTACATTATATTATAATATTTATATTCATCTACTTTTACATTTATGATAATTGATAATTTATTAATTATAAATTTATTTTATAAAAATATATTAAATCAGAGGTTTAACTAATAATTCACTAGTTGAACTATCGTGACGAAAACTCTTAAAAAAATAAATATATGAGCCGAGTCTAATGACTATGGATTTTTCAGTCAAATGCAAACAAATAAAATCAAATTACTTGTTTAGTGTTTTTCTTATTACTTACGCGAAATGCGTGGGATCACCAGTTTCAATGAGTCCTAGGTTCAGAACACCGTGCCAGGAAAGATAAAGAAGTTAGGCTTGCGTTGCAATCAACTAGCATGTAGCTTCTGACAGATTGGAAAAATGGTTGTTTACAACACGTTATGTTATACAATGATCCAATGCAAATGCTTCAATTTTTGACACTCGAAGCATACTAGCTAGCACTATATTCTCTTCCCGTTGGACTCAAATCCAACGCAGATGGGTCTGTGCTTCACCGGCACAACCTGTGGGGAAGAGCCTTTTTTTTTTTTTAAGAACAACCTGTGGGGAAGTTAAAATATATTGGATTCAAGAGAGGGATGTTCGCAGGGAACAGATAATGTGAAACTTCATGCACTCTTCAGGCCAGGCCTTTCGCGTTCTCACTGGATTTTTTCTTGATTATCGTTTACTTGAAAAATGTTGGAGATACCGCGAAAGAATTCGCTATGCTAGGGATACTGTTTCCTTCTCTGGATTGATGCAAGCCTGGATTTCTTCCAGGGTCTTTCCTTTGGTTTCCGGGACAAATTTTGCCACGAACAGAATCGTCATTAATGAGAATCCAGAGTAGATGAAATATGTTCCTGAAGACAATAAGACCCATGTCAAGTCAGTTGATTGAGAATGCAAAATTAAAAGGGGGTTTTGCCTGTTATGAAGGATTCTCATTTACCTGAGAAACTCCAGTTCACGAGGAAATTGTAAGTAAAAGAAACTGCCCAAGCACCCAACCAGTTAACTAGCACCACCAAGCTCCCACCAGCACCCTTTATATTTATTGGGAAAATCTGTCACAAAATGGAAGTCTTAGGTGTTAGTAATTCTGGAATTACTTCTTACCGCAAAATTCCAAGTCCAAAGATCATCAGAATTAGGTTCACAATTACATTGGTCAGGCAAGAAATGCATCGATCTCTTATTGACACACTAACTGCAGGAGATGAAAGTCAGGATAAGAGGCAGTCACAGTTAAGAGGAGTTACCTCAGACATTATGACCCATGGAACAGCTCCCATTCCGATTGAGAATGCTGATATGAAAAGCTGGTTTAATGCCAAAAAGACCATAAATGAGGAACTCGTTTTGGATTTTGCAACTGCAACATTAGCTCAAGTAAGTTGCCGTGGTGGTGCAAGTAAATTTACCAGTATTCCGAAAACAGCCAATAGCGGTACCCACTCAAGCAACAAGCCTTGACCCTGATAGACAAAAGTTGCACAGGCGGATTTAGATCCAGAATGCAGCAGAAAGGATAGCGTATTGTATCAGATTGTTGCAGAAATATACTAGCTTACCTTTAGGAAGAAAGAAACTCCAGCTAAGAAACAGCCTAGAAATGTCCCGCTCGCAGAAAGCTGCACACGGAAATAGCATATTTAGTCAGTCAACCATTTGTTGCCTCATGAAATTAGCCTTTGCCAGGGAAGAAGTTCGTTGATAGATGGTTACCATTATAAGTGGTCTTCTTCCAGACCTGTCCATTAAGATTGCTCCAACTAGAGTTATTGGAACCTGCGAGTGAATTTCAGATATTTCTTTTCATTAGAGAATCTTATCAATCAACTTTGATAAAACAGTAAGCAGAATGTGAAAGTACCTGAAGACAAGCATAAATTGTGGTTCCGAGTTTTCCTGAAAGACCTGAAATTTATGGAATGGAATCAAGAATCAGCAGGAGAGAGACTTGGGAATTAAATCAATTGAAATGAAATTTACAGCACAAGAGGTTTAATTACCAGCTGATTCAAATGTTTCACTAGCGTAAAATCCCACTCCATTAATTCCTCCAAATTGTTGGAATACCATCAATGCCACTCCAATCTGAAAATGAAAAACAAGTTTGCAAGACATCAAAAAATATGAAAAGTTCCCTGGAGTACCGCACAGACACAAAGATTCAACCTCGTTAACTTGCAAGTTATTCACTTACAATCACAGAACGAAAGTATTTCTTCTGAAACAAATCGAAAAATCCAGCTTGAGGGAGGCTCTGAAGAAGCTCAAGGAAGCCCTGTCAAGAAAAGGAAAAGGTCAGGAATTTAGCCCAGGGATATAATTTAGAAGGTCGAAATTAGTATGCTAAATTAGAAGACGAATACTTGGATTTCAGCAGCTTCCTGAGTAATATCAGCATCTTTGCCCCTAAGTTTTTGCAGTGAAGCTAGGAATTCTTCTTGACGACCCATTTTTGCCTAAACACACAGAGTTAATCTCATTTTTTATCAGTGGATGCAAACAGCAAATGTCAAAAAGCTTTTGTTTCTGTAATTATTTGCTTACTAGATATCTTGGAGACTCGGGAATGAAGCACACGCCAACAAGCACAAAAATGCATGGAACAAGACCTTGCAAATTAAACACAAAATCATTGTCTTTCTAGGTACTTTTTGCTCAAGTTCTTGCTAAAGCAAACATTTTCTTTCATTATGAATTCAGTTCAAACAGAAATTAATGTTTACAAAACAGCACTGTATCTTGTAGAGTTAGAATTTACCGGTTAGAGCCAGTGCTCTCCAGGATAAGACTGTTCCTATAAGAAATGCAGTGGACACCCCAGTAATAATCAGGAGCTACAAAATGGGGAAGTACACCGCATGAAAAGGTTAGTGATTGCTACAACTCAATCGGTTGAGAAATTGCCAGGCATAAGAGCTTTAAGATGCATACTTGATTTAATGTGGCCAGCCCTCCTCTCAGATTCTTTGGTGCTATTTCTGCAATGAATACAGGGACCTAAACTTGTATAGCATCATTATTAGCCCCTGTTACATTGAATAGCTCAAGGAACTGCATAATTTTCCAAGATTACTAATATTTACCACATAAGAGAAAACTCCACTGCCATATCCTGTAAATAGCCTCCCCATATCAAGAGACAGAGCGCCCTGTGACACAGCCATTACCAAGAAACAAGTAAGCATGGCAATTTTTAGACAAGAAGAAGGAGTCAAAGAAAGAAAGTTACGAGAAAAATTTGCAAGAATAGAAATTCAAATGCATACTCTAGCGAAAAAGATAGCTAGCCATCCTAAGATGCCGAATCCAGCTGAGATTACCATTGCCTGCTTTTCAGGAAACCATCAATTAAATAGGAGGCAAATCACCTTATATATCATCATAAAATTTGAATCTCGAAGCTTAATATACCCCTTTGCGGCCGAGAGAGTCTGCAATCCGCCCACACGTAACAGCACCAATCATAGCTCCAATTGTTAATATAGAGCCAAACATGGAGTACTGCAATTTGTTGGGAAAATTAGTATCAATTTAGATAACAGAACACATTGCTTTAAACAAACAATGCTGAGAAAAAGAACAAGAAACAAAAAAGAACAAATAAAAAAAAAAGAGGTAGATAAAGCGGTGAGGCCAACCTCTGCTATGGAGAGATTAAGATCATTCCTTATTGCAGATTGAGTGGGTGCTGAATAGCCAATCTGCCAAAAGAATTAACTTAAGCTAAACAAACATTTTCTCCCTCCTATTTTTGGGAGATATATTTGGTTATCCAAGAGACCCCATTTAGTAAATCAAGAACCAATTTAGACCAGGAATCAGAAAATTCTAACTTTCTCATTCTTGACAATGCCATTAAGAAAAGCAAGCATACATAGTTAAATAAATAAAGATTGGGGAAGTACTTACACAAGATCCAAATTCAAAAGAACCACAAATGGCAACAAATGTACTCGCCAGCACCATCCCAATAGACCCATTTTTCTGAACTTTGTCATCACTTTCACAGGAAACAATTTTCTCCTCATGAAGCAATGGCCTTTCCAGGTCTTGAAGCCCATTAATAACAACGCCCCCATTTTCCACATCTTTGTCCTCCCCAGTTGCCATGTTTCTCCCACAAGGAACAAAAAGAAAGATGAGAACTTTGCAAGCAAGGACTTAAGGGTTATGGCTGGTGCATGAGCACAAATGCTTTGAACCTTGTTGGGGTATTTATACCTGCAGGCAGCAGTCATATTGATATTGACAAGTGTCAAAGGTACAATTTTTATAAGACTTTGTCCTTGGTTACAGGATTGAGACCAAAAATAGGCCCACCCCACTCCCAAAAAAGAATAATAAGAAAAAAAAGGAGATAAAAATACATGTAAAGAAGACTAAATTGCAATTTGCCAAGAATTGGAAAATCGGACTTTGTCCTTAAAAAGCAAGATTGAGACCAATAATAGGCCCACCCCACTCCCCAAAAAAGAATATTAAAAAAAAAGGACAAAAAACAGATAAAGAAGACTAAATTGCAATTTGCCAAGAATTGGAAAATCGTATCTGTCACTGATCATTTTGACATTGCAGGCTATTTTCCAGCTAGTAGATAATATTAGAAACACAAACCAACTCTTAAGAAAGCAATACACTTTGTGGATGGGCATTTACTCGACACTAGGTGGGAGTTTGATCTTCCGCCTGATTCATAGTCTATCTTTCCCTTTAAATGCCCAAATACGAGCTCTTAACCACTAAGCCACACCACGGATAAAAATAAAAAAAAAAAGAGGGAAAGCACTTTGCAAAACGTAACAGTTCATTCTGTGCTCTCCACATGCTTACCGTTTGATCTCACTTGGGGTCCTTTGAATCACCGTTAAATCGTAATGGGGTCCCGTGAATACATCAGGTTCCAATCTTGATCCCCACCGTTCGCGCCTCCACTTGCATTCGCATTATCTTCTGTGCCGTTTGAATGCAAAACCTGAGCTGTTCTTTGATTTCATTTACATATTTAATATCAACGTTGTCTTCATAAATGTGCTAAATCCAATCCAAATTAAACTTATCTGTTCCTTAAGTGGAAACTTATCAGTATGTCTTCATACGTTCTATAAAATGTGCAAATGATTATCTTAATTACCTTATACATGTACAGATAGGCTCAAGAATTATTTAAGGAATTTTGAATTTTTGAAAAAACTACACTACATGGTTGTATATGAGGTAATATTAAAATAATTATGTAATTTAACAGACATCGTATAACAATTTATTTATTTTTTAAAGAGGCATTTTCTTCGTTGAATGAGTACCAATTCTATCATTGTTCAGCAACAAAAAATTCTTAGGTGAAATCAGAACAAGTTAAAATAAAGTACGTTTGTTGTAACTTCATGTAGTGAAAATTCCATGTGAAATAAAATAAGATTTTTATAAATTTTTGTTGGGTTGTAGTCATTAAGAGGGCCAAGTTGACCTAAAAATTTCCCAAAAAAAAAGTCATGTTTTTGACCTTGAGCGTGGAATTCACAGTTTATGAAAGCATACATATTAATGTTAATGTCCAAACTTTTACAGAATTCTACACCTAGGTAGCAGATACCTCCTCAATAAATTGCAAAAAATAAAATAAAATAAAATAAAAAATAAAAAGAAAGCAATTAGCACTTAATTCCCTCCTGTTACATCCCTATAATAATATTTTCTGTGTTGGGACAACGCGTATGAGAATATAATAAGTTCAGTTTATACAAACTTCACTAGATTGATGATTAATTATTGAATGGTAGCTCAATTAAAAGCATCAAACAAAATTAGGGGCAAACCTAAAAAGCTGTTGCCTATAGTTATCAATGATCATTTATTTGATGCATGTGTGGGAAATTTCTACATAACCTCTAGTGTAAAGTATAGGCATCATAATTAACACGAAAAAAAAAAGGAAAGAAAGATTAAATCCATTTGTCTATAAATGTTCTTTTTCCCCATAAAAGGGTACTAAGACTAGTAATTAATAAGAGTTAACCCCTCAAAAAACAATAACTTTTTGTTTTATTTTAATTATACATCTTTTACTTTTTAAAATATATCGTCAACTATTCATCTGATTTTATGGCAATAAATTTTGTGTTGATGTGACAATTCAAAATGACACATGCAACGACATAGGCATATCACATCACGTATAAAAAAATTTATTTTTAAAATGAAATTAGAAAAAAAAAATTCATGAGAACCTGACGGCTCCACCGCTAAGAAATTTTCCAGCAAATCTGGACGTGTAAAAATATCCACTGATTGCCAACCCATGTTTTGTCTTCTCCAGAAAATTTTGTCTTCTTACCTCGGACGACAACGTCGGAATTGCTGAAGACTTCGTTTCCATCTTCATCCCACACCCATTTTCCCGTACGGCCCATAGTTGAAGACTCTCGCGCCATTCTTAAACGTCAAAGTTGTTGAAACCGTGTTGTATGGTTTCAAGAGTTTCAAGAGCTGGAGAAAAGTGCACATGTTCTTCACTTGGGCCTCAAACCAACACTGGTGCAAGCACAACATCTACACTCACAGTGCCATGGCCTGATCATATCACGTGTTGGACAAAATGCTGCGCTAAAAGCTTTGTCTATGTGGCCAAACTTCTAAATCTATGGCGCCGTTATGACTTAAGAACAGATTCCATTAGTATATTGACGTGGTGATCTAACATAGCACACAGCTGTCACATAGACATGCCATGCAGAATAAAAATTATGAAAAAAGTTACATTTTAAAGTAAAAAGATTTCTTTGTTTAAATACAACTAGTCGAATTCAATATATAACTAATTGAATTTCAAATGTAACTAAATATAAGAAAAAATTTCTTCTTATATTTAATTGTACTTGTAATTTAGTCAGTTACATATTAAATTCGACCAGTTGCATTTGAGCGCTTTTTCAGGCATATTTTCTTCTGAAAATGTAACAGTACCCTTAAATTATTTTTGAACCAAATTAATAATTTTAATCAACTTCTAATTATTTATTCATAACAGGTTTAAATCTTATGATATTTCGTAACAGTTTGAATTCGCCTTCATAGAACTATGTGAGAAATCGACCATCATTTGGCCAGGGCCAATTAGAGAAGGCAATGATTGCTGGAAAAAAATGTAACGCCACACCTTGTTTAGACAAAATGTTCAAATCGAATGGATTGGAACCAGGTTAGTTTTGCAAAGTTCTTGCATTCTTGGCCACTCCTCCGATTGGCTAACTTGTCTAACTGCCGTAGCCAAATTTAGAAGCTCAGCCCTCCCTCTCCTACCCCCACCCCCACAATGCATTTGGTAGGCGTTGGAGTTTTGTGGCATTTTTAGGAATCAAGATAGAAATAAAAACCTAGTGCATCCAATAGTTGATTAATTTTTCTATGAACGCTACAATCTACCTAATTCATGGCTTTAACCATAAAATCCATCTAATTAATTTTGTAATTTAGAAAGTTGTCCGGATGGACTCCTCCTGCGGATTAGCCTGCTTTTTGTTTGTATCAACTCTAACGTTATCTAAAGTAGTAATTTAATAGTAACTTGGTATGATTTTTCCCTTATTAATTTGGGTTCGAGTTTTTGTATTAACGTTCGCCCTCATCAATTGGAGATTAAAAGTCATGATGCGGTATTGTGAATTCAAAATTTGTTAATACCACGATTGAGCGGGAGAAGGCCCTCCACTTGGACCGATTGATATTCGGATGAGTGGGTCTTTTCCTATCAGTTGAGTTAAATGGAGTTGTCAAATATGGGTTATTCTGACTCTAACTTACAAATATAATAACTGAAATATTTACGATAAGTTTTTTTATTGCTAAAAAAAAAAAAAAAAAGGCTTTAGGCCTCTCGTTTTAGGCTCCAATATTCTATTTGGGGGTGTTGCTACAGGGATCAGAGTGTTGGACGAAGTATAACGGATTTTTTGTGTTTTTTTTTTATCACAGATCTGTTGTATGTGAAGATTAAGCTTGTTGTATATTAATCTTAAATGTTGTTTATATCATATGTTTCAAACAAAAAAAAAAACTATAAGATCCACAATCAATTTTTTTTTTTTCGTTCATCCTCTCTCTTTGTCTCTCCCCGTCTGCCCAGTAGCCTTCTATCTGTCCATCTATCATTTTTTTTTATTGTAAAATACTTCGGATTTATGAGATCCATAATCAATTTTTTATAACATGATTCATATTATTCTGACGACTAGTGTTACATGAACATAGTTCCTTGGGTTCCTTTTGTTGAAGATCATGGCTTCTTCACTGTTCCATTGTTACAGCAAGTGCAACAATAAAATATCAGTTTTCTAGTTAAAGAAAAATCAGTTACATTAGTATTTTTATGTGCTAGTTCTAATGTAATCAGGTTAAGATTTGTTTAGTTTATGGTTTAGTTATTTTAAATTATAACTTTCAAATTGCTGGACCTTAAGTTTAAATGTATGGCAAGAAGGGAAAGGCTCTAGCTTTTCAGATTTTTTGTAATTTGAAATGCTGAATAAAATTAATAGCAATTAATTGAAAAATCAAGAGACAATCCTCAAACAATTTCATAAATTGAAGAACATATTAGAATTTTCAACCAAGGATTGAAGCAGAGAAAAGGTGGAATAAGAGAAGAGAAAGGGAAGAAACAAAGGAGGACCAAACGGAGGAGGAAGTAGAGCGAGGAAAGAGAAAGGGAAGGAATAGAGAGCAAGCGATTGAGAACTTGTGAACATCGTCGGCTTTGAAATAAAGGGTCGTTGTCTCTGAAAATGGAAGCGAGTTGAAGAAAGTGTCAACAAGTTGTTTTAGGCAGAGCGTTCGAATTTTTTTGGCCAACAACTCAATTTGAGACGCAGAAAACAAAAATGAACTGCGTCCACCGAACGTATTGTTTGTTTTTTTTAGATAAAATAAAACAAAAAACTGTAAACAACAACATAAACAAGCATGCCCTAAATCCTTTGTTTAGTGTTTTTCTTATTCGAAAATGTTAAATACACGTATTTTTGTAAATATGTTCGTACACATATAAATATAATAATTATTTTAAAAAAATTTTATATATTGTCTACCCTTTATATTTTTAGTAATACTCATCTAAGGATACTACCTAACATTATATTCTCTTCCTGTTGGACTCAAATCCAATGCAAATGCGTCTGTGCTTGACCAGCATAAATCTGCTTGCCTGTAGGGAAGTTCAAATGTATTGGATTCAAGAGAACGAAGGCTGGCAGGGAACAGATAATGTCAAACTTCATGAACTCTTCAGACCAGGCCTTTCGCTGCCTTATTGGGATTTTTCTTGAGATCTGTTTACTTGAAAATGTTGGAGATACCACGAAAGAATTTACTATGCTAAGGATACTGTTTCCTTCTCTGGATTGATGCAAGCCTGGATTTCTTCCAGGGTCTTTCCTTTGGTTTCCGGGACAAATTTTGCCACGAACAGAATCGTCAATAATGAGAATCCAGAGTAGATGAAATATGTTCCTGATGACAATAAGGCCCATGTCGAGTCAGTTGATTAAGAATGCAAATTAAGTGTTTTGCCTGTTATGAAGGATTCTCATTTACCTGAGGAACTCCAGGCCATGAAGAAATTGTAAGTAAAAGAAACTGTCCAAGCACCCAACCAGTTAACTAGCACCACCAAGCTCCCACCAACACCCTTTATATTTATTGGGAAAATCTGTCACAAAATGGAAGTCTTAGTTGAAAGTATTTCTGGAATACTCTAACAGCAAAATTCCAAGTCCAAAGATCATCGTGGAACATACTAACTGCAGCAAATGAAAGTTATGATACGAAGCAGTTACAGTTAAGAGGAGTTACCTCAGACATTATGACCCAAGGAACAGCTCCCATTCCGATTGAGAATGCTGATATGTAAAGCTGGTACAATGCCAAAAAGACCATAAATGAGGAACTCGTTTTGGATATTGAAACTACAACATTAGCTCAAGTAAGATGCAGTGGTGTTGCAAGTAAATTTACCAGTACTCCGAAAACAGCCAACAGCGGTACCCACTCAAGCAACAAGCCTTGCCCCTGATGGACAAAATTTGCACAGACGAATTCAGAGCTTGAATGCAGCAGAAAGGATAGGGTATTCTATCAGAATGTCGCAGAAATATACTAGGCTAGCTTACCTTTAGGAAGAAAGAAACTCCAGCTAAGAAACAGCCTAGAAATGTCCCGCTAGCAGAAAGCTACACATGGAAATAGCATATTTTGTCATATTTGGTCAGTTAAATCTTTATTGCCACACAAAATTAGCCTTTTCCTGGGAAGAAGTTTGTTGATAGATGGTTACCATTATAAGTGGTCTTCTTCCAGACTTGTCCATTAAGATTGCTCCAACTATGGTTATTGGAACCTGCGAGTGAATTTCAGATATTCATTAGAGAACTTTTATCAATTAACTTTGATAGAACAGTAAGCAAAATGTAAAAGTACCTGCAGACAAGCATAAATTATGGTTCCAAGTTTTCCTGAAGAGAGACCTGAAATTTACAGAATCTAATCAAGAATCAGCTGGAATAAGACTTGGGAATTAAATCAATTGAAGTGAAATATACAGCAGTAGAGGTTTAATTACCAGCTGATTCAAATGTTTGACTAGCATAAAATCCTACTCCATTAATTCCTCCAAATTGTTGGAATACCATCAATGCCACTCCAATCTGAAAATGAAAAACAAGTTAGCAAGACTTCAAAAATATGAAAAGCTCCCCGGAGTAATGTAAAAACATAACGATTCGATCTCCTTAACTTGCTAGATATTCACTTACAATCACAGAACGAATGTATTTCTTCTGAAACAAATCGAAAATTCTAGCTTGAGGGAGGCTATGAAGAAGCTCAAGGGAAACCTGTCAAGAAACGGAAAAGGTCAGGTACTAGGCCTAGGGATATAATTTAGAGGGTTTTAATTAGTATGGTAAATTTGAAGACGAATACTTGGATTTCAGCAGCTTCCTGAGTAATGTCAGCATCTTTGCCCCGAAGTTTTTGCAGTGCGGCTTGGAATTCTTTTTGACGACCAACTTTTGACTGAACACACAAAGTTAATCTCATTTTTTATCAATTGGTGCAAACAGCAATTGTCAAAAAGCTTTTGTTTCTGTAATTATTTGCTTACCAGATATCTTGGAGACTCGGGAATGAAGCACAGCCCAACAAGCAGAAAAATGCAAGGAACAAGACCTTTCAAATTAAAAACCAAATCAGTGTCTTTATAGGTATTTTGAGCTGACGTTCTTGCTAAAGCAAACATTTCTTTTATTGCGAATTCAGTTCAAACAGAAATTAATATTTACAAAACAACATGGTATCTTGTAGAGTTTGAATTTACCGGTTAGAGCAAGCGCTCTCCAGGATAAGACTGTTCCTATAAGAAATGCAGTGGACGCCCCAGTAACAATCATGAGCTACAAAATCGAGAGGTACACAAAAGGCATCAAAAGGTTAGTGACTGCTACAACTCAATTAGCGGATAAATTGCCGCGCATAACAACTTTAAGATGCATACTTGATTTAATGTGGTGAGCCCTCCTCTCAGATTCTTTGGTGCTATTTCTGCTATGTATATAGGGACCTAAACTTGTATAACATCATTGTTAGCCCCTGTTACATTGAATAGCTGTAGGAACTGCAAAATTTTCCGGGAGTACTGATATTTACCACATAAGAGAAAACTCCAATGCCATATCCTGTGAATAGCCTCCCCATATCAAGGGACAGAGCTCCCTGTGACACAGCCATTACCAAGAAACAAGTGAGCAAGTCAATTTTAGACTACAAGAAAGCATCAAAGAAATAAAGTTATGAGAAAATTTTGCAAGAATAGGAATTCACATACGTACTCTAGAAAAAAAGATAGCTAGCCATCCTGTGATGCAGAATCCAGCTGACATTACCATTGCCTGCTTATCAGGAAACCATCAAGTAAATTGGAGGCTAATCACTTTTTATATTATCATGACTTTTGAACCTTGAAGCTAAATATACCCCTTTGCGGCCGATAAAGTCTGCAATCCGCCCACTTGTAATAGCACCAATCATGGCTCCAATTGTTAATATAGAGCCGAACATGGAGTACTGCAATTTGTAAGGAAATTTGGTATCAATTTAGATAACAGAACAAATTGATTTAAACGAACAATGCTGAGAAAACGAACAAGAAACCAAAACAATAAAAAAAAGGAGGTAGATGAAGCGGTGAGGCCAACCTCTGGTATGGACAAATTAAGATCATTCCTTATTGAAGATTGAGTAGGTGCTGAATAGCCCACCTGCCAAAAGAGTTAACTTAAGCTAAACAAAGCCTTTTTCCTTCTCCCTTTTTTTTTTGGAGATATATTTGGTTATCCTAACCAGACAGGGATAAAAAAAAAAAAAAAAAAAGAGAGACCCCATTTAGTAAATCAAGAACCAATTGAGACCAGGAATCAGAAACATTCCAACTTTCCTCGTTCTTGACAATGCCATTAACAAAAGAAAGCATACATAGTTAAATAAATAAAGATTGGGGAAGTACTTACACAAGATCCAAATTCAAAAGAACCACAAACGGCAACAAATGTACTTGCCAGTACCATCCCAATAGACCCATTTTTCTCAACGTTGTCATCACTTTCACAGGAAACAATTTTCTCCTCCTGAATTAATGGCCTTTCCAGGTCATTAAGACCCCCATTTTCTGCATCTTTGCACTCCCCAACTGCCATGTTTCTCCCTTCCCACGACTAGAAGGACTACAGGAACAAAAAGAAAGATGAGAACTTTGCAAGCAAGGACTAAAGTGTATGTCTGCTGCATGAGCGCATGTGCTTTGAACCTTGTTGGGGTATTTATACCTGCAGGCAGCAGACAACCTGCCAAGTGTCAAAGGTATAATTTTTTTAAGACTTTGTCCTTGGTTGCAAGATTGAGACTAAATTGCAGTTTGCCAACAATTGGAACATCGTATCTGACGTGGTGGTGATGAACCATTTTGCCATTCCAGGCTACTTCTAAGCTGGAAAAATGTACATGTCTCGAGGATATATGTGTATTCTTAATGCAACAACTATCACCATAATCATAAAATATAGAACGATAAAAATAATTTTTTTGTTTTTTTTATTACATATTTTATTAATATATTTACAAAAAATTTTAAATTTATTGTATTACAAACATTTTCTCAGATTATTTCTTCCCATCATATATTGGAACCCAAGCTAAAAGATAATATTAGAAACGGAAAATGCACTTTGCGAAACGGAACACTTCATTCTGTGTTCTCCACATGCAACATTGCTTCTTACCGTTAGATTTCAATTGGGGTCCTATGAGTCACCGTTAGATCGTGATTGGGTCCCATGAACACATCAGGTTCCAATCTTGATCCCCGCTGTTAATGCCTGCGCCTGCAAGCGTCCGCATTATCCTGTGCCGTTTGAAAGCAAAATCTGAGCTGTTCTTTGATTTAATTAGCATATTTAATCTTAACGTTGTCTTCATAAACGTGCTAAATCCAATCAAAAATTAAACTTATCTGTTCCTTACGTGGAATCTGCGCGGTTCTGACTACTAGGATTTCTTAATACGTTTGTTAAGATGTGCAAATGATTATCTTAATTACCCTTCACCTGTACAGATATGCTCAAGAATTATTTAAAAGATTTTGAATTTTTGAAAGAACTACACTAAATGGTTGTATTTTCAACAATACTAAAATGACTATGCAGCTATTTAATAGTTTATTAATTTTTTAATTAGGCATTCTCATGAATACCAATTCTGTCATTGTCCAATAAAAAAAATTCTTAGTCAACATTAGACCAAATTATAAAATCATTATGTCCGTTGAAAGCTTAATATAATGAGAATTCTATGTGACATAAAATAAGACTGTTAGAAATTTTTTATAGTCATTGAGAGGGCCAAGTTGACATAAAAAAATCGAAAAAAAAAAATTCATGTTTTGACGTTGAGCGTGCAATTCACATTGTATGAAAGCATAGGCATTAATGTGAATGTCCAAATTTTATACAGAATTTTATACCTAGGTAGTAGATACCTCCTCAATAAATTGCAAAATAAAAAAATAAAAAAAAAACAAGGCAATTAGCACTTAATTCCCTCCTGTTACATGCATGTAATAATATTTTCTGTTTTAAGGCAATGCGTATCAGAATATAGTAAGTTCAGTTTATAAAAGTTTTAGTAGATTGATGTGATTAATAATTGAATAGTTGGTCAATTAAAAAAATCAAACAAAATGCATATAGTGTAGTGCAGGTTTCTAATTCAATAATTACCGTAATTTTCAACAACAGAATCTCATTCATTTTTTTTAGTGTTCGGATAGTAAGTCCGTCATTTTAAAGATAGTTAAACTAAGCAACAAGAAACAGAAATTATCTCACTCTCAATTCACAAATTTGATGATCAATATGTCCATAATAAATTTTTTTTTTGGACAAAAAAATGCATCAAACAAAATTAGGTGCAAACCTAAAAAGTTGTTGCCCATGGTTATCAATGATCATTTATTGGATGCATTATCTTGATATACACTTTTCATTCTCCAAAAAGCTAAATCGCGTATACCAAAGAAAGATTAAATACATTTGGCTATAAAAGTACTTTTTTCCGACGTAAGGGTATTAAGACTATTAATTAATAATTCTAATCAACTTCTAATTACTTATTCATAACATGGTTATATCTATGAGATATGGTAAAAGATGGAGTTTTTCTTTATAGCACTATGTGAGAAATCGATTATCAATGTCAAGGTCAATTACAGAAAGAAGTTGATACGTGAAATTTAAACTGTTAAATAATAAAAATATATATTAAATTAAAAAATTAAATAAATTATTAAATAAATTATATATTATCTATATACTGAATATTATATATCTACATCATCATGTTCATTCGAAAGCCAATGATTGCAAAAAAAGATGCAACGTCACACCTTGTTTAGACAAATGTCCAAATCGAGTGGATTGGAACCAGCTTGAGTTTTGCAAAGTACATTACATAATTTGGCCACTACAGCCAATTGGCCAACTTGTGCGACTGTGATAGTCAAATTTAGAAGCACAGCCTACCGCTTTGGAGTTTTGTGACGTTTCTAGGAATCAAGAATATATTTTTTTTAATATCAAAAAGGCAAACTTGATTAGATTAAAAGCAAGATATAAAGCCTACTAAAAATAGACTTAAAAACTCCGATTCTACGTAGACTCAAAAAGTAGGTCTAACTCTACATACTAGAAGTCTAATGGTGTGTTTAGAATGAGAGGAAAAGAAGAGGAAAAGAAAGAAAGTGAAAAAAAAATAAAATTATTTGAAATGATGAAGAAATTTAAAAGAAATAAAGTAGGGTGAAAAAAAAGTGAATAATAATTTGTGAGAGAAAAAATAGAAAGAAAATAAAATTATTTAGAGTGATAAAAAAAGGTAAAAGAAAGAAAATATGACGAGAAAAAAATAAATAATAATTTATAAATAAAAATATAAAAAAAATAAAATTATTTAAAATAATATAAAAAAATTATTTAAAAAAATAAATAATAATAATTATATTTTTCTTTATCTCTTCGATATCCCTTACACAATAAATACAGTATTAAGAAAAATAGTAGCCTAATCAGACTATAGGCTTAGACCAAACTCTAAATAGGTGCAGGGACCACAACCCACACAAGAGCAAGCGGCGGCGCCCCTAGCAGGACAAAATGTCGGCGAGGAAATCAAGCACCGACACACGGATAGTCAGCCGCTAGAGGACAGTAGTTGGTCGACTGACCCCCGCACCACACCGCGGCGACAAGAAGCTCGTGCTGGCCGCACTATACGGCTACTAAAACAAGGAGCGCATCAATGGCAACCTCTCCCCCTACTCTCAATGCACAGACGAGGCGGTTCGGCATCTCACCAGCAATGTACAGGGCCGGCTGGAGCCAAAAAATGGAGGTCCCTCACCATCGCGCCAAGCCGAAGCTAAAGCGGAGGTGCGGGAGACACGACGACAGACGATTGAGGGGTCAGAGCTGAAATAACGAGCAGCAACACTAGGTGCCAAACCCACCAAAAACACCACTGGGAATCAAATGAGGACACAATGAAACCCCCAAAGCCCACCTGAGGGGCAGAGAAACAGCACAGAGGCCAAGGAATCACACAGCAATGGCCGGCAAAGACTCAAAAACACAATCGGAGCACAATGGCGCAACAGAGGCGCACGAAAGCTATGGATATAGGAATCAAGAAATCTGTGGATGCAAAAATTTGAATTTTTTTATGTGACTCATGTTATAGATTAAACTTCAACAAACTCTTTCGCACACAATTCCATGGAATTAAAAGCGTAAATGCAACACAAATTTATTGTACTATTAAAATTTATGATAAGATGTAAAAGATAGCGATTTGAATACAAGATTTTTTTGATAATAAAAGCTCTGCCACTAGTACCAAAAAAATTGTGAGTGATCCCAGCTAATGTGGCACCGATTATAAAAACTGTCGATTGTAAACTCTAACGTTATGATGTCACCATAAAATTGTCCTAGCACGGACGATTTTGCAGACAAAGAACATCAAGAAAATAAAACAAGATTTACCCTTTCTAGGGAATATTTGTGTTGAATACGGAGATGAACTAACTTACAATTTACCCTGTCAATCCAACATAGTAGGTATCAAAATGTTATGTGACTTCATTCATTAAGTAGTGTGACACTCGATACTTTCTTTTTAATGGCCCAACTTCAAGCAAGTAAATTTCTATCACGTACACATTGCTCGATCGTATGAGTGGGGATAAAGATTTTTTTAGTCCTAAACTTTTAAGTTTTTTTACGTTTGAGTCCTAAACCTTTTTGACATTTCATTTGAGTCCTAAACTTTTTGATTTTCTACCAAATTAGTCCCTCTGTTTAACAAAAGTGATCAATCTATTAAAAAATAATTTTAACTTTACAAAAACTTATTTAAAAAAGATTAAATATATGAATTGAATGTCTTTTTTATAAAAAATTATGCATGTTGCCTATTTAATTCGTATATTTGTTGATTAAAAAAATATTTAATATACATATTTTGTTGATGAAAAAAATATTTAACTCATGTATTTAAGCTTTTTTAAATGATTTTTATTAAATTAAACTCACTTATTAATAGATTGACTACTTTTCGTAATTTAAAGGACTGATATAGTAAAAAATTAAAAGATTTAGGACTCAAATGAAATGTTAAAAAGGTTTAGGACTCAAACGTAAAAAAATCTAAAGGTTTAGGACTTTAAAAATATTTATCCCCGTATGAGTGCTGCTTTAATAATATTAAATTAATCACATAATTTATTAAATAATATATAATAATTTATTTTAAAAAAAAAAAATTAACCTTCTAAAAATCCTTAATCCTATCTAAAATTTTTTTCCTAAGTATATATATATTTTTTTGGGTGATAGCATTGATTGGATCCATTGAATAATTGTACTGGAAAGTCACTTTTTTTTTTCCTTCACGGTCCCTCCAACAAGGAATACCCTGAAAATATCTAGTAAAAGGTTCTGGCAGCCAAGGCAGGCAACTAGGCGGTTTGGGTGCTTGAAATTATCTACTTGCCTAATTTTTTTTTTAATTTATAATAAATTTTATTGAGTATTTAAAAAAAATTAAGTGAGATTTAAATCTTCGTTTGTTGGTTGAGAGGTCCTTCTAATTTTTTATATTTTTTTAACCATTTGAGAGCAGCCAATACTTGCCGTTATTTTTGGAACCAGCTCTATTGACAACAAATATAATTGTCCTTAGATGGCTCGATGAGTCACCAAGTAGCTGTACCCGACTCGCCCAAAATAAATAAATAAATATAGATATTTATGTTTGGGCTTAGTAAGAAGAATAGAAGGTCAAGCCGCAAGGGAAGGGGCATGGGGCCAAAGATGTACTTATAGCAGTATTTATTCAGTTCTCATCGAACCATCCATGGGTCAGGGCGCCCTTGGCAGCATGGGGGCCGGCATCAGAAAAGCGACCGACTGCGATGCTTCGGATCTCGAGGCGAGAACCCGAACGTGCAATCAGGTTCAGATAAAAAAATTATAATTACTTATTAATAAAATACAGTCATATTAATAAAAAAAATAAAATAATAAAATTAAATAAATATTATCTTATAATTTAAAGTATAAATTTTATATAATATATATTACAAAAAATTTAAAAATAATAATATTATTTAAAGTATTAAAATAATTATATTTTATTAATAAACAGTTGTATTTTAACAAATGAGTTCAGCATTGACATTTGGAATAACAGTTCAAACGCTAATTTTTTCTGTAAATTTTAATCTCCAAAAAAAAGAAAAAAATTAGTTGTTTTGTTTAATTAATTTTAAAATAATAATAAAATATAAATAATTAAATAATTAAATTTATAAAAAATAAATTATTAAATAATATTAAATAAAATTATTTTATTATTTATTATTATTTAATAAAAACTATGTACTAAATGCTACCAGACATCAAAATAATAGGTGTAGCCCATAGCAGATATCGTCATGATGGCATCACCAATGTTAAAACAATATTTCCTTAAAGAATATTTAACTTTTTTTTTTAATATTAAAAAAAATTTATTGTGAATATGATAGTCATTAAATTTGTAAGTTAAAATTATTTTTATATTATTTTATATTTCATTAAACGTAATCCAAAAAAAATGGACCTTCAACTCAAACACTATTGAACTCGAGCAGGCCTTCTCCAAGTTGACTAAATGTTAATAAATTTGAAACTAAAGACGCATGAATTATGACAAAATCCAACGATTTATAAGTTAAAACTTTACAAAGGCTACCTATAAGATTCAAACTAAAGTTAAGAATAAAAACAAATATTTGGTATTACTACCAAACTTTCTTTTAAAAAATAACATAATGTGCATAAACATTAACAAATCAAGTCTGATTAGAACTGCGATACCATGAGATCCCACTCTTGATACGATTAAACCACGAAGGATTGTGACACACTAAGAACTATTTATTAGAAGAGTATTAATATATGTTTTAAATTTTAATATTTTAATAAAAATAAAAATAAATATTTTTAAAATATAAAAATAATAATTATATAATTTTTATTTAAAAAATTATTAATTTTATTTTAAAATTATTAATATTAATTTTAATCAAAATATTAAAATTCAACACATTAACGTATTCTCGTACTAAAGAAATATATCTGATTTTGGCTGGGCAATGCGCTCCAATCCTGAGTGTTGATTGAACCCCTCTCATTAGGCACTCCACCCCGCCCTCTCGGGCGCGCCCTCGCAGTTAATGGAGGAAAGTCAGGAAAGCTACTCGCACCACCCTTTTACTGAAGAGAATGATCCCTTCAATCACAACGTTGAGTGAAAAAAGAGTATCATTATATAAATATAAAAATTAAATATAAAATAATGATATAAATTTATTATTTTAATATAAATTATTGACCGTATTAAATTTATCTTAATTAATGATTAAAATTTAAATAATAAACTCTTATTATTAGTTTATATCTAAATTATATATATATATATATATATATATATTAAAAAAATTAGACAGATTTAGAACTCAATGACATGGCTATTTGTGAAAGTCTTAATATCATTTCTAATATTGTATTTGGATAAAATTTTAAAAGGAGAAAAAAAAGGAAAAGAGGAAAGTTGGGAAGAGGATTATTAAAAAGAAAAAAATATTTTTTATTATCTTTTATATTTGGGAAGATGTGATGGAGAAAGAAAAATTAAAAATTTATTGTTTAAATAAGAATAGAAAGTGAAGGAGAGAAAAAAATATGTATAAGAATTTTACATTTAACCTCTAATAAAAAATATTATATATAATATAAAAAATATTTAATTTGTTAATTAATTTGAAATATTTATATAAATTTAGTTTAATAACTTTATAATATTTGTATAATTTTTATTAAAAAGTTTGATAAAATTTTTTAAAAAGTACAATTTTTTTTTATTTTAAATCAATCTGGAGTTATTAATATATAATAAATATAATATAATCTTTGAATATAAATATAGGAAAATGAATAGTTTTTCCTTCCGAATTCACCTAATCTTGAGATGAATAGTTTTAATGAGTCAGAAGATTGTTAGAAGAATTAAAAACTTTACTCTTTATCACTTTTTAAATATTCTAAGACACAATAATGTACTTTAATCTTCTTACTACCATCTTTTTCTTTCCATTTTCTCTCTTCGCAAATATAGTGTAAAGGGTCAAAAGTTACGTTCCCAAAAAAGGTACTCGAATTAACTTCCTGTTTCCTCTACCCTCATCAGGAAGCTTGTGATGATTCTGCAGAAATTATTGGTGATTCACAAGCAGATATACAAGTATCCTATGAGGATGAGTGTCTCATATCTGGCTTTCCAAAGCCAATAAGGATGAGAATAGACTCAAATCCTATGGAAACCTAGGGAGAGCTGCGGATTGTTAATTTGGGCAACGAGTATTTTAATGTCAAGTTCACTAGTGAGTAGGATTACAATACAGCCTTGTATAGAGAGGGGGTCATGGATAATCTTGGGCCACTGCCCTGTAGTATAGGAATGTACTCCAAATTTCTGTCCCTTTGCAACACCCATCAACTCAATTATGATATGGCCGCTCTTCCCTGATATGCCAGTTAAATATTATAATGAAGGGGTTTTAAAACTATTGGTGGTCTTATTGGACAAAACCATAAAGATAGATGCATCTACTCTCTTAGCTTCTCGTGGAAAGTTTGCTCGTTTATGTGTGCAGATTGACCTGAATAAGCCTCTTTTGTCCAAGCCATGCCTAGAAGGTTTGCTTCTCAAAGTTGAGCATGAAGGTCTCCCAACAATTTGCTTTGATTGTGGAAAAGTAGGGCGTACAAAGTACATGTGTCCTTTTCGGGTGGGACTTTCCGAATGTTGAAATTGCAAATGTTTACGTTGACGGTCCATCAGATCATGCTCCGGAAAAATCGGATCCCCAAGCAGCCAAATATGGTCTTTGGATGCATGCCCAGAAACGGAGCAGGGGACCAGTGCAAAAAGAAAATGCAGGAAAAGCGCCGAAAAAGGATGATTTTGGTATTGCAAAATCTGGTGTGGAAGGATCGCCAGTTGCAATATTGGAGACCGAAAATGAAGCTGATATTAAGCACGTTACGCGTAATACAATCTTTTTGAATAAAAAAGAAATATTCGTTAAAAGAAAATACAAATACACCACATAGAAGTACAAAACTCCAGTCCACAGAAAGAATCCCAAATACACATAACAGGGAAAAAAGACCCGAGCCCGCAAAATAAAAAGGGCCCAACAAAAGATAACCCACAATCATGCACCCTAACTGGCAACCTAGAGGCCCTAGCTACGACCTGAACCGGACAAGCGAAAAGGCCTACATCCGACCCAAAGACACACTGGATCCACCGCTGCCATTGCGGGCAGCGGCGGCTAGGCACGGCCCAACGCTAGTGAGGAACAGGCTCCAGTATGACTGCAGCCGACCACAGGAGCACCCATTAAGAATGGAAACTCAAGCCACTACAGCACGACGCTGAAGGGGCTCAGCACGAATCGTTATGGCCACAATCAGGAGCATACGAGCGACGGCGCCGCTACCCCTTCCCACGAACTGGAAGGAGCACACAGAAACCGAGATCAAAACAGCCATCCATGCAAGCTCTGTTACGGGTAATTCAATCGAGGCAGCGGCTACAGCTCAAAATATTTCTTTGAGGACAAAGTCCGGTAAGGTGTAAATGGTGCTAATAGATTAACTTTGGGAAGTGGAACGCTTTTAACAACTACTAAATCTTCCAATACAAATCGATTGATATTTTCAAAACACCCCAGCTGAAATTCAAATGCCAAGAAAAATCAAATGCGAGCTTTGGTAATTAATTCATTAGAGCATGCTTCCACAAAGCAAGATGGGAAATAGAATATTTCATTGAGCTAAATAAGTGGTATATCCTCTTTGATGCCAGTCCAGAAAGTCTCAACTTCTTTGTCACTTGGTTTGTCGCAATTAACTGTCCATTTTGAACTTGGTCCATCTTTTACACTATAAAAGCTGAAGATATTTTTGTTAAGTTTTTTCAAAACAAAACTCAAAAGAAGATTACGGAACTCCATCCTAAAAGTCCAAATATAATCTTTCATTAATTTTCTCGATGTTATATCGTAATAAAAAATTTAAAATGAATAAGTATAATAAAAACACTCGAGATCATTCACAATTATTTTTAATTGTTTATTTTCTTTCTTAGTATATATTACATATGCTTTCTTTTTTATTTATTATTTGGTGTTTAATTCTTTAGTCATAAAAAAATACTACTTTTAATACACTTTTCACCAGGTTTCACGTACATTTTGTTCCTTTTTTTTTTTTTAAATATGAAAAAAGATCCATCACATTCGGTTATTAGATTTACGGGTCGAAATTAGAGTAACTTTTATTTGTATGTCTCATTTAACCCAACTCACAAGAAGAGACCTCCACCTATGCATTGTTATACTCGAGTGGATTTCTCTCAATCAGATCACGACAATTGTCGAGTCTGAAATCAGTACTGTATACATATAATCAAACTGACAGTTAAAGAAGAAATACTGACTCTAAAACACAGCTGCTACGATTCAAACTTATAACAAATATAAGAGAAATATATTAAATTACTACTAAACTACCACACCTAAGCAGCGCACATTTTGTTATTTCTTCTTGCACATTTTGTTGTGCTTGGTTTACATTACGTTATTTTAAAAAAAAAAAATCATCTATTTATACAAATGACGTCATTCAGTGTAGCGTTGTGCTTCTACTTTCTAGGTTCCGATAACGAAACTCAATATTACAAAGTCAACATAACTCGAAACTTCAGCAGTTCAAACACTGACTGTTTTAAGCGCCAAATTTCATTAGTAATTGAACATTCTTCATTTTAATTGAAAAAAAATTCTGATAGACTTTATTACGTTCATTAACTATGTACTATTGTTAAGTGTTCTATTTTTAAGTTCACCTTCTCGTCTCCCCGATTCTGTGTAACGTTGAGCCATGGGGTGCCAGATTTTAATTAGTAACCTTCTCCGGACGAAGTTGCTAATAACGTAGGATGTCATTACGTTTTCAAAAAAAATTTGTCTGAATTTTTACTTAAATTACAACAAATTTTTATTTTTATGTAATAATATTGATAAAATATAAAATAAAAAATAATTTTATTTTTTTATTTTACAAAGTATCAATACGGTTATAGAAAAATGAAATTTTGTTATATTTGGACACAAAAATTGTGTTTTTTTTCTAAAAATTTAATTTTTTCCAATAATATATATATATATATATATATATATATATATATATATATATGTTCTTGTGGGTACAACGACCAAAATTCCAGATTTACTATTGATCCCGGCGACATAGATAAAAAGAATTTTATTTCATACGAACAAATATATTAAACTATGTTCTTTGTCAAACGAAAGATAGAAGTCATCATCGAATTTTATGTTTAACAACAAAAGATAATGATTTGTATAATTCTCCATTGACTGGAAGAGTTATATAAAATGAGATGTGAATCACGTGACAATAAATTTATTGAGCTATTTTAAATTTTCGATTATAAAATCAGGCGCCATCATCATTTCATGGATTTATTTAAGAGCGCTGTTAAAGGGACGGGAATAGTGACCGAATTGCGCTCAGCATAGTGTAAAACAGTAAAAATAATATTATTTTATTAATTTTTTACTGTGTAAATAATATCAACACAGTAAAAAATAATATTTTTTTATTATGCACAGTAATTTCCCTTTGGATTACCGGCCCTTTATCCCGTCCGCACAGTTTTTCCCTTTATTTAACGGAAATAATGATTTTGACTTTGGAAAATGTGTTTTGTTTCAAAGCGTGCATCACGTGTATATTTTTATCTTGTACAGTTGTTGAATTATAGAAAATTGTTATTTGATTTAAAGTTTCTAATTGATTTTTTGGTATTGTTGATCATTCTTTTAAAAAGGGTTTGTTTATTGATATGTGACACGAACACATTAACTTCAAAATCAAAGGTTAAGCTATTAAGCTAAAGCTTCTGTTGGGAACGAGTGACTAGCCCGTTTGTAGTTTTTGGTGCCCACAACTCTGGCTTAGGTTGCGGAGACACCTGCGCAGGACAGTGGCGGAGTCACATTGATCATTGTGAGGGCAATTCTCTCCCCGCCTAAAAAAAAAAAATATTTTATATAATATAGATGAAATTTGAAGTATTGTCTCCCACTTAAAAAAATTGTTTGCCCCCACTCAAAATAAAAAATTATTGGATTGGCACCAGAGACTTCAAATAATTGTTAAAAGTTATACATAATTTAGATGAATCGATCCTTATCTTTTAATTTGAAATGAATATCGTATAATAATGATTAATGTGTGTCGTATTTGAAATTCAATTACTCTTATTTGATTATATAATAAAATTTAAAGTGTACAAATCAAACGTGTATTTTTAATTGATGTGCATACTTTTCTGAATATAAGTATATTTCTTCATTAGTTATAATTTTAAATATATGTATGAATAATTATATCTTAATTTCACACGTATTTTCAAAAGATTTCTTATACTAAAAATGATTAATGTATATGTAATTATATCAAATTTCTACTTATTTCTTATACTACAAAAAAATTGTAAAAACTATTGTTCATAATTTTTACTCTTATTTTAATTTTATATTATTTTAATAATTTTTTAGTTACATATAAATTTGTCCCCACTGACCCGAATTTCTGATTCCGTCACTGGCGCAGAATATAGGTGATGGTTACAAGAATGGCGGGGAATTGAACAGTACCCCACGAAATTGAGGGATGAAATTTTAACGTTTCTTTATATATATATATATATTTTTTTTATCTGATTTCTTTATATTTCTTCATATGCATGCATAGTTGCATATGCACACTAACAAAATTTTTGGAAGAACTACGGCCTGCTCGATAGGATTGTCCAATGAAACAGGCAATTAGGCTGGACCTCAGCCCACCATAAGAGTAACAATGAATGAGCACCTTCGGAAATGGAACTAACCCAACTCTTAGGGCCTGCTTGGCCCAACTTCTACGGCCTGTATGAGCACCTTTGGCAATAGAACTAACCCAACTTTTAGGGTCTATTTAGTTTACTTGTTTAATATTATTATTATTAATTGTTGATATTGATTGTTACTATTGATTGTTAATTATTGATCGTTATTGCCTATTGCTGATTGTTAAAAATTTTAATAAACTGTTTAATTAATTTTATACTTGTTACTACTGTTAAATAATTAAATGACTAATTTAAACATTTAATTTATATTAATGTATGATATTAATAACATTATTTTTATATTTTATAATTTTTATTTTTAAAATAAATATTGTATAAATAATATTGAGAATTTTCTCATCTAATTTTTATTTTTTAAAAAATAATTAATATTTACTAGATAATAAAAAATATAATGTTTTATATATTTTTAAATGTCAATATTAATAAAAATTTGAAGTGAAAAAATATTATTTAAGAATTGTTAAAAAATAAAAATATTGTATTTATATAAATATTGATGAAGTTGAATAATAACTAATAAATCATGTTTAAGTGATAAGTAAAAAAAATAATAAAATTGTATAAATATTATTCGGGAGTAATTTAGTTTATATAAATTATTATTAATATTAAAACTGAAAAGTTATCCAAAAAGTAATAAAAAATAATTTTAAACTATTTTTCAATCAACTGCTTTTCAGATTTCATATAAAAAATAAATAAAATTAAGCAATAATACAAAAATAATTAATCAAATATTTATTTTTTATTTTTTAAAAATAAAATACAAATGCAACTCTTAAAAATTAATTAAAACAACCCCTTAAACTGTTATTGATTTACATTCCCTCCGGTAATCAAATTTTGGATTGAAGCACATTTTATACAGATTTGAAAATATTATAAGCCAAATCCAGAAAAAAATTAATTAAGGGCTCCTTTTGGTTCTATCATGCGCAGTTATTTGCTAACGTGCGCCGAGAGCTTTTTGCGGGTTTCGAGGTCTGCTAGTGGTTTCCACTCGGCTCGTCGGTCATCTTGGCTGTTTGATGCCTCTTTGTGGGCTGTTCTAAGGTTTGTTTGCTTCTAGTGTGGGTGTTTTTTGCCTTTGTGTGGGTGTGGTTCTGAGCTGTGTGACTTTGCTGGTGTTCCTGTCGGGCTTGTTGTTGTGTTCTCTCCATCGCTCCGTCATCTCCTCCGCTTCCTCGCGGGGGTGGGGGACCCCCCACTTTTTAAGGGCTGCTAGTCGTGTACAGTGTTCATGTGGTTGGCGATGGCTCCTTTTTGTCCCAGGTTTCTGGTGGTCCGTGGAGGCGCAACCGTTCAAGTGGTCCCTGTTGTTGTTGTTGTACCGGCGTCTTGGGTGTCTGCGGCACAGTGCGGGAGTTTGGGGGGAGAGGGGGGCTAATAGTGGGGCAATGCTCCTACTTCATGTCTCCCTAGCTTTAGGCTGCAATGTTGGCAGCGCTCGTTCTCACTGGCCGTCGCTGTCCGGCAGGATGGTGGTGCTGTTAGTATGTATTCTAGAGTTAGCTTTGGGTCTGTAGGCCTGTTTAGGATGGGTCTCTCTTGGATCTCCAATACTTCGGCTATATGCTTATACTTTGATGGGTTATCCAACTGTTGTTGGTTAGTCGTGGGGCTGGCTTCTTAGCCCTATACTAATTATCTAATCTAATGAAGTGTTTACCTATCTGTTCAAAAGAAAAAAAAAAAAATCCTTTACAAGATATTCTATTGATTAGAATTTAAATTTTTATATTTAAAATCTTGAGTTTAAATTTTTTAAAAAAATATATAAGATTTATAAGATAAAAGAGTTACTTTATTGTATAATTTATGATCTGAGGGTCTTCTAAGTAGATAAAAAAAAATTCAGCAAAAATTATTCATTCATACCCTTAAAAACTGAACCAAAATAATGTGCTAGCTTTTCTTCAATGATTTTAAATTTAACTTCTTTTTTTTGTGAATATCTTTTTAACTTTTAACTTGAATTAGTTAAACTACAATATAAATTTTAATGGGTGCCATTACATCTCCAGAATTGAATATTTACCCGAATATTTTTTTGTACAACAAAATAGTGATTTTGTACAATAAGACTGTTATTTTATGTAATAAAAAAAATATAAAAAATTATAAATTTTTTTTATTACACAAAATATCTGTCTTATTGTACAAAATTACTATCTTATTACACAAAAAATATTCGAACAGATATCCAATTCTTGACAGTCTAATTTTTTTCAATTTTAATAGGTAGAGAAGCGTGAATCAACAATTGAAATAATTAAAGTTTAATTATTTAAATAGTTGTTGGGCTGGGCTCGCCTGAGCAGCCTAGAATGACCTTGGAGTCGGAGAAGAGGTCCTCGGATTCAGAGCCCCTCACCCTTAAAATGTAGAGAAATCATGATAGGCCTCATATTTTTAGCAGGTCACTTCCCCTTTTTTCGGTTTTTTAGCAGGTCACTTCTCTTAGAATCTCTTGATTTTGATTGTGTATTCGAATTTTAACAACTCTAATAATTGTTTTTATGGCCTTTCAATCTCTTATGTAACCAAAAAAAAAAAGAAGAAACAATTGCAGCGTCCGACAACTTCAGTGCTACAATAACTTGCATATTTCTCCAATTCCCTGTTGACTACCAACTAATAACTACAAACCAAGCTATCCACACACACACAGAGAGAAAGTTTTTAGGCCCCTCCACACTTCTGCTGGAGGAACTCAACCGCGGTAACTAATTCCAGCGTCTTGCACTGCTACATATCATATACCAAGAAAACGACGTGTCAACTTCACTTAAAACATGGACAACAAAGTGAACAAACTCGTAACTGTTACATTGCATTAGGGTCGTCTTTTGCACTAGAACAAGAGATGATACATCAAACAAAATCCCCTGATTATTCCACGACAAGAAGGTAAGGTATCACAACTTGAGAATCGGGTCAAACGCTATTGTAAGCATACAAGCAAGCAAGACAGTTGTTGGAAGAATCTTTTGACATGCCTAGAAACAATTTTCCCTGCAACCCATACAACAAATATTTACCTAAAATTTCTAGTGCCACAGCTGATTCCAACCAGTCCAAGAGCACGGGCACTTATCAAAAGCAGTGGGGCCTATCCAGCATTCAGTTGTCAGAAGAAGTTAAGGCCTCCAACATCAAGGTATTGATACCTTGGGCCAATTTAGTATTGGCACGGAGAGGTACGAAGTAACTAGCAAGCAATATCCATAGGTGATAATTTCATTCACAGACTCATTCTAGTATTTTAAAACCTGTCAGTCAAACCCCTCCGAATGGATACTCCAAATTTTCCAACCTTGTGAGGATGGAGAATGAGAGCACAAACCACAAGGCAGACAGCAAAGGCAGCAATCACGAAGAAAGTGGGGCAAGATACCCTGCTTGAAAAAAAATGACCATACAGTTTGGTTGGCCTTTCTTTGACAAGATCCATGTTCATGACAACTTCCCCATCCAAAAGGGGAACATCTTCACTTTTAACAATAGAAGTTGATCTCACAGCTGCTCCCAAATCCTGAAAAAAGAGAGAGAGAGTAAGCCTTAATAAAAACAAAGAACGTATAAGTACACCCATCACTATAACAAAAATGAAAATTCAGGTGCTGTGTTAGAAGAATGAAGCCAAAACCATCTGTGTGCTGTGTGGTGAGCCTTGGTATAACAGTAACATTGCCCTGCTGTGACCTGAAGGTCACAAATTCAAGTTGCAAAAACTATCCGTATGTCAAAACAATGGTGAAGTTGCATACATTTGACCCCTTCCCCAAACCCCAAACTGTGGCAACCCTGTGCACTGATATGCCTTTCTATTGTGCAAGCAGAATGCTAAAAGATTTCCTAAATATAGCACCCATGGATGTGACAGAGGAAGGCTGAAGAAAAAGCAGTATGCAAACATAGAAAAAAACAACAAAACTAAATGGCATGTTGGTTTAGCTTTTCAATTCTAACATAAACCGAGCACATGTGAAGAACCTATACTCCAGAAAGCAGACATCCTCACCTCATTGCTGAACGTAGCAACTGATGGTTCATCACTTCCAGGACAGCTATCAGAAACACTGTTCCTTTCTTGCATGGCGGATTCCAACCAGAAGGCCAAATCTTCGCTTTTATATCCTTTTTTATGAAGTGCGTCAATGGAATAATCAATGCACTCCTGTAATTTCCTCGTATCAGCATCATTTCCGTTGATCAAATTATTTACCACTGATTTATCCATTATGATTCTCAGATTTTGATGAATTTTATACAAAATGGTAGTCAATTCATGGTGTACCAAAAAGTTCAATAAAGAATTGAGCCTTTTAATCCATGAAGGGGTCATAATTGGTGGGAAATTTTCACAAGGATTCCTCAGTGACCATGCTATATCCAGTACAATTTCTGAGAATGCCATTTGTCTCGATGAAGAAGCTTCACACTGTCTACCGATTGACAAATTAGATGCTTCAAATGTCGGCTGAATTTTTTCCATCTCATAGCAAATTTGTCTGTCCGCAATAAGTATAGGAAGAAAGTTTGACAAGCCGCGCTCATTCTCAACCTGCAAAAACCATCTGCAGCTATTAAGAATAAAATACCGAAAAAATGTCATCCACAACTTGACAGTTGTCATGAAATGAAGCCAACATGCAGTGAAAACTCTATAGACGAAGAATCACATAAAATTAAAACAGCTTGCATACCTCAACAAATGCAGGACCAAGAATATCTGGCTCACTATGACGGATATGTATCTTGTAGAACTGATGATCAAAACTAGAATGTCCCGCCACTTGAGCACTTGGTACAGCAACAGAGTAATCACAGGTAAGGTACTTCCCAGCAAATGACACCAGGAACCTGCCATAATTAAGATCTTCATTATATTTCACGTCATCACAATGCAAGGCTCAAAGTCTACAATAATGAAGGAAAAAAGAAAACTAAACAGAAAGAAATATTTAAGAGTCATAGACAAATAGTTATTTGAATGAAGTTAATAAATGAAGGGTAAGTATTAGAAAAGTCAGGCGGACATTCCCTCTATGGCTTGTGCTTCAATGCACTTATTAACACGGTTTAAAATTGCAAGACTAACAATAAAACAGTCAGCAAAAGTTAGTCCAGGTTATCTGGTTAGCAAGTTTCCAAACGCAGGTATCCCATGTAATACTAGCAGAGATGTCAATGATAAATGCGCTGCCATGCATTTTATATCCACTTAGCTTTAAACTGATCAATAAAGATGGAACTATTCTTTTCACACAATATTAATTAAATGTCTCAAGTTTTACAACTATAAAGATGCAGGTGTAAGTCTTAAGAACAGCTACTACAGGTAAATTTTACGGCCCATTTGGTTGAATGGCAAAGAAAATATAGCATTCGTTTCAGCAACAAAAGCATTGAGACCAAGAGAAAGAGCCTAATGTGTTACCATACAATAAAGCCAAAAATCAATAGCGCTGTCAAATCTATGAACTGTGAAAGCAACTGCAAAGTAATCAGCGAGACAGATTGAGAATACAATATTGAGTCTTATGACAGACAAGCTATACGGAGAAAAAAAAACAAAAAGGTTCATGTGAGAAAGGATGAAATTTCAACACTATTCTTCCGCAATTAAGTATTAGATATCTGACTGATTTCCAAGCATCATCCGCATACTGCGCAAATGCAGCAACTGATACAAGATTCTTTTTGGAATCATATGATCCAAACCTGGCAATAATTTACGCGAGAAATTTGATGCAAAGGGACTCTTGTCACCCTTTAGTGAGAGAATGCATATAATCGGCAAGGAAATTAAGAACAACCAACACACAACAGCCAAAAGATTCTGCGCTTCACTAATAGAGATCTGCTATTTTATCTGCTAATCAAAACGCGAAAATTGTGCACATGGTCAAGCATTATAGCACAAATTATGATTCTATTAGTGGTGTGATATTAGCAAATATAACAACCAATTAACTCCATCTCTTTAAAAGAATCTTGATACACAATAGCAAAAGAATGATGAACTTTTGGAATTATAATTTTTTAAATCACAGATAAAGCTAAAAAAAACCAAGCAGATATAAAAACAAACATTGACAATAGGCATTCTACATAAAGTTTCTTGCCACTACACATACCGAAACCTGCTCTGCAACAGATTACTGCCACAAGCAATAAACTCTATAGGCTTGCCAGCCTCAAAACACGTAGGATGGACATAGTGAAGTCTTGGTGCCTGTCCCTTCATGCCGAGTTTAATCACAGAAGCTCCATCTGCACCCGCCAAGATGTTAATAATCAAACAATGGCATTGACCAGATGGTCAAAAGTTCTTTTCAAAACAACAGGTTCAGCCCACAAGCTTACCTCTCGTGACACGGAATGTTAGGTCATTAAGATAAACCAGCATAGGGCCTCTTTTGGACAGCATCCTTCCGGGAACAACGAGAAAATCATGCAAATATGAAATGGGATCCTCAAACAACTGCTTCACAGAAAAAAATTCAAATCAAACTTTGCAGATTCAAAGAAAAACTTAAAGTACATTATTGCCAATTGACAGTCTTACTTGGGACATCATCACTTCAATTTGAGAAGGATACCAAAATTCTTTGCAAAAAATTGTCAAGGGATGGACAATCAGTGTTAGGAAGTTCTGTACCTATAATCTACGTATATGCAATTGGTCATCCATTTGATGCATGATTTGCAACCTATCTAACTTGCCTGAGGCAAAAAAATCTCTATGTCACAGATGTTGCATTAAGCTAACCATATTCAGACCGAATAAAGGTGCCAATGTGACATATACCAGAGGAACATATCATTGGATTCTTCTTATTACCAATGTCTCTAAAAGACTAAGCGAAATGGGATGGGTGAAATTGAAATTTCAGAATATCTTCAAAAATATTAAAAGCAATTAAGTTATGAGAGTTTCATCAGGTTGATTCACAAATGAAGGTATTTACAATGAACCTTCCATAAAATTTTCTAACTGATCGGACATTCATCTTCGTGGTGAATTGGATCCACAACCACAAAAGACAACAATCCTTATAAGCAACAGCCAATATCGCTGCAGTCTGCGATTTAATCAACTGCACACGATTCATTTGATTCGTTACAAACCAGGTCCTAGTGAAACATTACCTTCCGCCACATGGAAGACGGCATGGCAATGAATGCAGTCAAGATTGTACACCCAGGGCGAATATATCCCTCTAGCTCAACAGGCATATTGGCCAACCACTGAAATATCTGTGATTGCAGAAAGCTACATGTCAGCCAAATCTGAATATCCATGAGCACAAGAAAAATTGGTCTCTCCCAAATACTAAACTGTAACAGTAATTCTTTAAATACTTGAAGTCGGAGCCTTCTAGGGAATTCCGCTGGATTCCAATCATAAAGCTTGAATGAGATCCGACCTGTTGGGCACTATAACAAATTCTCACATAAGTTGTCATCAAATACAGAAGCAAATAACCGATGCAACATATACAACATTCCATGAATATGTGGAAACCCACCGCAGATGAATAAGCACTCTTGTTGTCACAATATGAAGGTGAAAGAGAAAATTTTGAATCCTCTCGGCCAGCATCCATTTGGGTTTCACCAGAAGCACCGCTATCACTATTACGATTCTGAGAAGTCGGATCAGACTGCAGGGAGGACATATGTCCATCTTCAGACTCAAACAACGTGTCTTTCACAACAACTGAATTCTCTGCAACACAAACGAAAAAAAAAAACCGCATTAGGCCTGCGTGCAATGATCAGACACTCGAGCAACTTAACTTCAACCTTGATCTATGCAACCTTTTCCAGCTTCAACATCACATGGAGTCTCCTGGCTCTTCAAGTCCCCCGGATTTTCCTTATCACAGGCGGCCGGAGGATCATGAGCCTTCCTTCGCCTTCTATTGTTGTGACGCTCCAATTTTCTCCGACAACTGCGTTTGCCTTCGTCAAAATCCGACAACACGTGAAACCTTCCCAAAACAAACAAACAAACAGACCAAAAAAAAAACCAAATTACCACAGCATGATCCACCATAACCCCAAGTCAAATACACAGTCAAATCTCAATATTCTCGACTACTAGACAAATTATATTCAACTACAAGCTCAGTTGCAAATCTAGAAAAACTGAAAAAAAATAAAGATTAAATAAATTAAATTTATTAAAAAAAAATAGAGCTTTACTTGCCACACTGCTGACAGTATCTCTTAACTGCTCCGTCGAGCGTGACGGAACTCGCGGTGGCGCAACGCAAGCAAACCCTATGCCGCTTGTGATAACCTTTAAGTTCGCTAATATCCGCCTCACACCCCGGGACTTGGCAGCGGATAGCAACCGGACCCGTATTTCGATTTACCCGGACCCGCTTCTTCCCGGGCTCCTCTTCCTCCAGCAACTTCTCGTCGATCTCGGGGCAGGCGCAGGGGACCCGACCCGCCAAGAAATTGGAGCAGGCCAACCTGGGGTCCCGCTTCCTGACCCGTTCCGCCGCAACCGGAGTAGTCTCCTGAATAGTGGGAGAGACATCGGGTTGATGTGGCGGGCTGGATGGAGCTTGGTCAATGGGGTCGTTGATTGAGAAATGATCGTCTAAGGTGAAGTCCAGGATATCGCCCCAGTCCCAGAGGGCGGCGGAGAAGGCGGATCTTCGGCGGCCAGCGGAGGAGCGTGAATTTCCATGCCGACGTCGGGGTTTGACCTTTGACCGACGTCCGGTTGAGGGGCTTCTTCTTCTTCCATGATGGACGCCGAAGCCCCTAATTAATAATATACCTAAATATTTGGACTCGGATTCTTCGAGGTGGCGTACGAGGGAAGAGAAAATCGCCACAGCGAGAGAGGTTCGGTAGGTTCCGTTGGAGTGTCGGGTCCGGAAGTTTTGGGTTAGGTGGAGACTTGAAATCCAATTTTTCTTTAGGAAAAATGAGGTTATGGTGGCGACATGATGCTGAACGGTGGTTGTGCGGTGGTGGGTAAGACCACGCGCTTCAAATGACACGCGCAGCCAAGCACAGGCCGGTTGTGACCCTCCCAATCCAATGCAACCACTGAGTAGTCTTCAATGCGGGCTTCGACTCTTATGTTCAAATTAAATTATCAAAATTTTATATCTAAAAAAATCAAGATTTTTATGTAAATTTATAAATATAATATTATTTTTAAAAATTTATAATTGAGATTTTATATGAAATTTTTTTTAATAGATTTACTACTCTATCTAATTTAATATGGACAATCTGTCTAAGATAATGATTAAACGTGATAATTTGAATCAAATGTTGACATATAATATAAAAATATAATAACTATAATTTAAATTATATGCAAAACGATGACTATTAAATTTAACGGTATAGTAAATTTGTTAAAAAAAATTCCTACATAACCTATATTGTGAATTTTTAAAATTAATATTATATTTATTAATTTATGTAAATATCATATTTATTTAAATATTAACCCAATTATCAATCAATAGTTTGCAAAATTTCAAAATTGCAACTAAATTAGATTAGATTAATTTAAAAGAAAAGTGGGCCAAACTTTAGTATCATTTTGAGTGTTTTTTTATTTTTTAACAGAAAAAAATGTATATCATCAATATATAAGTCATTGTGCCTGTAAATCAAATTTGAAAGTAAACTTTCATACTATTTGCAGGTTAATATGATCAATTAGACAATTTAAATCATTCTCATTAAAATTAAAAATATCATTCACATCTTTTATTTTATGAATTTATATAACAAACAAAATTATATTCAAACATCGACTTTTCAGGTATCAATAAGTAATTAAAAACATAGCAAAGAAAATTATATGAATAGCATGTCCATATTCAATGTATTAATTACGAAAAGGTTGTAGAATGTAGGGATAATTTGATTTTATTTTATCAGTTTTTAAACTTCAAAAATTGAAACCAAAGTGTCAAATGCAATTTACCTAAAATTGACCAGTATCAAATCGTTCTTAACAATTTTAACATTTGGTTTTGGATAGATTGGTTTCGTTTAATAGATTTGAAGGTTTGATGATCATCCATAACACCAAGTATTTGTGGAAAGTTGGCCCGACGGATAGTTTGAGTTTAGATCATTCTATCGAATGAGTTGCTTAAATTCGACTCACTTCACAGTGAATCATTCCAGAATTGTTCCAATCTTCGTCAATTTGAGTTAAATATTTAATTTCAAGGTAAGACAATGACTTTTTCTATTAATTGAGTAATATTGACTTAAATTATATCTCATTTAAGATTAATGTTATGTCAAGGAGTTTAATTATGTAGTAATACAGTAAGCAAATTGTAAAATGCACACACAATCCATTCAGTAGCTCTTGTATTATATTATTTTATTTTTTGTGAACCTAATAGTTTTTTTAATAAATTACGTTACATCAAATTAGATTCAGAATATCGAATTTTGAGTCCTTAGTTATTATGTCATTATGATTTGTGGTCATCTTCAATTTAGATTTAATATATAAAAATATCACAAATTTTACTTAAAATAATAAATCTAATATCAACTTTACCTATAGTTACAGAATTATCGCACTGTGAAATTTTTTAAATATAATTTATTTGTTTTGATGATATAGTACTAAGTTATATGATTATTATGTTATCGAAACAGACATATTTTTATAAATTTATTATCGAAACTGACATATTCTATTCATATAAAATTATTGCATATTAGATTTGTTACTTTAAGTTAAATTAGTATTAGATTTGTTACTTTTAAAATTAGTGTTAGACTTATTATTTTAAGTAAAATTTGTGATATCTTTTTACATTAACCCTAAATTTTAAAGGTTGGCTGAGACTGTTTGCATATTTTTTTGCCTTATGCATATTGTCTACCCTGAGTTTGTTTTTTTTTTTTTTTCTAACAGAGAAACTACTCACAAATATAATGGTTATAGCCCTAACTTTGCTTCTTTGAATAGTTCAAAAAACTAAACATAAGACTTCTAGTTTAAAATAGGGATAAATACTAGTGGAGACTTAAACCTTTAAGTGTATTTTGTATTTGAGGACTACACTTTTTATATTTTCTATTTAAGGTCTAAATATTTATATTTTATTAATTTATTCCATTTTAGTCTTTTTGTAGTTAAACAATTAATTTTTTTTCGTTTAACTAATAAAATGTATCTTAATATTTAGTACCATATCATTTGGTGAAATGAGTTTTTCCATTAGACTAACAGAATATATTTTATTATTTAGCAATGTGTCCGTTTAGTGAAACAAAAAAAAAACTAACAATTGAACTAAAACAAACTCAAATAAAATAAAAAGCAAACATTTAGGTTTTAAATAAAAAGTTAAAAAAATTTGTACCTCAAATAAAAAAAATATATAAAAGTTTAGACCTCCAATAATGTTTGTTCTGTTTAAAATGTCATTGAAGAATGTGCATTGAACATAGACGCATGCTAATAAACACGCAGAAAATTGCTTCAAGCCCCAAATAATGATTGGTTAAGACTTGCATTAAAGCAAAGCAATATAAGATAATATCTCAATCAATATCGGTGATGTTATTTTATGATTAAGCTATACAGCTTAATATATTTTGGTGATGTTTTTTTTTTTTCTTTTTCTGGGAAGTGCAAGCAACTTTATTTCACCAAATTGCATAGAAAGTGGGTATTTTTTTTATTATAAATTTTATCATTAAGCTATGCAGCTTAGTCGCTCCTTAATTTTTTTTGTTTATTAAATAAGTCATTAAACTGTGAGTTATATAATAAAATAATTCTCTTAATTTTCATAAATTTAATATCTAAGTAAAATTTTTATGATCATAACTTACTATTTTCAGAATAAAAATTTAAATTTTTAACCACTTAGATATCAATAAAAAAATGATTTCTAAGAGGTGGAGGATCGCAGGACTGAGGCCGAGGCCAGCTAAAGTTGGAAGATGGTGCATTTTTTGTCAACTTAAAAAAACAAGGACGCCAGAGCATACTCATAATTATGATGCCAAGAATTTGGGTCCACCGATACAAAACTTAGGGTAAGTGCTTGGGGCAACAATAGCCTCTCATATTCACTAAAAGTTACAGTGTATTATTGATTTTAAATTTGTTAATTTGTGATTAATTTAGAAGAGTTATACTCGAGTCTTATAATACTTAAAAGGTAGCTTTATTCTTTTAAGAGTAGTTAAATGAAGTATAATAGTATTATATATGTCGAATTTAATCTATAAGTGTTATGACCAATATACTTATTAACACAATTTTTTTGTGGTAAAAAAAAAAAACAATATGAATGGACATAGTTTTTCAGAAGCTCAATTTAAAGATAAACGATAGCATGCACATACGAAGGGCACACGGCCTCTCGATTGTTGTGAAAGGTCATGCTCGTGCCTCCACAGAATTATTCAATGCCACCTTATAGCAACTGGCAAATTGTTGTACAGGTCAGGTCAATTGTCAATATTCCAGAGTTGGTTATTCTTTCCAAGTTCGAAGGATACATAATCTTGTTTTCGGATTGTTGCTGTAGCTTTGAACTACCAGGTGAAGATACTTTACCACCTGTGCGGCTAGTTTGCTAGCAAGCTCCACCTCGTATGGTTGGGTGAAGGTTAATACGGATGCCAGTGCACGTAAAAAATTGGGTGTGGCTGCGTTTGGTGGGCTCTTGCGTGATAAACTTGGCAATTGACAAGGTGGATTTATGGATTCAACAGAAGTTCCCACAAATATGGTGGCTGCGCTCTGTGGTGTACGTGGGGACCGGTTCTAGCATAGGAGTTTGGCTATATAAAGAAAATGACACTTTGGAGTCAAATTCGCAAGAAGCCTTGCACTTGTGTTCGGGTTACCTTAGTGCTTCTCATCCCTTTTGTCTTGGATATTCAGCACCTTCGTGATAGAAATAGGAGAGTTAATACAAAACATGTGTTGCGTAAAGAGAATTATTGTACTAATTATCTTATTAAATTAAGCATAAATAATATTTATGGTGAAACTTTTTTAAGCTTTCAATTGTGAGTTTGAAATTACTTTTAGATGAGATAGAGAAGGTCTTGTCTTCTTGATATGATAGGTTGATTATTATTATTATTATTTGTTTTCCTTTTATCTTAACCCAAAAAGAAAAGTCAATATATTTCCATCCAATCGGGTGAAAGGTTAGACTCCACGACAAGCAAGTGAATGGGGCGGGTGGGTGGCGAACGGAACTGTTCATCAAGCCTTGTCGTATTAAGCCAATCATGCACATGGACTCGTAAATTCAAGTGGACACAAAAAAAAAAATAAAATTTATACTATATATAAAATGTTTTATATCACATAAATAAAATTTTATGTAATATAAATAAATTTTACATGAAAATTTATTATTATATTACTATAAATCTTTTTTATATATTTTATAAAATGTTATATATATAATATAAAACATTTTATATATAACATAAAAATTTTTCTAATTTATTTGAGTCCACAAGATTGTAAGTCTGAGGAAGATTTCTTAAGATGTTAGGGTAAAGTCTAATGTCTCAATTAAATATATAATTTGAGTATGACGATCAATATATAAATATAAATTTTTAACGCAAGAGTAAAACGAGTTCATAAAAATACACTTAAATTCGAAATTGCTAATGGTCAAAAGTAAGGTTATAAAAGTGCAACTCAATCATTATAAATGTACTTTTTGTAAGCTTCGCATTACTTTCACAGAAAAAATCCGCAGTTCAACCAATATTTTCCTTTCCCTTTGAGTCTAATGCTGGGTTTGGATTATTAAAAAATTATTAAAAAATAAATTGTAAAAAAATAAAATTATTTAGATAGATGAAAAAATTGTGAGAAAAAAATGATAAAAAGAAAATAAATAGTAATTTGTGAGAAAAAAATAAAATTTTGTTGTTTGGATTAATGAGAAAATTGTAAAAAAAATTTTTTTAAAAAAGATGCAATAATAATAATATTTTTTAACTAAAAATTTTCAATTATTTCCTTTTTCATCAAATTCTCTCAAACCAAACACACAACAAGGCAAGGAGCGCGTGCGACTTGAATGGTTTGTTTGGTTTGTTGGATTTGTATAAGAAAAGAAATTGAATAGAAAAATTTAAAAAGAAATTGAATAAAAAATTTTAATCAAAAAATATTATCATTATTTTATTATTTTTTTACAATTTTTTCATCGATCTAAACAATTTAGAAATGTTGAGATATTCCTATAAGAAAAGTTTGATTGTTGAACAAATTTTACTATCTTCATTCCAATCTTACACCAAATTAAATTATAGAGAAATATTAAGTAATTTTAAATAAGTAATAAAAAATAATTACACAATTTTATTTAACGATTATGATAATTTATTAATTTTTTTATAAATTTAATTATTTAATAATATATATCACTTTATAATTATTTTAAAATTATGTAAGTCAAGTCAGTATTTTTTTTAAAATTATATTGACTCTTGGTCCTCTTTCAAGCCTTGCGAATGACTTTTTTGTTCGGGATATCTATTTTATAAGTCTTAAATCTTTGTAGTTTTTTTACATATAAATTTTTAACCTTTTTGAGATTTCATTTGAGTTTTAAACCTTTTAATTTCGTACCAAATTAGTCCATTTGTTAACGAAAGTTATTAATTTACTAAAAAAATGATTTTAACTTTATAAAAATCATTTGAAAAAAGGTTAAACACACTAATTGAAAATTTTTTCCATAAAAAAATATGTATTTTGTATATTTAATTCGTATATTTATTGATTAAAAAAAAATTATATGTATATTTATTGATGAAAAAAATATTTAATTCATTTATTTGAATTTTTTAATAATTTTTAATAATTTAAATTTATTTATTAATGGATTGACCACTTTTCATAAATAAAAAAAATGATTTGATAAAAAATCAAAAAATTTAAAATTCAAATAAAATGTCAAAAAAATTTAAAATTTATAAAAAAATATAAAAATTTAAGACTAAAAAATTATATATCTTCGTTTTTGCTGTCCATTTATGGCATTTCCACGTACGGAGTTGCAAAGCAGAGACGCAGAAAACCTGCTTCTTTTATGGTCTGTTTGTTTTGTAACGGAAAGGTAGGAAAAAAAAATTAATTATTATTATAATTATTATTCTATCAATTCTTCACATTTTTTTTTTCAACTTTTTTTATTTATTCAAATAACTTATTTTTCTCTCATAAATTATTATTTATTTTTCTTTTTTATATTTTCTTTTTCACAATTTTCTTCATTTATTCAAATAATTTATTTTTTACTACTTTTTTTCTCACAAATTATTATTTATTTTTTTATTTATTTTTTCTACAATTTTTTCTATTTATTTAAATAACTTTTTTTTTTCTACATATTTCCTCTCAATACAAATACACTGTAAAAAACTTCTATGAAGTTGCAGCTCGCGGTCACGTAAGCCAGGGGGAGTCTGTTCCAAGGTCCATATTTGCTGTACAACTTTTTTTTTTTTCTTTGGACATAAAAAATTAAAAATAAAGAATCGTGGCGAAGAAGAACACTCGCGCTGAGACTAAGCGTGTGTTTATTTTTTTAAAATATTTTATAGAAAAAATTTTACAAATTTTTTGGTATTTATTTTACGAAAATTATTTTACATAGATAAAATTTGGAGAAATTTTTTAAATTTTTAGTTAAAATAACTTATCCTTTTACAGAGTTGAAGTTATTTTCAAGAAAAATATAAATTATATTATAAGTAAGTGACAAAAAAAATTATTATTTTTACTACAAATATTTTATAAATGTAAGCAAACAAACGGACCTAATACAAAACCCTCGATCGTAACCCATTACGCATCCCAAATAATCCAAACAATTCAATCTGACATTCTGGAACTCTTTTTTTTTTATTAAAAATAGTAATATAGTGATAAGGAGCGACGAGAAAGAGAGTAAATTTGAACTCAAAATTTGAAAATTTAAAATATATATCTTTAATCAACTGAATTAAATTTAATATTTTGATATTATAAAACTCTTCTGCATATGCAATTTCTAATTGAGGTGTAGTACTTTTTCTTGTCTCTTTTTTACCTTGTTTTCTTTTATTTTTTATTACCTTTATCTTTTTGTCAGTAACCCGATTGGTTAAGAGCTCATATTAGATACATAGGGAGAGAGGGTTGTGACTCAAACGAAAGTTTGAATCTTTCACCACTTGACCGAACTCTCATCCACTTTACTGCCCTTGTCTATTCTCACTAAATGAGTAGAATATGGAGAAAAATAATTTTTTTAAAATGTTTTTGGCCGCCACGAGAAAATAAACAAAAAAGAATTTGCAAACTTATTGTAAATTTGAAAGTTTTTTCAAAAAATATGTATTGGTGGGTTGAATTTTTGGATAGTGAGAAATTGAATAAAAAATAAATTGAAAAAAAAATAGATAGAAAATAATATAATAATAATGATGTTATAATTAATACAAAATAATAATTAAAAAATTTTAAAAAAATAAATAGTAATTTATGAGAAAAAATAAAAAATAATTATTTAAATTGATAAAAAATGAATAAAAAAAATAAAAAAACTTCTATTTGCCTCTATTTTTCTTTCTTTTTCTATTGAAAATTTAGCAATCAGGGTTAAGAAAAAAAAAATATTTAAATAATAATAAAATAATATAAATAAATAAATATTAAATATTATTAAATAAATTATATAATTATTTTATTATTATTTAAAATTAAATTGTTAACGCGTAAAAAATAAAATCATAGAATTTCCCGAGTAAATGATTACACACTTTTCTGGGTGCCTCATTTTCTGCTCTATTTCTCTCTCTAAGTTTCTCCAAAGTTAGGGTTTGGGTGCGTGTTGTACGGCCTAAGGCTTCAATGGCGCGACACCGGAGCCGGAGCAGGAGCTACAGTCCCCGTCGCCGCAGCAGATCCCCTCCCCGTTCCCGAAAGCGGTACTACGACGGCGACGACGAACCTCGCTACCGTGACAGCCGATCTCGCCGTGACCGCCGCTCTCCTGCTCCTTCTGGCTTGCTCGTTCGAAATCTCCCTCTCGACGCCAGGTCTCTCTCTCTCTCTCTCTCTCTCTCATATACGCATAATTATTTTTTTCTCGTCATTTTTAATGCATTTATGTATTTTCAGTGTATGTGTGTTTAAGTTTTTGTTGTTGTGGTCTTAAATTAGCTTTCCATTTCTCTGTTACTAATTGAAACTACGAGTCCTATGAATTTTGTTTCGTTGTTTTCTTTTTTTTTTTTTTGACCTCTCTGTATTTGCTCGAATTGAAACGTGTTGTACTCGATGGTGTTGTGCAGGCCTGAAGATCTCAGGGGTCCTTTCGAGAAATATGGTCCTCTGAAGGATGTGTATCTGCCTAAGAATTACTATACTGGGTATACTTTCTTTCTTCCGTTATTATCAATGCACTTGCCTTCGACTTTGATGCTGCTGACTGTTATGTTATGTCATATATATTTGCTAATTGTTCATTACAGCGATAATCACTTGGTTGTTCTTGATATTTTGCTATGAAGTATGGTGTCGGATACGTTATAAAATGTCTGTTTTGACCGGTCCTTCAAGCAAGCTTTTTGTTCACATTTGAAGCTACTGTTCTGGTTTTGATTACATGTGTAGAGGGAAACAGTTGTAGGACATATTCTGAAGTAAATGATTGCATCAAAGGTATGCGAATGTCATTGTCGTTTAGGCTAAGAGCACCTATGACGTAGTAAACTACAATTGCATGGATAACTTTTTCGAAGTAGGTAAATCACTGGAAAATGGCTTCAGATAGAGGACTTTTTGTATGTGTAGAGAATTGGAAAATAACTTAAATGACATAGCTGCCATCAATGGATGTGATAAAGGTACCTTCTCTTGGTGAGTTATACAGACTTTTGTTGGATAAGAATGGTCTAGTACATTGGTCATCTTGCTTATTCGTGTCTCCTGTTATTCTCAAGTCTTTCTTCGCTTTAAAGATTAGTGGATGCATCTTGCAGTTATTTTGGTGCTGTTGTTATGTCAAATTACAGGGAGCCGAGAGGCTTTGGGTTTGTGAAATATCGTTATGCTGAAGATGCTGCAGAAGCAAAGCAGTGCATGAATCATAAAGTCATTGGTGGAAGAGAGATCAGAATTGTGTTTGCTGAAGAGAATAGAAAAACTCCACAAGACATGCGCTCAACTGCCCGCGTTAGGTATGCAGTAGTCTCTTTGTTTTTTCTTTTCATTTCTGATAAAAATTTAATTCCCATGTTGATTATCTTTTTGGATATCTATGCCAAGTGGTCGATATCGAAGCAGCTACAGAGGGAGGACGCCACCGAGGTCCCCAAGACGCAGATATCGTTGTCAGTGTTAGCGCACTAGTGCATATTTCTAAACTTTCTCGCATCACTTTCTAGTTTTTGTGGTTAGCTGTTAAGCTGTTCATAATAGGAAGCTAGCTAGGAGAATTTTCTTCTTGGTGCTATTGAGTTGAATTATATCTCCTTTTTGTGGCAGCCTACTCGCGCTCACCTTCCCCTGCTAGGCATGACTCAAGGTCTGGTTTTCTTTCACAAAAGAGTCTTTTTCACATTCTATTTATTGTAATGAAATTCTCTTTGTGCAAGTTTTATGGTTTTCCTAGTCATTTGCTATTGTTGTTTGCTAATGTTGCCATGTTAGTGAAGTTCTATTTTGATGTCAAGTGAGGCTTGTATGACGTCTTACAAACTGTATTTCTGCTTGTCAAAAATAAATTATGGAATGATTGTGGCCTCCAATACCAAGAGGTTATCATGTGTCTCCATGAGGTATGCAGGACTCCACAGACGACAAAATTTTTCCACGATTTTGCAATGTTGCTCATAGTATCAGAGAAAAATAACTGCTGACTTTCTTGTTTTTGTCTTGGATGCATGACATGATGTTTGATCTTACATGTGTTGTTTGAAAGCAAATTACTGCTCTTAGTAGAAAATGTTTGATGATGGTGTAAAGGCTTATTTTTTATTGATAAGCTCTCTAGGTTCGAGAAGTGTTCTACCTTTTATAGTGAAGTAGATGGATCACGACACTGAACTTCCATGAACTATATGAACCCATTGGTCGGTTATCATATGATGACCTGCCTTTTGCTGTTTAAACATGAACTGCTGTGCATGGGGCTTGTTGTGTATTAGGCATGATATTGCACATGTAGAAGTGAGTTCATTGTTTATGCAGGTGGTAAAATGAAAAAGGAGACTGTAAGCACTTCCTGGATTAATAAAGATTAACGACAATAGAGTCCATAAAGTGATGAAGAACATACTTTCTCTCAATGAGAGCTATCTTTTGTGTCACTTCATCAGCTATTGGCTACAACTTGCTTTGGCTTTCCTACTCGGTTACATTTTGTTTTATGGTGTTATCTATGGTTGAACGAACTGATTGCTAAACTTGGTATGAGGGATGATAAAAATTGCTGGGGTACTTGTTTTTTCCTTTCTTCCATCTGAACTTGACATAATTTTGGTAAAGTAATTTGTTAAGTTTAATGTCTTGTTTTGCGTATACCATCCAGTTAAGAAAGGATATAAAGCTTATAGTTGGACAAAGAAAGAAATCATCTTCAATGAAGGAAAGCTATTCAAAGTTTTTATTGGTAGAGATATGATGGCAATGTCCCAGAAAAAGATAATTTGAGGTTTTAGAAAGTTGGGGCAAAGAGAGCTATGAAGTTTTCAGATGCTGAACAACGAGTACATCTTTGTAGCGCCCAACTCTGAAAGTGTTTGGATTCAATTATCATAGTTTTGATCATGAATGCTGAAAAGGTGCAGGTAAAGGTCATGTTTTCACACTGGAACTTGAAAAATTTGTACGTAGAAGGATTTTGCTAGTATTGATGAGCATTTTCTGACCTTACGTTATTTATGACTGCTTTTCATGGACATTTATTAGTTTGTTTGCGTATCCAATTGAGGTTTATGGTGATCTGCATTTTTGCTTTGGAAATTACTTTGTCTGTCTTTGTTGCTGCTATGACAGGGATCATGGCATCAAGGATGATTATTACTTTCCACGAAGATCTAAATCCGTCTCTCAATCCCATTCACCACGTGATGAGAGGGAACATAAGCCAATTCCACGGTCTCCTAGTCCAAGGGAGAATGGTCGGAACCGTTATGATGAAAGGGAGCACGCATCTAACAGGTCAAGGAGTCCAAGACATAACAGTCGCAGTCCATCTGGGTCTCGTTCACGATCTTATGAGTAAGCAGCTTGGAAGCTTCTATTTTGAGTTTAAAGAAGAGGCCATTAAACTGTGGAAGCCTCTATCTGGGCATGCAATTCAGATATAGGGGGTTTTGTGTATATTTGTATGTTACTTGCAATGAACTTAGATTCGGGTTGACTCGCCCTATTGATCGTGTTTAATATTGGGCCGACCTGGTTGGGTGGGTTATGCCTTGGACTCGACTGCATGTTTGGGGAGTGTGAATTAATTTGATGGTTTCAATACCCACCACCAATTTAAAAAACTCTTAGGTGGTGCACTTCTCCCTGATTCTCACAATTTTATTATATGTGATCTTTTGTAGGCCTCGCTGATAGATGTCATGAATGCTGCTGTTGTGCTGCACATGAAGTTCCAGTTGGAAAGTGGGCAATGAGATTAGTTATGCTAGATGATAAATATGTATTTTTATAATATTACTACTATATGTTTGGAGTTTTAGTTGACTTTTGAGTTGTTGCTGGTATAACTGCATCTGTGAATCTATTTTTTTCATATTGGTGAAATTGAGCATGCTGCTCGTTAGCATGTTTATTGTTGTTTTGGCCGTCGAGAATCAGATGTTAATGGTTGCAGCATGGAATCTCTGTGAATAGTCTGCAGCCAGGTATCGAGTCCCAAAGCGATGAATATTGGCTTTGTGCTGTACTGCTGCTGCTTGTCCCATAGGTGACACCACTCCTGATCCTCGCCATTTTAACTTGGAGCAAAACTATATATGGCTACATTTTACTAGTAACCTGTAACAACGTGGTTCCATTTAATGGTATTAGATAGTTTTGAGTTTTTCTTTTTTTTTTTATTTTCATAAATTCAACTATTTAATAATTTATATTATTTTGGAGTTAAATTAATTTATATTATATTATTTTTATTTTAAAGTTATTTTTATGAAATGAAAAAGTTTTCTTTTTGTTTATCTAGGACCAAACTTGAATAAAAACTCTTTACAGCCTGCTGAAGCCATTTCATATAAAAACTCTGGCCGATGAGAAGCTAAACCTTTTTGTTTTGCCTCGATTTCATGAAGCAGCTTTTATTCTAATTTTTTTTATCAATTGGCTGAGCATACCTGATTCATGTATTTTATTTTCTTCTCTTTTTTTTAAACCACCCCCCTTATTCATATAAGCGCTTAAAAGCTAATGAGCCATGGCAATGTACTCAACTGGGAAGTGCTAACCTGTGTCTTCATATTAGGTTCATTTTTTGGTGGTACCTTAAGAACCAGTTGTCAAGAAGCTATATTTACACAGCATATGTTCAATGCAATCTATGAACCAAACAAGGGTTACAAGAGAATTCAATTGCCCTGAGAAATTTTAATGGCCATCCACTATTATTCTTTAGAAAAGAGGGGACATTTTTGCTGAGGGAAAAATCTCAAGTGACTTCGTAAGTCTGCACCGAAGAGAGAAGACTGACATCAGGAACAGCGAGGGACAAGTGTACACAAATGCAAAACAGTATTTGCTCGCGGCAAACTACCTAAATTATTGTATGAAATTACAATATTCTTTTTTGCGAGTCATTCCAAAGGGCATGCTTTCTCAAATGCTTGCTGCTCCTTGCGACACAAATCAAATTCATTTGTGTAGTAATACATGCAACCAACATATTCGTCCATCTCTTTTGTGCACCTTTGGTGAAGATCCTTTAACCTGTAGTAACAAACATCTCAGAATGTAGAAAGCCAAAAAAAAAAAATCATGTGTGCATGACACATAATGTATTGGCGCTAATAGATCAATTGAGTTCTGTATTTTTTGCAGTTTGTAGACATCAATCCAGTCTAGAAACCTGCTGCAATATCAAAACTGTGCTTGCAGTATGGACCCGCAGAAAAAAAAAAACCTAACCTTGCGGCCAGTAACATTTTTCAAATCTTACCATGCAATTAAAATATGACACCAACAGCATTAGGATACGTCAAATGGTTTAAGTAATCAGACACAATGGCACATTAATTGCATGAAAATAATCCCTAGATGTGCTATCATCAACAACTGGATGAGGCAAGAAGTAATCGAGGTTTATCAAGGAAATTAAACACCCCCCGCTGGACTTGATGCAGATATGACCTGAATTCTAATCTGATGTTGAAAAGGTTTAGGCCACGACAATTTGCAACCTTAAGTTGGATGAGATGTCAATAAAATCACAAAATAAGTTTTAGTTTTTTGGTCCTCAAATCATGTGTTGAACTGCTATGATCAGGATCTGGTGGACCATTGTAGAGGAGCCTTTACATTGTGCCATCAAAATCCAAACCTCAACTAACAACCACAAATAAGGTATAATTATGTTTAACTTTGTCCATAGAGAGTGCAAACATGAAAAGACCGTCTATTCTGCGATATTCAAAGTCCAAACAGAAGTAGCATACTGCAATTAGAAACCCTGAGTATGTGCTCATTAATAGTATTGACCTTCCTAAGTTCTAAAGTAGACACCAGGAATTGGCCACCTAAATGTTAGTCCAGGGAAAAGAACAATATCGTTTTTAGTCATCCAACACATTAGTACAAATCGTGGTGCATCCATTTCAAATCACAAAAGCCACTGACTTGAAAAATGCCTAAATTATACACACAAAATTCGGATGCACTAGCAAAGTGATCAAAACAGCTGATGCCTACACGTCGATCATTCTTGAGGAACGCCTGAATACAATAATAAGAAACATGGTTAAAGATTCTTTATCTCATTTGACCAGACACCAGTCTCTCTTCAATTCAATTCACAAACATTGAGTCAGAACTAATATTCATTCCGTAACACAGAAAAAGAAAGACGAAAACAAAGGAAATGAATGAGAAGTCTCCTAAACCCTGATCAAAAAATCATATAACCAGCAAACTTCACTAACCTAACACTAGAATTACTCTATCAATTTTATGCCATGGAAAAGAATATCAAAACCCCACCATCTGATTGAAGTTGTGGAAATTTAACAACCAATTTTAATGGTTAAAGCATTGGGCTTTTCTAGATTGAAAAATGGGGGTTATAAGGATCCGGGTTTGGTTTTGTGCTTACAGGCCAAGGACACAGCGGGTGACGTCACGGCCTTTATCGAGGCATTTCTCCGGGTTCGGATCCTTCTTCTTGCACTTGAGAAACTCCACATTCTCCCGCAAGCATCTGGTCCCTATGTGCTTTGCTGACGCCGTTAGCACCGCCGATGTCGGGATCGGATTCCCAGCCTCATCCACCGCGCTCGCCATCTCCAATCGCTTCTTTAAAAAAACAAAAAAAAAAAAACACCCAACCAAACACAAATACAATACAAGACGTCAATTAAAAAGAAAATCCAGTTTTCCTGCCCATCAAAGTCTCCACATTTTCCCACTTGCCAAACACAAAAAACCCAAAAAAAAATCAGTATACAACAACTATACCTCTCTGTTGCTGCAGAGAAACGGCCGCGCGTAGAGAGCGAGACGGATGCAGTTAAAAGTTCGATGCTAATGTCCGCAGCATAGCAAATTACAACGTTGTAATTATTGGGCCATACTATACACTGTCTGTAATGGGCTTCGTTTCTTTATTGAGCAAGAAAATGGTCAAGGAAATATACTGGGCAGAACTCGGCCCATTTGTACGGCTCGGTCCATTCCCACCAAGCGGGGGCATTCGTGATCATGGACAGGGTCAAAACATTCATTTCTAGGGTTTAACCTCTGTTGCAAAATTTAAGCTTTAGTGGAGCACCAAGTAGCAGCAGAAAAAGAAGAGGAAGAAGATTGAAAGGTGAGTTTTTTTTTTTTTTTTTTGTATATATTGTTGAAGAATTTCAAACCAATTTTGCGTTAAAGTGCTTATACCTAAATGTTTGCTTTTCAGTTTGGGTTAGTTGTAAGAATGCTCTAATTATTGTTTAGGATTGGTTATGGTTTCAAATTCCTGTTAAATCTCTTAACTTTTTTTTTTGTTTTTTGTGTTTTTGTTGTGGGTATTTATTTATACTGATTTTGGTTGATGCCACAAAGGGCTTATTAGAATTTAATCAATCTGTGTTTGGGTGACTGCAGTTTGTAGTCATTGTTAACGACAGTTCTTCTGATGGAAAAATTTTCATTGGATTTTTTTTACGTTCAATGATCTATCCATTTGACTGTTCCTTTTACTACATGTCTACATCCAATGATCCATCCATTTAGCTGGTGAATGGCTACGTTTTTGAATGCTAAAGCTTTGTATGGATTTTAATTCTAAATTGAAAGACAGAGATTCCCATTCTGTGTGAAGATGATTCATTTTGTTGGTCATGCATTCCATCGAATTCATGTTTCTGGATTGGAGAAATTTTGGCTTCACGTTTTCTCCTGGCTGGTCTGAAGAGAAGGGGGGCGGGGGGGATGAAAAGGCTTTCTTTATGTTTTTGGAAGCGCTGGTTTGGTTGCTGTGCATGTGTGTTGTTGTAATTTGAGTGCTGATCATTGCCAATATTTAATGTTTGATTTTGAGTGAATTTTTTCCTTTCCTAAAAGAGTAGGGTTTTGTTGTGTCTGTGGCTTTCTCTTTTTCTACTAGGAATAGAGAATGGGTGACAAGAAGAAGAAGACTTTCATGTTCATCCGGCTTGTCTCTGCTGCCGGGACTGGATTTTTCTACGTCAAGAGGAAGAGTGCTAAGAAGGTTGCTGAGAAGCTTGAGTTTCGGAAATATGATCCTCGGGTGAATCGCCATGTTCTGTTTACAGAGGCAAAAATGAAATGAATGGAAGCTTACGTGACAGATGCATTCATTCTTATCAGCTTTTCTGGGTTGAAATGTTGTTGCTGTTAGTATGGATTGCTAGTTGGGTGGAATTGAATAATTACTGTTTCTTGCCGAGGAATTTACTGTCAAAACTATAAAATTAGTTATTATAAATTAATGAAAGCAGTAATTGAATTGCTGCAACTTGCTGGAGCAAAATTGTGACTGTAGATTATTTATTCATCCTCCTTATTCCAGTAAGGAAAAAAAAATGAGACATTTAACAGGCAAAAATCATGGGGAGAGGGGGGAATCTATTGCCTATAGAATATGCTATGTTCCAAAACAAAGATTAAAAAAAAGGTGTGCCTCTGTCACATGATGAAGCATGCATTAGGGTTCTCATCGCTAAACATCATTAGAACATCACTTTCTTTGCAATAACTGAAGAAGGGTGGCCTGGCAATTGGTAATGGAGGTGAAAATTCCCCTGGTTGTAAATGTTCTCCATTAGACTGACCATAATCATTGTTATTATTATTACCGTTATTTGGATCATTGTCCGCTCCTTTATGTTTGCTAGACACAATCTCCACCCTCTTCCCTGTTTTCTTCTTGAGTTTCTTCAAAAGCTTTTGTGGGTCAATGCGGCCCGTAACCACCACCTTGTGTTTGTACATTTCTGTTGTGAATCTCTCCACCCCTGCCAATGTAAAAAAATAATAATAATAACAATTAACAACAAATATTAATTAGGATCTTGGGCTATAAAGGGAGTGAAATTTGTTAATTGATCAATCAATAATTACCTTTGAACTTGGAAATGGCTTTGGCTACAGTTCTTTCACATGCGTTACAATGCATGGAGACTTTCAATTCTATCACCACTTCCTGTTGTGTTCAAAACAATTTTCTTTTTAAGTTAATAAATAAATATATCACAAAAAAAGGGAAGTGGGTTTTGAGGAATCTCGAAGAATATCTTACTTTGAGATCGTCTTTCTTCTTTTCCTTACCCATTGACGCCTTAAAACAAAGTATCAAAGAAAAAGAAAAAGAAAAAAAAAACTACACCAACAGAGAAGGGTCAATTCTAGATATTCTGGTATTTAATATTTAAAATTTAGGACAGATTTTGAACAGAAAAAACTGTTTTCAGGCCAGAGATGAGACAAAGGCATTCCAATTCTCCGATTTACTCTCCACGGAACCGCCCGAGATGTTAGAACGTTGAGACCATTTGGCAGTTTTGTTTTTAAAGAATGACAGTTAAATTTCGGTTAATTCATATTTTAACAAAATTTTCCCACACCAAAACTTTAAAAATTTGAAAGGAAAACAAAATAGAGGAAAACACTTGCTGCTGCAGAAGTGATGAATACAATCAAAGATAATTAACAAAATAACACGGAAATTATAAGAAGTTACTTAGTGAAGAGAAAAAAAAAAAAGGTAAAAAAGTTATATTATTTTACTAATTATGTTCAACTTAAAATAAATTTTAATGTTTGTTCAGGATTTGGGATGGATCGAACAGTTAGGTCACATGGAAGTCGGGTACAAATGCCGCCAGTAAAATTTAGAAAGGAAATACTTTGTAGGATTCCTTAAATGAGAAAAAATAATATGTGTCGTTGGATAGTTGAATTTGAATCATGTCTTCTTATTTACCTTCATCAATGAAATCTTTGACCGTTAGACCACACGGTTTCTCACCAGAATACTTATTAATTTATTCTTCACTGGTAATTTGACTCCTAGTACTAATTAAAATGTACGCCTATAGAAGATTTCACAATTAATTTAGGCGTGTTCCTCACATAGCACCAAGCCACCAAGTTCAAGAAATGACCAAAGTCTAAAGAATTAAAAAAAAAAAAAAACTAAAATGAATAACAAGATCAGAAGCTACGTAGCATATGTACATGTATATATACATTCTGGGGTTTGCAGGCGCATGGCCCGATAATTTTCTCTATAAGATTGATTAAACTAGGAGAAGGTGAAGTAATTAAGAATTGTTGGCGTTTATAATCAGATTTAGCTTTGAAAGTCCCTCAATCAATATGTATCACTCATGAAAATTTGAAATCGAATTCTATGATACCATGTTCATCAATAACGATGGATCTCTCTGTAAAATAAGAGGCCTACTAGAGTTGTAAAACCCAGTAATATGCCTCCAATGGCCAAACATGGACCCTCAAAAAAAAAAAAATAGAAATGGTTGAGAAAATACTTGCAAGAACTAATTTTAAGGGTACCCAATTGCCATGCAAGTTTCCCAAAAGAGCCTGTCCTCCATTTGATCCATAATCTCCCTATAATTACATATCTTTGATTCCTCTTCACCCTCAATATTTGGCAATGCCGTATTTCCCAACAACAGACTTTGGTCGCCAAAAATCTGTTGATCAACATCTTTAGTGAAAGTACCAAAGCAATCTTGATCACCACAATCAATAACTTCAGGAAATTCCAGTGATTCACTGGAATCACAGCTGCATGACTCTGCATCATCTTCATCATCAGCCTCAGTGATTCCCATATTCACATCTTGAAAGAGCTTTAAATGTTCATGTTCTGCCTCCGAGTCTGCGCTGCCCTCGACCAGGAAAATGGAGGATAGATCCATTACTACCACATTCTCGCCCATTTTATCCTCCAAAAGTACTATAGTACCAGCTGCTGCTATATTAGACCTTGGTTAGCTTAATGATGCTCTTTTGTTTGTTGGTCATACTATATATAATATATAGTTTTTTTTTAACAAATAACATATATTAACAAGTTGCTGTTTTTGTGATGCAAATTGCTGTTGATGTGATGATGACTGTACAGGCTGATTTCAGCTTTTGAGCTGAAATGTGGTAGCATCTTCTTCTTCTTTTTTTTGTCTTTTTTGGGTTTGGAAAAGAGTTAAATTTGTATAAAGAAAAAGATAGAGAGAAATAATGTGAAAGTCGAATTTTCAATTATATCTTTAGCTAATAAGATTAGTAATCATTTGAACTAATATTTAGGGTCAGTTTCTTCTTTCTTTAGGCAACAATTTTGAGTCAAAACTTTAAATTTAAGATCTTCAATCGGGAAAATTACTCCAAGATCATTAAGGTATGGTTCTTTAGACAACAATTTTATTGGTGGTTTTATGTCATCTTGTAGTACTCGGTCTTGACTTATTGACCATATTTTTTGGCACAAGTCTTCTCGTTCTCTATTATTATACAAATCAATGGTCAGATATTCCACCATAGAAACATCATAGATGTGTTTTATAATGGCCCTTGAAACCCACTTTGTTTAGTCTGCTGAGATGCATATATGCAATTATTAAAGTTAACCTAAGTGGACGGACTATGTCCATAATTGTTCTTCATGTATCTCTAAATGGACGTCTCAATATAATTAAGAACTTGAATTTTTAAGTAGAAGATTTCAAGTTAGAATTACCAAGAAGAGATGAAAATAGAACTATAGGATAATAAATTATTGTCCCCTGTTAAGCCTCCCAACTAAATTAAATATAAATTATGATTTATTTTCTTCACAACTAGAAAAAAATGACAATTTTATCTTCTTTTTTTTTTTTGGGTTATAATGAAGGTTGCAATGCCAAAAATGAGAAATAGAGTTACTAAAACTCGAAATGGGTACTTCAACTAATTGTATTAGAATTAGAAGCGTCGAACAACCTAATTAATTTTTACTTCATGGTTTAAGCAAGCATAGGCTTATAAAGCAAATTAATAATGATAACAAAGTGGACGGGGTATCCTTGGTGAACAGTGACGCTTGGATGACTCAATGCTTGCCAGCATACTCAAAAATGGTATAATTATTTATTTTTTGGTGCTTTTTTGGTATATAAAAGAATTGCAATTACCTTAAAAACGTGGAAATTGGTAGGTGATGTCTCACGGTGATTTTGAGGCAGGAAGATAACATCAACTTGCGAAATGGAAGGTATTGCTAATTGACCAACATGCTTCTTCCTTTTCTTTTACGGGTCTTTGGAGGGACTGAAATGGAGGAATTGATGAAGTCAAATTAAAAGAAAATAAGAAACAAATTATTTAGATATCTCACAAGAACTGTAAAATAAAAGAATAATTGCATCAAGAAATCACTTTATATAAAAACTTAAACTACTAAGTGAAATCTATCAACGGATTATGTATTAAATTTTAAGGTATTCACGGACAAAAGAGTTTGTTAGGTTAAGAGTATAAATAAAAGACAAAATCATTCTAGTTAGAGAACTTTATTAAATATAAGGACAACACGTCAAAAAATCATTTGACAAAAACACTTAACCTTACAGAGCAAAAACATAAATGAATTATATATTAAATTGTAATAAATTATATTGATGCACAATATCCATCAACCAAACGTGCATGCCCCTCATTTTTGGCCACTGAACTGGTTGGTTGATTGTTGGCCTACTTCTGCCGACGCACAACATAGCATCTAACTCATTCAAAAGGTAAAATGATGTTTGTTAGTCACCAGCAAAATTTTTAAGAGTAGTGGTGGAGTTTCATTATTGTTTGTCAAACAAGGAATTATTTGAAATACTGTATCGATATTATATAGATGCTCGCTCTGCATAATGTCAAGAACTTATTTAACCAGACAGCCTACACTGATCAGTTATAAAAAATAAAAAAAACAAAACAAAACAAAACAAAGAAAAAAAAGAAATTCTCGAAAGATGTTGAGGTTCAAACTTATTCAGAATGTTTATAAAAGATAAGTTTTAATCCTGACACCCAGAAAGAAATAACAAAATATTTTCTTTTCAAAAAAGAAAATAGTAAGAGGATTTTAATTATGAAATCCAGTGTCCATGATGGAGCTCAATAATAAAGATTAGGCTTGCAAATGTCTGAGTGTAGGGATTTGATTTACATACATTCGTGATTATTACCATTGTCATTAGGTATTGCTCGAACCCTTCACCTGGAGGATGTCAACAAAGTGACTAAACCTTGGGGCTAAGGGGAAGCTTGATCTATGTACATTCGATAGAATTTATAAGGTAAATTTCACGTATATTTTTATGATTATTTTTGGAATTTATTTTATTTAACAGTTGTTCGTATTTCACTTCCTCATGAATAGAAAAGGAGGTCCGCAAATATTCTGAACAATAAAATCCTGTAACCAAATTTCAATATGCAATCTATGATGTGATAAAATATACATTTACATATATAACAGCACATATACTTCCCCATTTTTTAACTATAGAACGACTTATAATTTTTTTTTTAAATATACGAAATTTTCATATATGTAAATAAATTAAAAAATTTATTAACTATGGCCAGATTAGTAACAAAATTATATTTCACACATAAAATAGAGAAGGGAAAAATTTAGTGGGCACACAAAATTTTTCAATTACGTTTATATATATTTATTTTATGTAATTATGAGTATTTTATGTACAATTATAATGATAAAAAATGATATAAAAAATATTATTATTTTTTATTTTATATTTTTTAAATTATAATTATACAAATAATAATTGGAGTTACACAAAATTATGAATGTGAAAGACAATTAAAAAACTTGTATCCGCGTATGCAAAAGCCCAATAATGAAAGGGGACCACCTTGGAAATTCCAACTCAGCTGTGTCTGCGTCGTCTTTCGTCGGTGTAGCGACTTTCGGTGCCAAACAATTGTCAAATCATTTATGCCCGTTCTGTAGAACAAAAAAATTCCCAAATTAAATAGGATATATAGCGGAATTTTTTTTCTTAAAAAAAAAGGAAAAAACACACCCACACACACAGCAACACTCGGTTACAGAATTAACGAAATCAAGAGTACCGAAATCTAGTTCGGTGAAAATCTCTAATTGAGATTCCCTGCTTTCATTCCCTAAGAAAATCAGCATTAATTACAATTAAAGAGTATTTTTATTTAACGCCGTGGTGGATATAAATGTGATGTTTATTAGTAGTATTTATTTTTATTTCTTGCTCTTACTGTGTTTGTTTCCTATAAAATATTTTATAAGAAAAAATTTTACAGGTTTTTCGACGTTTGTTTCACGGAAAATATTTTACATAGATAAAATTTGAGAAAAATTTTTAGATTTTTAGGTAAAATAGCTTCTCATTTTACAGAATTGAAGTTATTTTCAGGGAAAACACGAACTGTGCTATAAGTAAGCGATAAAAGAAAATCATTATTTTTACTGTAAATATTTTTTCCTGTAAATATTTTATAAATGTAAATTATTTTACAGCAAACAAACGGACTCTTGTGATGAAATTTGTCAATTGAATTAAACTTATTTGTACTAAAAAAGTATTCAATTGAGTTTGTGTTGTCGCAAACACTTCAGTAATCAATTTCAATGGAGATGTGGTTTCCTGTATATGATAAATAAGACAATAAATATTATGTTTCTTTTGATTACTATGACTTATTACAGTTAACAATAACTTGTATATAATTGTATTTATTAGGTGACATTCCAATAATTAAAATTAAATAATTTTATTTTAAAAATTTTTTGTTCTAATAAAAAAATTTATTTCATTATATAACTCATGCTCAATAAATTTTATAATTAAAAAAAGTAAAAATTATATAATCATAACTTGTACTAGGTCAACGATAAATAATACTTAATTACATCATCTACGATTAATGATGTATTGTAGATATTGTTGTATGTAATACATTCTATAGTTACTAAAACTATCAAATATGGATCCAATCGAACATTTTTTAAACGATACGAGTCAAAAGGATAAAATTTACAGTTTTTTTTTTGTTGGCACCAAATTTTACTGGGTTTAGGAACTACGAATCTATTGCCGCTGCTGCTGGAAATTGCTATTGAACTTCGAATCATTTGCGGGTGGAATTTGCTGCTGCTGTAGGAAATTGCCGTGAACTTCTTGGAGGGACTCGTTGACTGACTTAAAAAAAAGGAGAAATTTCCTATCAGTCATCCATGCTTTTGGAAAATGTTGTTGAAAACTCATTTTTAAGTGTGAACTGAAGATGGAACATTCAACTTTTGGCAGTGATATTTATGCAGAAAATTGCATCCGTGCCAAAAAAAAAAAAAAAAAGAAGGAACTACGATCCTATTTTTGTTTCCTACTAATGAAAAATTCCCCTAAATAAAAGATAAAACATCGCCACAAACTAATTCAGTACATGTTTCCAATAAAAAAAGGAAGAATTTGATAGTGCTACCACCAAACTATGTGGCTGATGGCTAGCATTATATTATCCGAAAAGCATACTACATCTGGCACTGTAACACTGGCTTATTTGTAAAATCGATAAATATAATTGGAGGGTGAAAATAGATAGGATGGGTCATATTTGATTCAAATTATTTTGAGTTTCGGATCATTCAGATTATCTTGAATTACGAGTTTATCTAATTTCATATTTATCTTGAATTGTGGATCCATCGGATTTCAAGTTTGTTAGATTTCTAATCATTTGAAGTTCTGGATATTTCAGATAGGTAGTTCATCATAATTTAACTTTTAAATTATTTTGATTTTAAATTATTTGAGTTTTGACACGTTTGAGTTTTAAGATATTCAACGAGTTATTGAATTGTTTCAAATTCGAATTATTTAAATTTGAGTCATTAATTGTTTAAGTCAATGCAAATTAATTTTTTCGTGAACCTTAAGTTAGATTATTCGGTCATATCAATTTTTGCAATCTGAAAATAGAATGTTAACGTTGATCGTAATATAAGCCAGTAAGTGACCACCAATGTTGTGCAAAACAAAACAAAAACTGCTAAGAATATGGGAAAATGCAATAAAAATGCAACGTAAAGACGGCTAGATGTGGCAATGACAAAAAAGCCAAGCGTAAGCTTAATTGGCAGCAACAGTCAAAAAAAGCCAGCCATCTCCAAACCAACATTGCCCTCTCCTCACCATTCACTTCACGTCATGTCCCACGAGCGCCCACAGAATAATATTTGTACCATAATGTGCTGTAGCGTAATAGTAATATGTTGGATGTACCAATTGTAAAGTTTTACACTTAAGTGTAATTAGGCACATAATACAGTTAAATCTAATATTGTGTTTGGGAGGGAGAAAGTGAGGAGAGAAAGAGAGTAAAGTGAGAGAATTAAAGTAAATTATTATGTTTGGAAAATATTTGAAAAGTGGGGGAGAAGAAATTTTCTAATTCCTCTAATTCTTCTTACCTCACCAAAATCAATTCTCTCAAAAATGAAAGAAAAATTGTTAGTTCTCCAACTAAATTTATTAAATGACTCAATTACCCTTACATAATTTTAAAATTATAATTTTAACTAAATAAAATATCTTAATAAAATTTATTATGAATGATAAAATTGTTATTTCAACACATTTTATATTTTTCTCCCTTACTTTCCACCATTTCCTGAATAAAAGAATTTATAATTTTCCTCCCTCTCATTACCTCTTTCCAAATACAAGAGAGGATAAAAAATATTCTCTTTCTATAATGATCTTCTCCTCCACTTTCCTCTCCCTCACTTTTCTTTCTCTCTAAAATTTTATCCAAATATAGTGTAAGTATCTTTCAATATAATTATATTGTAACTATTTAAGTTATTTATATTATTAAAAAAAGGATATTATATTTTTTGATAAAATTATTAAAACACACTGCTCTCCCCATTTTAAAAAAAAAATTAATAATAATATTTAGACATTAAAAACTAGGAAATTTTCAGGTTTTAAAGATAATAAAGTTTAGGAAACTTTTGATGGCATGGCCTCTCTTTCTACTCTATCCATTGGTTCTCTTGTCTGTAACCTTTTCTTAGGTGTTTCTGTTCTTCCTTTTTCCCTCTTCTTTCATGAGTATTTTTACCACTGATCTATAGATTTGCATATGTGCTGAAAGAGAGATCTGTGGAGACATAATGCAAGCAAGTCAGGCTATCACTGCTACTGTTACAGAGGATTCTATTCAGCCTCAGGTTTGCACCCTTAGTAAGGCTTTGCATCTATCAGTAATAACAGTGTGTCCATAAAGTTGTGCTTTTCCTCCACCTATTGGCTTGCCTCCTTTTCTTTTCTCTTTCTGTTTTTTTTTTTTTTTCCTTGATTGTTAGAAAAAGTAAGACTTGCTTGCTTTACTCTTAAAGGTTTTTCAAGTATCCAAGTTGGATTTTTTTTTTTTTTTTTGGGTGGTTATGTAACTTTAGGTTTCAGTTTTGTGAAAATTTAAAGTTTTGAGGGAGTCCTAATTAATCTTCCATTTCAGGGTGTTCAAGCTAAGTGGGGTTTTTCTGTGCAGTGACTATGTATCTTTTCTTTTTTCTGATCTTGATTTTTGGGACCTAAATTGTTTAAAATTTCCTTTCTTGATATGCTAGCAGAAGTTGAAACTGTACATCTTTCTTTGAAATGTTTGTAGGACATATATATGTTAATGCTTGTCATGTGCAGGATGATCAGAAAAATACAGAAACCTCAAGGAAAACATCAACTGAAGCAGATTCAACCTCTGGAACTAGTGGGAGGCGATGGGATCTTTCGCTTCAAATACCACCTAGAGCTGTAGGTTTTGGAACCAGCCGCAGTGGAAAAGGTTTACTCAACTCTCAAGATTCATTCAAAGGTGTTTCATCACCAGGAGGGTTTTTCGGGGGCTCAAGCTCCTCCAGCTCCAAGAAAAAAGTTGCCCAACCTGACAGTGAGAGGAGCTTTCTACTCAATTCAGACTCCAAAAAAGTTCCAGATAGTCCTATTCTTGCCAGTTTGAAGTATGCATTCTCGAGGCAAAGATGTACATCCCTCCCCGTCACACGCGCATCAGACTTGTCCCCATCAATTGCAATACCAGCTACACCTGCATCAGCGAGACTCCCTGGTGAATCTCATAAAACGAATGTAAGCTTCAATGTATCTCTGCTTCTTTTGTGGTTTATGGGCAAAAAAGTCTCGTCTTTTTATTCGCCATTGGTTGTGAATATGATCCGAGAACAATTCCTTTTGGCTTAAAACGCAAAACAATGTTGTTTGATCCTTCAGATATATTCATATTCTTGATCTATTAAGCAAAAAATCTTGCATAGATTACTCACTTCGCACATTTTAGAAAGAGTAGTAATGCAGACTCTTTACGGTTACTCTTGTTCAGACAGGAGCAGTTCATGGTGTGGTTTCAAGGTCCCTCTCTGTACCTGGGAGGAATGTTGTCATCGTACGTTCTTTAACTTTTACTTCCCGCCGGGGGCATGGCAACTCAGATCCTAGTGGTGGTATGTTGTAGAAATGTTTCTGTATTTTTGTATCAGATCCTTGTTTCTGTTGTTCCTTAATCACTGGAAACTCTCTAACATGTGCCAACTTCTAAGTGATTTGTCCATAATGTTTGCCTTGGATGTTTTTCATCTTTCCAATTGAATTTAAACAAAAATTTCGTGAATCAATAGAAGTATAATTGTGGAAATCCATAAAGTTGCTTTTGGCTATGGCAGCATGTTATCAGTCTATCTTTTCAGATTTTGAAAATGAAAAAAGGTTGTGCCAGTGCATGAGGCTCTCACGTTGTAGGGTTACCTAGACTCACAGTTTTGAAATGACCATGGAAAATTTGTGCCAACAATAGGCCAGGACACTTCACAATCTACATGCATTCTATATTTCTGTTGAAAAAGGGGTTAGAAGAATCAGCAATAATGTTATTTATCAGAAAAGAAAATAGAACAGAAAAAGATAAGAAAAAGAAAGGAAAGATGAATAATTGTGGAAAAGTTCTGTTCCTCATCCGTTTGTCCCGTTTCAATATTCTCATATGACTGCTTCTTGGTGAAGCAGATCAACTAGCACCCAGTCCAATAGAAGGTGAAGATGAAGAAATTCCTGAAGAAGAAGCTCGGTGTAGAATTTGTCTTGATGAATGTCAAGAAGCAAATACACTCAAAATGGAATGCAGTTGCAAAGGTGATCTCAGACTTGTACATGAAGAATGTGCTGTTGAATGGTTTAGTAGAAGAGGAAACAAGAAGTGTGAAGTGTGTGGGCAAGAGGTTAAGAACTTACCAGTTACCTTGCTTCGGGTGGCAAATTACGATCCAAGCAATAACAGACAGGAACATAATCAGCAGGGTGCACGTAGAATAAGGTAATGTGGTTTGAGGCCACATTAATAGATAAGACTTTCAAGACTGTCGTGCTATGCTCAATGAAAGGATTTTGCTGGATCAGATTGTTTGACACTCTATGTTTTGGATCTGTTATTCATAGACATTAACCACATTCTTTTTTTGTTCCTTGATCGGATTCATTAACCATATCCTCAAATCAGTGCATTTAGTCCAAAGCATTTTGCAAAATGATTATACCTGAACCAGGCATATCCCCTCTTTATTTATGTTTGACAAATCAATCAATTTTTAACTACTTGGCTTCTACTTTTGCAAGCATTCAATCATAAATGTTTGTTTTTCGCCTTGCATGATTTTGATAGTGGTTTCATTGATGCATACTGCAGTGCATGGCAGGACTTTGTGGTACTTGTTCTAATTAGCACTATTTGCTATTTCTTCTTCCTGGAGCAATTATTGGTAAGTTGCTCTGCTGTAGCAAAAAGATTTTTAAGAAAAAAAAACTAATTTTTGTGGAAATATTTCATTTTAATGAGTGGTACCATGCTTATTTCTGCTTTCATTATTTGTCAGAGTTTTTCATAATTCTGTATGGTTAAATTAAGGGAGTTTATTGTGCCGAAATTTCTTGGAATGATATGGGAAATATGGAAAGCTCGACCTGGGCCTAGTAGACGAGAAAAAATAAGTCTGATTGTTGCATCTGGATCATGTCATTGAGGCATAGAATTGTACCATAAATTCAACTTTCTTTAGCGATGACAAGCATAATTTTTTGATTCAAAACTTTGTAGACACAAGATTTGAAGACTCAAGCAATCTCAATTGCGGCACCATTTGCTTTCACTTTGGGCCTCTTGGCATCTATATTTGCAGTTATCCTAGGTATGCTGATCCTCAGAATTTGCAGCAAGGTTCTTTCTCGCCTGCATTTTTTTAGAACTGTTGCTAATGCATGATCTGCAGGGATCGGGGAGTACGTATGGACGTACGCAGCTCTTGAGTTTGTACTTGTAGCCATAACAGTCCGCATATTGTATGGCGTGGTGAGTTAAAATCTGGCCTTTATTGTTTCTGTGTCTCTCCCTCCATGAAATTAGCTAGCTCGTTGTTCTCTCATTAAGGCAGTAGATGAATTCTTGCTTAGTAAATTAATTACGGGATTAGTACTTAGTAGCTGTTAAGGGCCACTTCCTGGCCAACGATGCAAAAGGGAATTGGAGGAAACTTGAAAAACTAGAGCTTACAATCCGCGCGAAAAACTTAAAGATAAACACTCATCAAGAGGGAGAAGAAAAGAAAAATTATGTTAGAAGCACTTGTTGGAAGCTGTTCTCGTAAACAAAGTAGAGTAAGACATGCAGTAAATACAGCACTGTGGATGGTAAGATTAGCTTATTGTCAACCTTCCTCATGATCTGAAATTTTGTGGCAGCTTCATTTGAATGCCATATACGCGATACTGATATCAGCAATTACGAGTTTTGGAGTAGCAATGAGCCTGAACGCATTGTATGTGCAATATTTCGTTCGGAGAGCACGGGTTTCCGGGGATGCTAGTCCGGTATGATACTTCATCGTAGAGCATGGTTGATCGTCCACAATATTGAGTTATTTGATGTACGTGCCATTGATCCTTACTTGCACGACGAATGCGATGAACAATCTGAAATAAGATATCAGTGTGTAATTTTTGTTCTTTTCTTTACATTTAATTTTTGTTCTTTTCTTTACTCTTTTTTTTTTTTTATAGCTGAGAAATTCTTTTCGGGCAAATCTTAGGAAATTTCAGTTCTGATTTGAGACCATTGACCAAAATGGTCCCTAAGAGCTGCTATTGAGATGGGTAAAAAAAAATGTGAATAAGCAGTTGAGATTATATTCACCCTGTGAGTGTGCAAAAAGAGTTTAAATCAGATTATGGTTAAGTGGTATATTTTTTTGATGTACTAATTTGGAATTTAAATATCTTCTTTTCAATGGTTCTTCTTTTTTTTTTTTTTTTGAACCTTCTTTTTGTAAAGTTCTTATGTTATATTAAAAAAAGATAGAAAATAATGATAAAGGAATAAATGATAAAATTTTCAATTCCAACATTTTGTTTTGTCTTTTCTGTATATTCTTTTTGCATTTATATACGAACGCTGACGTGAATCATAATATTATGTTTCTACTGCTACTATAAGCGTGTTCAGCATATGTACATAATGAAGTCAAAAAAAATAAATAAATAAATAAAGAAAAGAGAGACTATTTATGCTTTGGGACAGGTTTAAAACTACGACCATCTTTCTTCAGCCAAACGGTGGAACGAGTTCTCTTCACCCGATCCACAAATAGCTGATGCCTGTCATCAAAGGAACAGAAATTCATTAGAAAGTGTTGAATTTGCAGTCTGATCTGCTATTGACGTAAAGATCATATATCCACAACTATCATTAGAAAGTGTTGAATTTGCAGGCTCGAAATGACGAAGTTATCAATGGCAATATGTCCAACAAGTTTCTTCAAACACAGAAAATTTACGGACTGGTCATGGACTGCAATATAAGCTTTCCGATAAGAGAAGTTGGCTTCAAGTCTCCTGTTAGGCTTGTGTCCTGGATGCCACCACAACATGGATGGATCAAGCTAAACATAGACGGTAGCTCAATGGGAAATCCTGGCAGAGCTGGATGTGGGGGGATTTTTAGAGATGCTGTGGGAAGGTGGCTGGGGGGTTTCTCAATGTCAGTTGGTGTGACCACTAACATGGTGGCTGAATTACTGGCCATAAGAAGAGGTATGGAGATCGCATGGGATAAAGGGTTTCGAGCCATAATCGTTGAATCCGATTCCTTGGAAGCCCTCCGATTGATTGGAAAACAGTTGGGATCGGCTCATCCATCTCAAGTTCTTGTTGGAGACATCCAAGCATTGCAGCAACGACACTGGGAAATTAAGTTTCAACACGTTCTGAGAGAGGGAAATGCCTGTGCAGACTACCTTGCAAAAATGGGAGCCTCAAGTGCAGGTGGTGAAATCTTTTTACAAACACCGCCAATTGGGATACGAAACTTACTTGATGCAGACAACTACGGTGTCATGCATCCTAGACTATAGTTGTGCTTTTGATTCTGTTTTGTTTCTTTCTTTCTAGCTTGTTCTTTCCTGCATCTTCTGTACCAAAAAAAAAATCATCAACTAAGGCCATTGAGTTAAACTCGTTTCACAAGGCAGCATTCAAAAGATCATATCATCCGCGATCATCCACTTGGCCATGAATAAATCAAAACGTTCCTTCCCAACAAGATGGCATGAGACATCAGTGAAATCACCAACTATACCTCGTGCAATAGCTACTTAACCGGCTTTTCAGCCTCCGGCTTACCCAAAAAAAAAAAACTCAACAATATGATTGGTAATGGATGTGATATTCCGTTAATAAAGGAAACCAACCTTCCATATTCAAGCTTCTGGATAACAATCCCGTTTAGTAATAGTTCTGAACTATAAACAGCTGCTCCTGATAATTCAAGCGACAGCATAAATTCCTAGTTAAAGTCAATATTTCATGGATTAGCCAAATACAATAACCACGTTCAAGTGAACAAACCTCTTTCTAGGAAAGGTACACAGGCTTCATAATCTTCTTCACAAGATAAGATTAACAGATCATCTGGGACTTTGTCATCCCTCAGAGCAGATTTGCCTACTCTTTGCACTGCCTGTCAAGTGTGTCAACCCAACATCATTATAAGGCAAGCCTAGAAAAACTTGGAAAGCATGTAATTGATGGTCCAAAGTACCAAAACTCGGGCCAATCAATAGATTATGTAATATAAATCAGATAAATTATCAATTTACAGAGATGACCACGTTAGAAGATAATCTGGGAACTGTATGTACCTACCTTGCCATGAACTGCTTTAACCAGGCTCAAAATTGTCTCTTTGCCAGGCTTAGCATTAGGGGTAATCAAAACTCTTTTACCCTGACAAGATACTACTTGTTAAATGAAGAAACAAAACAGAAGTCCAAACAACTCAAACCTACAAGAAAAGGCCACTCACTCACCTGCAAAAGTGGATGCTGCCGAGCATGTGCCAATGAAATTGCCATGTTAAAGCCAAACTCCTTTTCCTTTTTGGTGTCACGTAATATGTATTTTTCCTCGTCAATATAATAGTTAGCCCGGCCTATATTCTCAAGCCACAAATGAGTCACTACTGGTTTGCCAGAGGCGATGGCTTCCAACATATTCCTTGTGCGCACAAAATTGTCACTAATGAAATGTGTTGCCTCCATAATATTAGATGCTACTGAAATTTTAAGCCGATCAACTATCTACAAAACATTAAAAAGGAAATGTCTTCTTAAACCACTCAGGTAGATCACGAGAAACATCATATAAATCAAGCAAACTACCTTTCTTTGATGCTTAAGTGTGTCATCATCCAAATGCTGGCTAAAGAGAACCCGAATGCTCTCCAAATCCCTTCTCTTCCTCAAATCCTTCAGTGGAGAAATATGTTCCAACCCTGTGGCACATAAGCTACTAAGCTCTCTCATAAGGGAAGATCTTGACAGGTTTTTCTTGCATGAAATTTTAGAATATCCATTGCCCACACAGACTGGTGATGCATCATTGACAGGAGTCTTACAATTAGCCGGAGAAGTGCATGCTAATTCAAAGAATTTAGTTGCATCCTTAGGTGACTTGTCCAGTCGTGGATTCTCTTCATGGTCAGCAGATACAGAGCAATCTGCACCATTCCTTTTATCAGCAACTGCCATGGCCTTAGCTAGCATTCCATTGTTAGACATGTTTTCATCCAATTTATGATCAGTATTACCAGCATTTGAACATAGATTGTCCACACGTTGTTGTAACTGTTCTCCAGAATTTCTCTGCATGAAGCGCATATACGAAGAAGCAGGTGAGGAGGATTCTGTTTTTCTTTTCTTGTTTGAATCAGCAATTTCAGTTCTGGCATTGCCTTTGGACCTTTTATTCCCAGTCAGAGATTTGCCAATCTTTCCAGACTGACTTGACAGCTTAGGTTGGCAATCTAAGTAATCAAATTCTTTGCACTGACGTGAAGAGTTTCGGCGAGATCTTCTTCCGTGAAGTGTATTATACTCATCCCATCGGCTGTCTTCAGTAGTTCCTCCTAACTTCCTTGGCTCCTTTGTGCTCCCATATGTTGTTGAAAGCTTCTCAGCATCTATCTTGGCCCTCTTGCTTCTTGTCATCACTAGACCTGTGTCAGACCTCTCCCTCACATCCTCAGGATGTTTCTGCAATGAAACTGAAGGCTGTTTACTTGATTTTACCCCAAGCTTCTTTGTTTTCTTGGAATTTCTTGTTGCTATCCCAACATGGTTACTTTTATCATAGGAGCAATGTACTGAACGAGCACTCTTCTTGGTCTTACTTCTAGCAGAAACTTTTGAATGGTCCTCTTCGCTTTGCACTCCAAGCTGATCATCATTTGCATCATTATTGGCAATGCCTTCTCCATGAAACAAAGCTTCCATTGCTTCGGCAGCCAACTGAGTGTCCAAACCCACATTAAGCATATCCTTCCCACTGAGAGTGGCTTCCAATGGTCCTTCTGATGTATCTACATTAGACTGTTCATTAAACTCACAGACAAGATTTCTCCTTATATTAATTCCATTTTCTAGCACTGTCCTGTCATTTCCTTTAAGCTTATGCAACAATCTTGAATCAGAGTGAACCAACTTCTCATTCTGGACATTAGATTTTCCCGCATTATCTCTGTACCTATCAGGTTGCGCTTTTCTGCGCTTCTGGATTTCTGTAAAAGCTCTCTGTGCAATGTGTTCACTGCGAAAGAATTCTTCTTTCTTTCTACAAAATATATCTCCCCCACCTTCATCTTCTTGTTCGTCATCCCAGTCAAAAATCCCGGCCTTTTCAACTGTGCCCTTATCATTGGCCTTCTTGGCCAAACTCTGAGGCCCTTTTGCACTTGAAATACATGTTGAATTTCTCTTACTGCACTTTCCATGATCAAGCTCATCATCAAACAACACTTTACTCTCATCAATCAACCTTTGCACACAAGCAAGTGCATTGGCTTGTGAGAATTCTCCAGGTTCTTGCGAGTCAACATAGCTCAACCCAGCCAATCCATCTTGATAAGTGGGAAACTGAAGTGCTTCTTTTTCTCCAACAGCTTTAAGTACTTCATTTTCAACATAGGAATCATCCTCAGTAAAGAGTTTCCTCGCAGTAGAACAACCAACCTTACATATTTTTCCACCCCTTAGTTCACCTAGATCATCATGACAGCTCCCCTTATCATCCCAAACTTTTCTTTCTGATCCATTAATTTTTATGTTACTGTCTTTTGAAAACTGAACATTATCCAGGAGCAAACAAGAATTGTTTGTTCCCTTCGAAGCAATACGCTGGGCTGCAAGACCAGAGGCCCGCAAAGATGCCGCACGAACTGAAGTAAACCGTGGGACGGATCCTAAGTAAGGCCCATAGAATGGCAAGATTAGCTTATGGCTCCAAACCAATATAGTAGATATAAGAAGAAATGGGCCAGCTAACTTAAATTGACCAACAGAAAATTTGACCTCCTTGAGAAAATGTTACAATTATGCTGCCATGGATTTGGTGACTATCGCACGCATAAAATAATTTTTCTTCAAGAAAGAAAAAAAGATGCACACCTGATGCCCAGCAGAATTCAACCTAAGGTGAACTAATTCAAACAAATAAAAAGGGAGCCAAGTTAAGTTTCTTGGCTGACTAGAATTATGAAGTTTAATGACAGTAATGACTCTATTAGCTAGTCAGGATTAAATGTTTGAGATCAACTTTAACAATTTTATGAGTCAAGCAGTGACATTGAAAATTTAGACATAGAAACTTTAATCCAGAAACTTCCAACCGTTAAGCGAAATGTGCAAAGCAAAAAGTGACTAATGAACCAAAAATTAACAAATCTTGGAATCCATGTGTGAACAAGTCTCAGATACTTCATAAAAACTCACGAGGACTATGCTGTTCATTGGTTGAAGTATTAGATGGGCCAAGCAATCTCTTTTCACCACATTTGCAAGGCGTGCGCTGAGCCTTCTCTCCGTCAAGCGAAGCACAATTGCCTCCTCTCCCCGATTCACCATCAGACAGTTCATCGTCGCCACCCAAAACTTCAGTTTTATCCGTTGCTTCACCATCACTCTCAACACTGAACTCTTCCATCAACTGTGTTTCCATGTTTTCAAAAAGGAAATCTCCATCATCCAACGCCTGTGTTTCGCCACAAAAATTCACAACTTGGGTCTCTAATGCATCCTCAAGTGGGGCAGCACTATTATCATCACAGGGCACAGTAGTACTCTGTGCACAATGCAACTCACTAGCATCCCCAAATTTTTCGCCTGATAATTTATACATTACCAAAAAATAAATAAATAAATAAATAAAACATCCAAAACAAGATTAAATGCAGTACAGACATAACTGGTGGACAACCTATCATAAGACCCAGAAAACTGTTTTGATTTTTTGGGAAAAAAAAAAAACAAAAATACATTAAAAACAGTTACCAGGAAATGGAGGGAAGGGCTGGGCGTGCGTAGGGGCAAAATTGGGACTTGGGGTTTCCTTCATGGGTTCAACTCGATCATCATCGCCTTCTGCTAAAGAACCCATCTTCTCAAATAATAATCCAGGAAATATATATATAAAAAAAAAAAAAAAAAAGAGTAAAGGGTCCCAAAAAATATGCAGAACCCTTGTAAAATAAATGGGTTTTTTTTTCTTTGAAGTAAATTAAACGCGATGGTTTAATGGCCGAAATTAGGTCAAAAAAAAAAAGCAAACGAAAAACAATGCTTACACGGAGAGAAAGAGGGGGCAGTTGGGGCCTAGGGTTTGAGAAAATGGAGGGAAGATCGGCCACCGCCGGACTTTTGGAGGGAAAAATTGATACTTTTTTACTTTGTCTGTCTCCGTACTGTGTGCACTGGTCACAGAAGTAAAAATTTTTTTTTAGATAAAAAAATATTTTTCTTTTGTCTAGTTTGTCTACGCCCTCAGATTTTCATTACCTAATATTATCTCGTAAAAATTCTTAATTTTTTTGACCAAAATATTTTTAATTTAATGTATTATTTTTTCATAAGTAAAAGTTATTTATATAATTTTATATTATATAATAAATAAGACTTTTTATTTAAGAATTAATGTCAGTATATATTTTATTAGTAGTAAGTCAGTGGAACATGATATATTTGAATCTTTGATAGAATTTATAAAAAAAAAAAAATTTGGTGGGCATACAATTTTTTTTTTTTGTGTACACATATTTTGTTTTTGTAATAACTAACGTTTTTTATACAATCGCAATGATAAAAAATAATACAACAAATATTATTATTTTTTCGTTTCACAATTTTTTCTTGTGATTATATAAAAAATACTCATAATTACAAAAAAAAAATGTATTTAAATACAATAAAAAAATAATATGCTCATATAATAAAAGTTTTTAAAAAATTACGCATTGACACAAAAATTTGCAGTTTGTACAACGGAGATTTATATAATAATTTCAACGTCAACATTAGTCATTACCTACTATTTCATTTCATAAGTTTTGTGCATTGTTATCTCGAATAAGAATCATTTGAAGCAGTCACTCCGACCGATAAGCACTAATCTTCTTAAGAAAGAAAAAAAAAATTGAGAGAGAAAGACGAGATGACGAGAGACCATATAAAAAGAGAAAGACAAGATAGAGAGAAAAACAAATTAGAAAAGAAAAGATTAGAACGTGATTTATAATAATAATAATTTCAACGTCAAAACCAGTAAATTAATTATTACAATATTGTCATAAATATAGTAAAATGTTATATAGAATAAAAATCATCTGAAATACTCATTCTAAATAGCATTAACCATATTAAGAAAGGAAAAAAAAAAATAGAGAGAGAAAGATAAGATAGAAGGGACAACAAGAAAAGGTACAGATGAAAAGAAACGATTTTTTTTTTTTTGTGGTTTTTCGAAGGTGATTTTTTTTCTTATAAAGAAATGATTTTAAAATTTTTATAAAAAAAAAACCCGAATCATGAATCAGTCGTCAAAATGAGATTTTTATTGTATGTTCAAAAATAAATTAGAAATAAAAAAAAATACAGTAATATCAAACAAACTCTAAGATCATGTGAAATGTGAATCACCCTAAAGAACAAAGAAGTTGTCTCACAACATGAAAAGAAAAGGCAATGCTTATCCTTTTTTCGATCAAGCACTGATCATCCTTCCTCGTCACAAAGTTTTAAAATGAACATCTAAGACAACTAATATGATCATGGGTAAATGTTAATGGTTGAAGGTATAGTGTTTTAATGATATTTGTAATATAATAATTATTATAATTTGTATAATCATAATAAAATGTATAATAAAAAATTTAATTTTTTTATTTAAAATCATAATGATAGAATGTGTAGTAGTAGTCACTAAATAATAATACGAAATTTTAAGTTCAGTAGTATTTTGATAGTAAATTTTCTTTTTGAGAAATGTTGAATGAGAATCGTAAAATAATAAAAGTCAGCTCTCAATCCAAAGATTCAATGATTGTTATCCTTGTTAGGTAATTTTTTTATGTTCAAACAATAAAATAATAATAATAATAATAATAATAATAATACGGAGATGATATGGAGACCAAAGACTCTAACGTTGTCTTAATTCGCGGACGTTAAATGTATAAGAAATTTTTTTTTTTTGCAATTGAAGGTTTTTTAATAAAAAACACATGATGTGTGATAGGACAACTAAAATGTAGAATAGGTAGATACCAAGAGCTGAAAAACGTACCCAAAAAAAAAAAAGTGCAACAAAAATTGAATTTCATGATATTACACTTTTTTCCAAGTCTTATTACACATTTTGTTGCGCCTGTTTTCTATTTTATTGGAGCTATGTGATTTTTGTGCAGAAATTTAAATTTACAAAATTATTATTATTTAAATAATGTTGACGTCGGCATAACTTAACTGCATCATGCTCCAAATATATTATTGATTTTGTTCATGTTCATAATAATAATAATAATAATAACAACAATATCTAACTAATTTTCTCCTTGTAGCCAGAAGTCAGCATTCAAAGTCTCTTCAATTCTCAAAATGGAAAGAGCATGAATATCTTATTCCAAAATCAAGGAAATGTAAAATTTTGCACAATTCTTCCATGTAAGGATGTGAATGGTTGCCCGCTACAAAAACTGTCACCTTATTGTTCACTTCAATCCAACTACAACCAGGCATTTTCTTCAAGCCTTCATCCGCCATTGCTTTTCTGACCATCTCTGCTTCCTTCCATTGCCCATTAGCGCAATACAAATTTGAACGCAATATATAGCTTGTTTCTTTACAAGGCTGCAACACCTTCAAAGCCTCCCCTAAATGTTTCCCAATTCTCAGTTCTCCATGAGAGGAACATGCACCAAGCAGAGCCTCCCACGAGCTGGCCTGAACATCACCTGCTTCACAATACTTGATTGCTAACTCTTCTGCTTCTGCTAACAGGCCACGTCTTCCAAGCATGTCCACCATGCATGCAACATGATTGGTGTCATAGGAAAGGCCGTAAACAGACCCCATCGATTCGAAAAACACACGACCTTTCTCTAGAAGGCCTGAGTGACTGCAAGTCATCAGCAAGCCTATGAAAGTCACTTTATCTGGATCTGTCCCAGATGCTAGCATATCTTCATACAGTTGCAAAGCTTGCTCAGCCTTACCATGCAAGCCCAATGCAAACAACATAGCATTCAAAGAGACCAAGTCCTTCTCGCAAATATCATTGAATGCCAGAATGGACCCATCTATATCCCCGCACTTGGCATACATGTTAACTAAACCATTGCCAACATATGCATAAGCATGGAAACCATAGCGAATTAGGCATCCATGAGACATTCTACCATGTCCCAGTACAGCCAAATTTGAACATGCATGAAGGACAGCTCCAAATGTATACTCATCTGGAAGCAAACAATTCCGCGTCATGCCAATAAAGAAGTTAAGAGCTTCTTCTCCATACCCATTTCTTGCATATCCTGCAATCATAGATGTCCATGAGACAACATTCTTTTCAGGCACATTCTGGAAAGCGATAAATGCTTCGTGGATATCTCCTACCTGCATATAAGCGTCAATAATAGCATTCCAAGAGACCTGCGATTGCATCCCAGTGGATTTGAACACCTTCTTTGCATCAACAAATGAGCCAACTTTTGCATAAAAGCTTAGAAGTGAATTACTTGCCTCCACTGCAGATATCCAACCACTCTTAATAACTATAGCATGTATCATACATCCATGAAAGAACTCTGATGACTCGGTGCATGCATTCATGAGAGCACTGTAAGTCCATTGATCAGGCTCACATAAGCTGTCTCTCATCTCCCTAAATAGATCCAAACATAGTTCAATTTCACCAAATCTACCAAGGCCAGATATCATCGTATTCCAAGCAATATAAATCTTTCTGGGCATCAAACTAAACAAGTCACTGGCTGCATTGAACTGACCACAATTTGTGTATGCAAACAAAAGCGAACACCACGACACTTCATTAGTCTCAGACATCTCTTCAAAAACTTTACCAGCACAGAAGGGGCTCCAACACTTCCCATACATGTCTATGAGCGAATTGTTGACAGGAATAGATGATAGGTAGCCAGAAACAACAACTGAAGCGTGAAGTTTGGCCCCGTCCCAAAGCAAGCCCACGCCTGCACAGGCACTTAAAGTTGCCGTGAATGTGAAGTGATCAGGTCTGACGTTGGTGGCTCTCATTTGTTGGAAGAGAGACAGAGCTTCTCGGTGAAGACCCAGTTGAGAATAACCTGTCAACATTGAATTCCAAGCAACTATGTCTCTAACAGGCATTTCATCGAACAGTTTGCGACCATGAACGAGGCAACCGGACCTCACTAAAGAAGTGATCTTTGCGGTGATTTTGAATAAATTGGCGTGCATGGCATTCTATTCGAGCCTCTGTACATGACTAAAAGGCAACCCCAACTACAAGTTCTTTTCTATCTTGACAAGGAATTGGCTACCTGAATCTTTTGGTGGAAACAGTTTTTCTTTTTATTATTATATGAAAACCTATACCTTTATTGTGCAAAAGAGGCTTACACAGGTATTTATCATTGTATGGGTTTTCTTTCTCTTGTGCCTTGTGATCATGTTGTTCGAGCAAGGGGCTTGTAGAACATACCATAGTGCATCCTTTAAAAAAAAAAAAAAAAAACTCGTAAATATATCAATCGTAATAATTATAGATGAGATCGATATATACACTGTTAACATCCTTAATTAGTCATTTTTATAAGACGAATTCACAATGAAAATATTGATAGAGTTGAGCGTAACTCCTTCACAGCTCATTTTATGATTGTTAAATTTAAAACTTAACATCCGCACTTCAATCAAATCCTTGAAACTCGTTTTGGAACGAAGACATTGGCCAGAGAGAAGTGACTGTAAACATCCTTTTCAAATTAAAAAAAAAAAAAAAAAAAAGAAGAAGAAGATTGGCAGCCAACAATCTTGAATTTCAAGATTGTTGGCGTAAGGTCCTCTCTGGAGGGCCTATAAAAAGGCCCTCCAGCCTCAGTTCAAATGGACATTCAGTAAATCTGTAAACAGAAAAATTCAGAGAATTTGAGAGAAAAAGAAAATTTTGAAAATCTTTCAAGAAAATTTCTCCTTTTCTTACGTGCTTTTACTTAGCAGTATACTCTCCTAACTCCGTTTTGAGAGATATTTCAGCGGTAAAGCCCAAAAAATTTGCTATTTCCATTTCTAAAGTTATTTTTAAATTTATATTCTTGGATCGCTTTAGATCTGAATTTCTGAGAATATAGAATTAAAAATATCAAATTACTACAAATCCGGCTGGGATTAAACCTCATACGGCCCTCAACAAAATTCAGGCAGCTCATCCGAGAACAAATCCCTTCGACCCTCGGTGAAATTAAGCCAGATCGGCTCAGATCTGGTCTCTACGGTTCTTAACCGTAGTCAAAACGTCCAAATCAGATCCGGTTTTAGTCTACCCAGTTCAAGAAAAAGCAGTGGAAATTATTTCTGTCAGGATCAAGCTCGTGCAGTCCTTGACGGAGTCAAAAAAGGAACATTAATCGGAGGATCTACGGAGATCGAACCACGTAAATTTTCTTTTATTTTACAATTTTTATTTGTAATTTATTTTTGTATTTTCGAGTTTAATTATTTTAGATTCGAAATTTACGCTTTACAAATTTTTGGCACGCTTGGTGGGACAACTTCACCTCCCATCTCTTGTTCCTTTAAAAAAAAAAAAAAAAAAGGTAAAAGGGGAGCCGAGAGAAAAAAAAAAGGTCAAAAAAAAGTAAAAAAAAAAAGTAAAAAGTAAAAAAAAGTAAAAAGTAAAAAAAAAAGTAAAAAGTAAAAAAAAAAGATAAAAAGTAAAAAAGTAAAAAAAAAAAAAATTTTACAGGTGTTCAACACATTAAATGACACCAAAAAGAAATACAGCTGCCGGTACCAATAAAAAGGCAACGGCTCCACTGCCTGCATCAACTACCCTACCTGGGTACGCAGGTCCAGAAACCCGGGGACGGACACAATTTCTTGCCGTCCAAACCCGACAAAATATTGAAACGGAGAGTCCACAACAACATGATCTCTCCTCTGACTCTCTTGCCGCATGGAGGAGTCGGTCACCCACCCCGATCGAAGTCGGGGGCAACACGACGAAACCTGCTCAACAAAATCCGACTCACACAGAAGAATCAAAAGAGTTTTTTCCCCCAGTCTTTCCCGGAGCCTCATCTGTTGCCGTTATGATGACCAATACAACTAGCACAGAAGAAAGGATTTCAGAATTGGAGAACAAGATTTTGCAGCTGATCAGAGTCGTGGAGGAAAAAGATCAACAGATCACCGCTCTCAAAGGAAAGGTCCCGATCCAAGTTGATCCCGAGATCCGCGAGGAGCAACCATATCCACCCGGTTTCACTCCAGAAGCCACACCAGCCGACGTCTTCACTGCAGAAAAGTGACCAGGTAGTTCTACACAGCTGCCACCCTCAAATTCTGTAGCTTCGCTATCTGTTCAACAATTGCAGGAAATGATAGCCAATACGATCCGACTGCAACAAACTACATCCTTCCAAGGATCACAGATGTACGTCAAACCGTACACCAGACGGATCGAAAGTCTCCACATGCCCCTGAGCTACCAGCCGCCCAAATTTCAACAATTCGACGGACGAGACGATCCCAAACAGCACATCGCCCACTTCGTTGAAACCTGCAACAACGCAGGGACTTATGGAGATCTCTTGGTGAAGCAGTTTGTTCGTTCACTCAGGGAGACCGCTTTCACCTGGTTCATAAATCTTGAACCAGAATCGATCGATAGTTGGGAACAGCTACAACGAGAGTTTCTCAACAGATTTTTCAGCACTCGAAGGACGGTAAGTATGATGGAGCTTACTAGCACCAAACAAAGGAAAGGAGAGCCCGTTGTCGAATACATCAACAGATGGCGTGCCCTCAGCTTGGACTGAAAAGATCGCCTGACGGAGACTTCTGCCGTGGAGATGTGCATCCAGGGAATGCATTGGGAGCTGTTATACATCCTGCAGGGTGTTAAACCCCGAACTTTCGAAGAATTGGCGACCCGCGCACATGATATGGAGATAAGCATCCAGACCTCTGGAGGCATGGTTCCCATCCAGTTGGACCAGCAAGGGGGCAGAAGGGAGACTAAGAAACCCAACAGTTTCGGAAAAGGAAAAGAAGTGATGACTGTTGAAGCCGCACCAGTAAAAGTGGGTGCCAAAGCTAAGGTAAATCCTCCGACCCAAATAACTCAGCCAAAACAACAGGAAAGGCGGAAGGTGACATTGCGAGAGTTGGAGCAGAAGCAGTATCCATTCCCCGACTCAGACGTTCCCGACATCCTTGACCAACTCCTGGAGGCGAAGCTGATCGAACTCCCAGAGTGCAAGCGGCCGAATGAAAAGGATCGAGTCAGCGATCCGAGATTCTGCAAATATCACCGGATAGTAAGTCATCCAACCGAGAAGTGTTTCGTCCTGAAGGAGCTAATCATGAAGCTCAAAAGCCAGAATAAAATCATTCTGGACCAGGAAGGCATAACTTCTGCAAACCAGACCACCATCACTGCAAAACCATCATAAGAGGTGACACACCATAAGGAGGAGCCGCTCGACAACAAAAAGTCGACAACGGAGAAGGTATATGAAGCTCTTCAAACCCTTCTCGCTAACCCTCAGCTGTTTATAGCTTTGCAAACAACAGAAGTGTGGAAAAATCAAGTCGGCAATACTCTCCAGACCTCAGCTGAACCTCTGTCATCAAATGATTCTAACTCAGCGGAGCAACAGACGGCCCAAAATCACTTCGGATGTTACTCTGCTATCTCATTTTCAGATGAGGATCTCCTGCTGGGGTCCAAACCCCACAATCGGCCACTGTATGTATCAGGCTATGTGAAAGAACAGAAGGTTCGACGTATTCTGATCGACGATGGCTCAACAGTCAATATTATCCCAAAATCCACCATAAAGGAGCTCGGCATCGGCATTGATGAATTATCAGACAGCCGCTTGATGATTCATGGCTTTAATCAAGGAGGACAGAAAGCAATTGGGATGATTCGCTTGGAGCTAACTATCGGTAATCTCACTTCTAGCACTCTATTTCACGTGATTGATGCACATACCACATATAAGATGTTGCTAGGACGACCATGGATTCATGGAAATGGAGTTGTGCTCTCAAGCCTGCATCAGTGCTTCAAGTACTACAATGGTGGCGTTCAAAAGGTCAATGCTGACTTAAAGCCGTTCGATGATGCTGAATCACATTTGGCGGATGCAGTCTTCTACACCGACACAGACAATCCGGAGATCATTCCATCAAAAGCTACTTGGACTGGGGGCATCCACAAAAAGGGAAAAGCTGTCGAAGAACCTGCCAATGCCCAACCCCAGGCTCCAACAAATGAAAAGCTGCCACAGCCTGCTGAACTTCGTTCGAAGGATGTTGCATCTTCAAGCTCCACTCCAGTCCTACGCTATGTGCCTAAGTCACGACGCTCAGAAGGTCAACCCCCTTTCTCTTATTGTATTGATCTTAAACAGGAGCAAGGACATAGCCAACCCAAAACAAAGGAGCTGCACAACCTGAAGGAGACTTACACTCTGCCGATACCAAAGATTGAGCCGGTTTTATCTTCAAAACCATTAAAAGGCTTTGTCAAACCATACACGGGGGCAGTCGAAGACGGCTCACTTCCAGAAAGGAGAACACATGAAGGATTTGATCCTAATGCATACAAGCTTTTGGCAAAGGCGGGCTATGACTTTTCAAACCCGAGCACAATGGGTACGCTGCCGTCCACACATGGCGCCGCTTCTCAAACATCACAGTCCCGACCTGGCTTAGGTTATCAGGAGAAGTCACCTGTGCGGATCACGCTAAAGAGCCGAAGCCGAGCAGTTGATGCACGTGCCATCACCACCACCACCAAACAAGACGGCTTATCCAGTCAAACAAAGAAGGTGAAGTCAGAGGTTCTGCATTTCATGTCACAATTAGCGAGGAGGTTGATTCCGACTCATCAGATGGTGAAGTGAAGGAGGCTCCCCCGGAACTTGAAGATGGTGGCCAAGCAACTGTTGATGAACTCAAGGAGGTCAATCTTGGCTCTCCGGAAGATTCTCGACCTACATTTGTAAGTGCTTTACTTACTGCAGAAGAAGAGCAAGAATATGTTCAGGTATTAAGTCAATACAGGGACGTGTTCGCATGGAGTTACAAAGAAATGCCTGGACTTGACCCAAAAATTGCGGTGCATCGTCTAGCAGTAAAGAAGGGTGTCCGTTCTGTCAAGCAGCCACAACGACGGTTCCGCCCGGAACTCATTCCACAAATCGAGGAGGAGGTGAACAAGCTGATCAATGCCGGCTTCATCTGAGAGGTCACCTACCCAACGTGGATTGCCAACGTTGTCCCGGTAAGAAAGAAGAATGGACAGTTGAGGGTATGTGTTGATTTTCGAGATCTTAACAAGGCCTGCCCGAAAGATGACTTTCCGTTGCCCATAACGGAGATCACAGTCGATGCAACAACGGGTCACGAAGTATTGTCTTTCATGGATGGTTCTTCAGGCTATAACCAAATCAGAATGGCACCAGAAGACGAGGAGTTGACAGCATTCCGCACCCCAAAAGGTATATACTGCTATAAAGTTATGCCGTTTGGATTAAAAAATGCTGGCGCCACTTATCAACGTGCTATGCAAAAAATTTTTGATGACATGCTGCACAAGATTGTAGAATGTTATGTTGATGACTTAGTTGTAAAGACTAAGAAGCGCAAAGACCACCTCGAGGATCTCAAGACGGTGTTCGAAAGACTTCGCAGGCATCAGCTCAAAATGAACCCTCTCAAGTGTGCATTCGGTGTCACATCAGGAAAGTTTCTTGGGTTCGTGGTACGCCATCGTGGAATCGAAGTTGATCAGTCTAAGGTTGAGGCAATTCAAAAGATGCCTGAACCTAAAAACCTGCACGAGCTGCGAAGTCTACAAGGAAAGCTGGCCTACATTCGCCGTTTCATCTCCAATTTAGCTGGGAGATGTCAACCTTTCCATCGGTTGATGAAGAAGGATGTCAACTTCGAGTGGGACGAAGCTTGCAGCAAAGCCTTTGAAAGCATAAAGAAGTATCTTTCCAATCCACCGGTCTTAGGTGCTCCAATTCAAGGAAAGTCGTTGATTCTCTACATTGCAGCGCAGGAAAGATCTTTGGGAGCCTTGCTTGCACAGGAAAACGAGCAGGGAAAGGAAGTTGCCCTGTACTACTTGAGCAGAACACTAAACGGTCCGGAGCTGAGTTATTCGCCCATTGAAAAGACATGTCTAGCACTGTTCTTTGCCATTGATAAGCTAAGACACTACATGCAAGCTCACACGGTACGTCTCATTGCCAGAGCTGATCCTGTCAAATATATCTTATCCAGACCAATCTTGTCAGGACGACTTGCCAAGTGGGCAGTAATTCTACAAAGTTACGACATTGTCTACGTGCCTCAAAAAGCAGTCAAAGAACAAGCTCTAGCAGACTTTTTTGCAGATCACCCTATTCCGTCAGATTGGGAGTTCACAGACGATCTTCCAGATGAAGAGGTCTTTTACATTGAGACACTACCACCATGGACGATGTTCTTTGATGGTGCAGCAAGACGTGAGGGTGCTGGTGCCAGTATAGTGTTTGTCACTCCTCAACGACAAATACTACCATATGCTATCATTCTCGGTGAGTTATGTTCAAATAATGTTGCTGAATACCAAGCTTTGATCATTGGTCTTCAAATGGCTGTCGATATGAAGATTCCAACTATAGAAGTCCATGGAGATTCCCAGCTCGTCATCAACCAACTTACAGGATTGTATGACGTGAAGAAAGAGGACCTTGCACCTTACCATCAACGTGCTCGACAGCTAATGGATGAATTTGAAAGCATCACCTTGGAGCATGTGCCTCGACGAGAAAACACTCAGGCAGACGCGTTGGCTAACATGGCTACTTCTCTTGCAAAGTCAGAAATCCAGGCTACAGTTGTTGCTGTATGCCAGAAATGGATAGTGCCACAAAAGGATGATGAAGAAACTACAGCAGCCAACGTTGTATCTATACATCTCGCGGAGGACGAAGATTGGCGCCAACCAATCATTGACTATCTACAGCACGGGAAGCTGCCTGAAGATCGTCGTCATAAGACAGAAATTCAACGACGAGCTCCTCGCTTCATATATCTCAAGGATGCTATGTATCGAAGGTCTTTTGATGGAGTTCTACTTCGCTGCCTAGCCAATGAAGAGGCAAAACAGGCTCTCACTGAAGCACATTCTGGTGTTTGTGGCGGACATCAATCGGGGCCTAAGTTGCACTTCCAACTCAGAAGAATGGGATACTACTGGCCAACTATGGTAAGTGATTCCATTGAGTTTGCTAAAACTTGTCAAGCTTGTCAATTTCATGCTAATTACATACATCAACCACCGGAGCCACTCCATCCAACTGTCTCATCCTGACCCTTTGAAGCTTGGGGTCTCGACTTAGTGGGGCCCTTGCCAAAGTCATCCCTAGGTCACCTGTACATCCTCGCAGCAACCGACTACTTCTCAAAATGGGCTGAAGCCATTCCACTTAGAGAGGTAAAGAAGGAGCATGTTGCAAATTTCATTCGGACTCAGCTGATCTATCGCTATGGAGTCCCTCGATTCATCATCACTGATAATGGCAAGCAGTTCTACAACAGCTTAATCGACAAGCTCTGCGAGAAGTTCAAGTTCAAGCAGTACAAGTCATCCATGTACAATGCCCCGGCAAATGGCTTGGCCGAAGCATTCAACAAGACCTTATGCAACCTGTTGCGGAAGGTAATCTCTAAATCCAAAAGAGATTGGCATGACAGAATTCCGGAGGCATTATGGGCGTATCGTACAACTTACCGGACTCCAACACAGGCGACGCCATACTCACTTGTCTACGGTGTCGAAGCAATACTGCCGTTGGAAACACAGATTCTATCCCTGCGCATGGCTGTTCTGGAAGGACTCACACAGGAGGAGAATGCTCGCCTACGTCTGGATGAGTTAGAAGCCCTTGATGAAAGGAGGCTTGAAGCACAACAACAACTTGAGTGCTACCAAGCCCGGCTCACCAACACGTTCAACCGCAGGGTCCGCCCTCGATCTTTTCAAGTTGGAGATCTTGTTCTTGCAGTGCGACGGCCCATCAACATGAAGCATCGGCCTGGTGACAAGCTTACTTCCAAATGGGATGGGCCATACTTAGTGCAGGAGGCCTATACTCACAACGCTTACATACTGTCAGACCAAGAAGGCGTCTGAATCGGCCCAATCAATGGTAAATTTCTGAAACAATATTATGTGTAAATATGTTTGAAAAAGAAAAAAAAATCAAAAAATCAAAAAATCAAAAAAATCAAAAAAAAAAGTTCGGAAGTCCCGATCTGAAAGTCCAAGCGAAAATCCAAACCCAAAAATCCAAACCCAAACACTTGAGCCTAATTCAGAAAACACAAAACCTAAGTCCAAAACCCAAACACTCAACCCAAATCCAAAAGTCCAAACCCAAACACTCGATCCAAAAACCCAAATCCAAGTCAACCCAAATTCAATTCAAAGCCCAAAACCCAAAAAATTTCAAGTTCCAAACACAGTCCAGAAACCAAGTTCAAAATCCGATCCAACTCCTGGCCCGCATGAGTATAAACTGTGAACGGCCCAAAAATATAAAAGCAACGGAGGGTTTGAGTCTGAAACTCAGCATCAGTCTCAACCGATCTTCACCACACACCAGACCTTTGCTCCTCTGCCACAAGAAAGATGGAACCAGTTGCAGAACCTCAAGACAAGGGAGAAGAAAGGTCACCCCGCACAAGGTGGCAACCGACCATGGCGCAACTGTAAATTCTAGAGGAAGTCTTCCACAACAATGGAGGTATTATGCCTAATGCATCTCAGATTTACCAACTTGTCTCACGATTGCGCCCACTCGGGGCAATCAAAGGAAAAAAATATGTTTTATTGGTTCCAGAATCGGAGAAGCAGGAAGAAACCAGCACTGAGAGCTGATTTTTCCAAAGAACAATCTGCCGTTCCGATGGTAGATCCCACTGGTACAACTTCGCCGTCAAATGAAGCAGGTCCGAGTTCTACCACTACAATGGTCTCTTCAGGCTATAACAATCAAAGCCGTAGCCCATGGGAGCATGCATGCTGGTCCTGGTGGTCTTACGGAGTCAGCCAAGGGTTCATCCCTCCTAGGTACTTAAGTCTAGGAGGACATTTTCTAGCAGAAAGGAGTCATTCCGGCGAAACTTTGCCTCTCTTTCCAGAATATTCCGGCAGCATCAACCAGCCGGAAAACGACGTCGACATTGACATCAACATCATCGGCCCACCAGACGAGGTCGAGCTTGACTTGGAGTTGCACCTCGGGCCCCGCTAGGACGGCCGACAAGATAAGGTGCAACGACTTCTGCAACGACTTCTGCAGCACGCGGCAACGACTTCCGCAGCACACGGCAACGACTTCTGCCACACACGGTAACGACTTTCGTGACACGCGTCAGCCGCTGCCTCTTTTGTCTCTTATGCAGGAAAGGGACGTGGATGACCCTACCCGATTCTGCATACCTTTTTTGACTTTTCAAAAAAAAAAAAAAAAAACTCTTTATTATTTATATATATATCCTGCATGCCCGAGTTGTAATATTCACCCCTCAGCTCTTCTTTCTCAAAAGAAAATGGCTAGTCTCTGCACTTGTCTCAGGAAGTTCTTCGATCAAGAAGTTGGAGGCGCACGAGCTAAGAAAAGAAGGAGTAGTCTTCTTCGAGGGATCCCTAAAAGCCCTCGAAACTCAGTCTCCAACGCCATCGGTGTCATGGAGTTCCAACTACTCTCCTTAGTTCACATCTACCACAGAGGGATGAGAAGCTGCAATTATCCTAATCTTTCTTTGGATGCAGCGACGTACAGGGAAGTTCCAACTACTCTCCTTACGTCGAAGCAGACTTGGAAATCATCACTACAGTCAGTCTCTCTGTGAGCCGGTCTTGAAGTTCCAAGGTCCTGAGCCTTTCTCTTGGGGAGGTTGAAGTTCTTTGCCTACCGGATCATCCTCACCAGAGCTCTGGAACTTTAAGAGATATAAAAAATCCTTTGCGGGCTATGGAAGCTCGAATGCACCTGGAGCCAAGGCTTCAATTTCTATATTGGCTGGGGTGCTAACTTTCTCAAGATCGTATCGGATTCTTATTGCGATCCAACAACAGCAGGCATAGTCAAAGATAGAAGACTCCAAGATTCAATGTTCGTCAAGACGTTTCCAAATTTCAAACTGGACTTCAAGACTCGGTTCGAATCATCTCTGTAAATTTTTTTCTTACCGACCCTTGAAGTGGGGGCATTTGTAAACATCCTTTTCAAATTTAAAAAAAAAAAAAAAAAGAAGAAGATTGGCAGCCACCAATCTTGAATTTCAAGATTGGTGGCGTAAGGTCCTCTCTGGAGGGCCTATAAAAAGGCCCTCCAGCTTCAGTTCAAAGGGACATTCAGCAAATCTGTAAACAGAAAAATTCAGAGAATTTGAGAGAAAAAGAAAATTTTGAAAATCTTTCAAGAAAATTTCTCCTTTTCTTACGTGCTTTTACTTAGCAGTATACTCTCCTAACTCCGTTTTGAGAGATATTTCAGGGGTAAGGCCCAAAAAATTTGTTGTTTCCATTTCTAAAATTATTTTTAAATTTATATTCTTGGATTGCTTTAGATCTGAATTTCTGAGAATATAGAATTAAAAATATCAAATTATTACAAATCCGGCTGGGATTAAGTCTCATACGGCCCTCAGCAAAATCCAGGCAGCTCATCCGAGAACAAGTCCCTTCGACCCTCGGTGAAATTAAGCCAGATCGGCTCAGATCTGGTCTCTACGGTTCTTAACCATAGTCAAAACGTCCAAATCAGATCCGGTTTTAGTTTACCCAGTTCAAGAAAAAGTAGTGAAAATTATTTCTGTCAGGATCAAGCTCGTGCAGTCCTTGACGAAGTCAAAAAAGGAACACTAATCGGAGGATCTACGGATATCGAACCACATAAATTTTCTTTTATTTTACAATTTTTATTTGTAATTTATTTTTGTATTTTCGAGTTTAATTATTTTAACCTCGAAATTTACGCTTTACAGTGACAAAACAAATACTGAAACCCAAATCAACTGCATACAAACCCCACTTAACTACATAGAAACACGCCAAACATGCTGGAGTGTCTTAAAGTTCCACAATTGTTGCATACATATGCATAGGTAAATCTAGGGGGATGGCTGAAAGTTACTCGTCAACCTTTATGATTTTTTTTTTTGATATAGCTCGATCATTTTTTTTTTTCATTTAGATCTTTTTTTTTTCATTTAAATCTTATATCTTTATGTTTTTATGTTTTGTTGTGTATGACTTAATCTTTTTATGAAATTAGTAAATCCCTTGAACAAACGGTGTTCAACGAAACATGTTCTTAAAGATTTAAATTTCGGCCCCAAAAAAAAGGATTCAAACAATTTTTTAAAAGACATTGCAGTAATTAAAATTCAAAATTTCTGTTTTAAAGGTATTGAGTTTAAATCTTAAAATAAAAGGGAAGAAATTTATGAAAAAAAAAAACTATCTCAATTGTATAATTTATAATCTAACAAAATGTCTTAAAAGACAAAAAAAGGACTCAAACAAAACAAAAATTTGAAGTGTAAGACTAAAATAGGAAAGCAGAACGTTGTTGACTATATTAAAAATTGATTTAAAACATATTAGCCACATATTCCAGTAAATTTAGTAATTATAAAGGAATATTCTTGCGGATTCATACACTATTAATTTTTCTTTTTGTTTTTTTTTTTGGGTGAAATAAAGTTTAATAATAAGAAGAGTACCTCTATTACAAAATCAAGGAATGCCAATTTAATCCTGGAATGCTGGGAGCTTCATACTCAATCATGGGAGGTGCAATTGAATCATGTTTACGCGGAAGAAAATCGTACTGTAAACTAACTAGTTAATTTTGTGCTCACGCAACACCTTAGTTTAGTGTTTTTAAATCAACTTCATTTGAGTTTTCTTCCAATTTTAGAGGAAGATGTTAAGAGAGTTTCATTTTTCTGACATGTTATTACTTAACTTGCGTCGTTGACCTTCCTTTGTTAAAAAAAAACAATCAAGGAATGCCTAGACCACGTGTGCCACGTTATGAGTTTGAGGAAAAAAGAAAAAAAAAAACACAATCTTACCAACCGTGAGACTAATGCTTGCCTTTCAGACAAACCTACTAATTATGTCTTTTATTATTTGATCATTCGCAATAACCACCTCAACAAAATTAACAAGGAAACAAAAAACAAAAAAAAAAAAAAGGGAGGAGTAACGCTTTGGAACAATGATTGAACATTTCCCCTGTCAAAACTATGTACGCGCACAAGCTCACGGTACAAGGTCTTGGCAGTAAAACAAAACAAAACAAAACAGGACAGCGATTCTGAAGCAACATGAAGTGACGTACCTATATGCTCTCAGCATTGACGAAAAAACGAGTTTAGGAATGGTTACAGACGAAATCAATTATACAACAATTATCTTTTCCCCTCCCCAAAAATTATCGTGATGAAATGAGTGAGAGTACTCAAATTCAGCAACATTAGAAAGATAAGGTAGCCGCAGGTAGGAAGAAGAGTAGCCGTAAAAACCCCACTAATACTTTGACATAATTTTAGCAAACAGCTCCTTGGGTGCTGCACGTAGGGAATAACAACAATTTGGTCATATTCAGAATGAAGAATACAGTGAACCTCTCAAACTGTTAAAAGCAGAAATAACAATTTTACCGGGTAATCCAGTGAACCTCTCAAACTGTTCGTATGCCTGCCCGATGAACATACCCAACCCAGAAACGATCGTGGCTCCAGACTCTTCCGCTTCTTTCAAAAGTCTGGTTACTTTGGGTGTGTAAACAGCATCGAAAACCAGGGAGTAATATCTCAAAGCATGCTGTCAAAATGAACAAGTTTCTTAATTCTTGTATCCATGAATGCTTGTATTGTTTCTAGTGATAGAAATGACTAAAAACACTAAGCCTCTCGTTTTACAGAAACCATGTAGCTCTATCAGGAAAAGTTCAATTTAGATAGCATTGATATGGACCCTAAAGACGAGTTTAACACTTCTTTATATCAATATCATTATTCTGAAAGAGTGATCATCATTCACAATTGAAAAACATAATAAGAGCATGTAACCTTAGAAATTGGTGTTTCGTCAACTTTTGGTTGCATTCCGATAGATGTGGTGTTTGCAAGAATCATGCCGTGCTCAGGATGGAAATTATCCAAATCAGCAAGAGATATAGCATGTCCTCCAACTAAGTCTGCAAGTTCCTTTGCTCTATCTTCAATTCAAAACAATAACAATTTATAGATGCATGTCATAAGTATGCTCAAATCTCAGACAATATACAACAGGAGGAGAGGGGAAAAAGGGGTGAGGAGCTTTGCAACTTTCTATACCAAGCAAAAAATTGAACCAATCAAGCACAAACATGACACTCAACATACAACAAGCAATCAACATTCTTTCAGCCTCTAGTGTGCATTTGTCAGGGTGAATAAACAACAGATATTAATCAATGAAGTGGCAACTCGTCAAGACATGATCTTTGACAATTGAAAATATGACAAAATATGACTTAATAAGGAACCCACCATAGGTGCGATTGGCAATCACAACCCTTGCTCCCTTTTCCTTTGCACCATAAGCAAGTGCCTTGCCAGCACCACCAGCACCAATTACCACAAACAACTTTCCAGCTAAGGATAAACTGGCTCCATTGCTCACATTATTTGAAGCTGCAAAAGAAACGAACAATGAAACATCTCAAGAGAAATTTTATTCACGTGTCTAGCATGCTTTAGTTGAAAACAATAAAACCTCTCAGTCCATCCTCAATAGCAGAAATAGCACCAACGTAGTCAGTATTGAAACCAAATAACTTCCCATCAGGTCTTCTTATGATGCAATTAACAGCTCCAATTGACTGTGAAAATTTATCAAGAATAGATCAACCACTCATATGTAGCATAATTCACATAATAGAGTGTTTAAGGTCTCTGGCTATTTATGGCTCTATCTACGATTATAACAAAGAAACACATTACCTTTGCAACTGGATCAACTTCATCGCAGCACTTCACAGCTGCCTCCTTGTGAGGAATTGTACAACTGTGAGTGGAAGATAAAGTTATATTATATCTTTGTCAAGGACAAAGTTACAATAACATTATCCATTTAACAAAATATAGTCACAATGAGGTTATATTATATCTTGAGTGCTGGGACGCCCTCTAAAAGGTGAGCCTTAATGTAATGATAATGCTACTCCATTGTGACCTGAAGATCACAAGTTTGAGTCGCAGAAATAATCTCTTTATCAAACCAAGGGTAAGACAGCTTTTTCGCATAGCAAAACACAGTTTACTATATAACAATGCACCATATAGCAATCGCCACAGAAGACAAAGGATCTATTCTCTAGCTACTTATTAACTTCACAAACATGACCAAAAAAAAAAAAAAAACTTCACAAGTGGCAATTCTCCTAAATATACAACCTGAATCCTGTGAAATCCGTAGATGAGTATGTTTGGAGAAAACGGGCAATATCATCCACTAGCAAATGCAAGTACACTCCATTGAAACCAATTGACTTGAATGCTTCATTGTACAAAGCAGGAGATTTGCTGTGGCCAACAGGCTTTCCAATAATGCCAAATACCTTTGTATCTGGTCCAATTTGTCTGAAGTTGTATAGATCCAGCAGGTCCTTGATCATTGGTTGACCAGGAGCTGAAACTATTCCCGACTCAAGGGTGCCAAAAGTGAGATATCCACCAAATTTTGCACAAAGTATTCTTGACATCAAACCCCTCTCACCCATAACTATAGCAATTGTTGGAACCTGAAGTTGTAGCAGATGTTACTAAAACAACCCATTTGGTCATGTTTCCGAAAAACATAAGATCAAAAAGTCCACAAATTACTATTCATACAAAGATTAGGGAAGGATTAATGTGAAAGAGAAAAAAAAAGTAAAAATTAAGCCACGATGCATCACATTTTTAATTTCATTTCCTACTTAGAAGATGGGAGACTACATTGCACATATGTGTTTGAGTCTAGTACTATATTTTTGCATAAATGTTTGGGTATCTTATTTCAATAGCTACAATATTCAAAAGTTTCCTGCCCAAAACATCAAATCGTCCATTTCAAGATTGGAAACACGTGATTAAATTAGACAAGCAAAGAAAAAAATATGAAAACCCAACAAGCAGTGAGCTTATCAAGCATGCTGCTTACTTGAGAATGGACAGTTATTTGGAATATGCGTGCCACATCAGTAATATCCAATGCAGTTGTGGCAATCTTCACTATGTCAGCCCCAGCAGCTTGTATTCTTGCCACAAGATTACCAAGATCCTCAACAGAAGGGGTATTTTCATAGTTGTGGGAAGAAACAATGACTTTGCACTTTTCGGGTTTCTTACCACGAATAGAATCATTGAATTCAGGGGCAACCTTCACATGCAGAGGAATGTAATGTCAGACCTCTCCAAATTGAAAATGAAAAAATACACAAACAATTCAAAGGGAGGGGGAAAATGTCAAAGAATCATCTTCATTGGTATAAATTCAAAGATTGAATGCAAAAAACAACCTTAAGCTCAACGTCAATGTAATCGGCACCGAGCTCCATGGCCAATCGAAGCACTTCCAATCTCTTGTTTTCATCACCATCATACTGACCGCCTTCCCATGTTGGTCTAACAAAAACAAACCCATATCTTAGAAACAGCTAAATTGATGCATCTAAAGATTGAAACTTTTAAACAACATTTGACTGATTCAAATTAAACAACTAACATAACCACCAAGAATAGTAAACTAAACAAGTCCTTTGGTCAGTCAGAGATGTACAGCAAACCTGTAGGTGAAAAGGGTGGGCAAAGAAGACTGCTTGATAAGGGTATTGAGATGTTGATGGGGACTGAAAGTTTTTAAACTATCCAAGCGGATTTCAACGAGATCAGCCCCACTGGCCTTGGCTTTGCCAGTATCAATCACCATCTTATCAACCGTATCTCTCATGATGGGTGCACAAATTAGGGTCGGATTCTTCCTCATTGTTCCTCCACCTCCTTTACCATCCAGTTTCGCCACCATTGCAGGACTTGAAGCCAACTTTTGGAATCAAAACCAGACATTTTCAGCATAATTAGACAAATTATTATTTCATTAGTTTTGAGTAAAAAGGGGGGAGGGACTAAAAGCAAAGAAAACTTCTTTAACAAAAGAAAAGAAAAGGAGACGTAAATTTTAAGTCATTTTAGTTACCAATACACTGCCAGATTCCATTTCCTTTGTTTGATGGATGCAAGCAAGAAGAGAAAACACAAGGGATGGGGAAAAAACAGAGAAAAAAAAAAGAAAAAAAAAAAGAGGAGATTTGGGAGGTGGGGAAAACAAGGGTAGGCAGTTTCTGTTAAGGAAGCGTCTGAGACAAGGCCATCGATACTTTGTGAGTTTGGTGGGGTGGGTTGGTGGAGGCCAGTTTGGTCTTTGGTGGGGTTTTGCTTTCTGCGGTTCGGGGGTTAGGTAATCTCATGTCAACTTGCGGTCGCAGTGCTTTAGTAGACATCAGATAGACACAACCTAGGCTTCGCAGATTTCCCCGCTCTGTTTGGCTTTGGCATTGAGGGAACAAAAAACAGAAAAAAAAACAAAGGAGAAATTATTATTTATTTTTTTTATTAATTTAAATAATTAATTTTTATTTTTTTCTTTTATAAATTATTATTTATTTTTTTCATAATTTTTTAATAATTACTTTTTATCAATTATAATATCATCATTATAGTACTATTTTTTATTCATTTTTCTTTTCTTGTCACTTTCTATCAATCCAAATACATCACAAACGTCAGAGATGCGCAGAGAGATATTCATGATTCCAAGCGAATCTCATAAAAATTAAAAAATTAAATTAAAAATTTCATAAATTAAAATTGAGAATTGATTGAAAATTTCACATCTATTTAATTAATCGTTTAGTTAATTAATTTAAAAAAAATTAAATTTTAATTTGAAACGTAAAGTAACAATTTTCTTGTTATTTTGTTAAAAATTTATAATTATTATTGTTATACAAAAGAAAAATTAAATGATTATTGATTACAAGATAATTTTTATTAAAATTTATTTATTGTTAATAATTATATTAATAATATTTTTAAATGTTATTGAAATAAAAAAAATGAAAAAATTACATATAAAATAAATTTTGATTTGATTCAATTAATTATAATTTTTTAAATCTAAAAACTATAAGCAAATCAAAAATAGTGATGAGATTTTTTTTTTCTAAGCTTTAAATATGTGCACTTTATTTTAAAGTATATTGGTTATTGCATCCATGAATTGAAGCCAAATGTCATTTGTTAACGTCCTCATTCAACCTCCCTATAGAATGGACCTATTACCGGAGCATTATTAGATTTGAATATATCTTCTTCACGTTCGACCACATTGTTAATGAATCTGAAGTTTAATACTGTACTTTCGATATAAAGTCTTATTTATTTGAGAGTGGACGACAGTTGAGTGACTTAAACCCGAATCAATACAAAGTGAAACCTAAGCTACTACTTCTAGTGCTTAATGATGAGATTGAAACTACAAATCTAAGGGCACCGAAATATTTGATCACAAATATTTTGATTCAAGCCCTAAACAGATAACTCACACATAATTACAACATTACTTGTTGGAAAATTTTTCAGTTACTCAACAAAAGCTCTGATACTACTATTAGGTTACAAAAGCGTTGAAATAAACACCAACAAAATATAGAAGTGTAGAGAAACAAAATAATAAACACACTAGACTAGAATTTCATCGACAAAACAAATAAAGAAATTACATTGTCTCACAAAAAACTTACTATATCAAAAAACTCAATACACTTAATAAACACTCACTCTATTTGCACAAATTTCACAGCACACTAAATATATAAGAGTATACGAGACTTGATATTGAGTGACAAAAACCCATCTACAAACCTAATAAAACGGGATAACATAACAGACACACGTCTGAAAGACATAAATGACACCCTTAAATTGATATATCTTGGCACCATAAAGTAGTACAACTTTTCCTCTCACTAATATATATATATATAGATATTTAGTAGCTGCCATGACTTAAGGCTCAAGACTACATATGAATAGCAAGACAATCTTCTGTCATTAATATATATTTGTTTTTTCCTCTTTTAGTAGAGTATAATAAATTCTTTTTCTTTCTCTCCACTCCACGCATAACTTACTGCACAACTCTCATTTGAGTTTGACCCCAACATTACTATACAACCAAAATTTCCCAATTCACATGCATAGGAATCATATCGTTAGGATTTCTCCAGTGCTTCTGAACTACCAACTAGATCTTTTTTAGATGGGCATCAGTCGAAATTTTTAACCCCGTTTGTCAATGAAGATGAAGGCAGGTCGACACACTCGGAGATGAAAGCACAACGATGTTCTACCTGATTGATCACCAACATCAGCTTCATAACTATTTGAATCGAGTGAGCAGCCAAGTGGAACCTTCACAGGTAGGACATTGATCTCCTTCTGAGGCACTAAGAAGAGAAAGACAGAACCATGTTTTTTGTCTGAGGAGGAGACGTCAACCTGTGAATAGAGTGAAATTTATGAAAATAGATAGAAGTACTCTCATTACGTAGTTCAGATCCAACGGATCTTCTAATAAACCAAAAAAGAGAATTTGAAGCGAAGTCAAGCATGGTCAATATCCATTCTCAAAAAAAAAAAAAAAAATCTTCATGGTCAATATCAAGTTATTTTTTGTGTGAGAATTATAAAGATTGGGATAATTAACAATCGAAAATATTAATTATTTTGTAAGAATACAAAAGCACACTTACAATGCAAATTAACCATTGCAACTTGCAGTAATAAAAAAAGTTCTGTGGGTTGCAATTGAAATATGGAAGAACCACATTTTTCTTAAAATAACTAAATAATGTGACAAAAAAAAATTCCATATATATCATGTAAGGTTTATATGCAACTAGTTGTTCATTTTTCTATAAAAACACTTTAGCTTTGGTATTCGTTCTTATAAATTTCCAAAATTTATGTGCCAATAAAGCTTTAAATCATTGTTTTATGTGTTCTTTAAAGTGCAACCTGGATCCCATTTCAATGTTAATATTTGTATTAATTTTTCTTTTTTGTGTTTTTTAGTAAAAAGAAAAAAGTATATTGCAATTATAATATTTATCGTACTTGAGGTCGATAGTTATCAGTTGACACCCTTATTCAATGATCCAAATAAGTCTCCATCGCAACTCATATAATGTCCATTGAATTGTAAAATCTGGTATCCGCATGTCAATCAGATTCTTCTTTCCTATTTTGGGGTGAGGACATTTTAATTTTTTGACGAAGAGAAGTGATTGAACTTAGTTTTGAACCTAAATTAACTATGTGAAAATACGTTGAATTAATATCCAGATTATTATCTCAATTTTTTTTTGTTGGTAGAAAAGAATGCATGTCAAAAATAAGGTTGTAATAATCAGATCGACTATCAAACCGAAATGATTAGTGAATCAAAGTTAAACCGGTCCAACCGATTTAACCAGTAATTAAATAGTTGAATTGATGTTCATTAACAAATGTATATTTATAAAATTAATTGAAAAAATAATACGTATAAATGGTAATTAGGTAATAATATTTTAGTTTTAAGAATAAAATTAAAAGTTTTGATAATATTTAAGACTAAATTAAACATTTTAAATAAAATTTGGGCTTAAATTATAACTTAATTAAAGTTTAAGGTCAAATTTTGTTTCTTGATTTTTGTCGGTCGAGTTTTGCTGGTCTAACTGGTAAAATTTTTACTGATTTTGATAAATTTTAAAATTAGTCAAGAACCAACTTTGAATTAGACTAGAGACTTGGCTGTTCCCCGATTAAATTGGCTGATCTAATCTAAATTTTACAATATTAGTAAAATTCATTTTTGTAAAAATTAGATTGAATTAATCATTCCGATCGATTAAACTGAGAACCGACCTAATGTCTGATTTGGTTAGAGCACTGAAACCGAAAGAAGTTTGAACTGGTTAGAAACTGGTGTAGCAGACTTGTTTGACCGCAAGCTAATGAATAAGTTTGGATTTTTCTGGGTGGGTTAGTTTCTCATCTATGACGCGACATGTTATTAACGTGCCACATGTTGTTGGATTCTGCCAAAAAACACTTGCAAAATCTTGCGTGTTGTGAAAATCGATCCCCTGAGCTTCGTTGCGCCTTTCTGGTATCTAAATCACTGCTCCAGTTCCTTTCACTTATTGATATGCTGGCAATTAATTTACTTTAACACTTACTGGCTCGAGCCATCTAATTTTCTGTGAATTATTTTTTTTTTTCAAATTCTTTTATGACGTGTTTGATACATGCTATAAAGTAAGATAATATAAGATATATTATCGTATATTATATAAAATATAATGAAATAAGAATAAATTATTTTATACTATTTTACTTTATATTATATACTAAACGCACCCTTAATTAATTGATACTTTTAAAAACATCTTTTGTTATTAAATATATAAAATTAACTTATTATTATTTTTTCTTCTTGCAAATATTTTAATGATATAACTTAACATTAAAAATTGTGATGTATTGATTAATAAGATGTTTCTTTTTTTCTACAAAATAAAAAACTTACACTCATACATTATGCTTAATTAACTTCATTAAATATCACGTAAGTATTTACAAAACCTATCATTAAATCTCTATCAGCATATTATATAGTAAATTTTAACCTATATTAAGTTACTTTATCCTTAATTGCATACATCTAATTAATATATTAATTAATTTTTTAATTTTATCATATGCAAAATTATAAATTAAGTACATGTTAAATCTCTTAATTTTATAATATGTGTAACATATTTATTTTATATCATTACATTTTAACCATCAATTTTTATAACATATACATGAATATTAAATTCTTTATATATTAATATTAAATACTAATTTTATCAATTTAATTTTAGTTGTTAAACTAATTAAATATTAAACCTTTAAACTTTCAGATTTACTAACTAATTTGATTTTGACAACTTGAGAAAAATACGAAAAAATGTATGAATCTAACCTCCCAAAAGAAAAAAAAAAAAAAAGACAACAGATGAAAGTCGCGACTCAATCACAAATATAAAATTTGCAATTCAAGCGTCTGGCTCACCCGCAACGTCATTAAAAATTCAAACTTCATTTGTCCCTCGTGTTTGGCTACAGGAGTAAATTATTCCCCGACATGTTTATCTTAATTTCAGGTTTCATTTTAATTTTTCAATCACATCCCTATTCCCGCCCGTTCCACGCTCTTTTCTTCTCTCTCTAATTTTTGACAGATCGGGAAATCTCCATCTCTCTCTCGCTCTCTGCTATTCTATCCAAACAAGCCCCAAAATTTTTTTGCAGCCAAAAGCTCCAAGAAACCACCGCCTCCGTCGCCGATCTCCGGCCGTTCTCAGTAGGCGGCGCACTTCAAACCGAGCTGCGGCCGCCATGAACCATTTCCATGTCTACGAGGCGATTGGCCGAGGCAAATACTCGGTAAACTTCACTCAAGCTGGTTCACATTTTCAAATCTATGTTATGCAAATTATTTAGATCTACGTTACTTTCAATTTCACCGATTTCTATCTCTGGAACTCTGCGTGTAGGTCGTGTACAAAGGGAGGAAGAAGAAGACGATCGAATACTTCGCGATTAAGAGCGTCGACAAGTCGCAGAAGAGCAAGGTTCTTCAGGAAGTAAGTCTAGATATGTACTTTTTTTGTTAATTTCATCAACTGAATTTGGTTTTTTTTTTTTTTGTTTTTGTTTTTATGATTGATCCATTTTTGGAAACAGTTGCAGCTTATAATATCGAGTAATTAGTTGATCAAATTCAAATTTCAAGCTGCTTTTCAGCAAATGATCTATGGCTGTATATAGTGACAATCTTGTTTTAACTGACGATTTCCGGAGTTTGAATCGTAAATACTAGATACTATGCTCATCTGAGTAACCGATTTCACTTCAATTACAAGTGGAGGCAACTAGAACAAATATATATATCTCACTCCAATTTACCTTGAGAGATCTAAACTAGATGAATTTGAGTACAAATTGGTGCTGATGTCCTCATACCGGTCTTAATTGCAGGTTAGGATTCTTCACTCCTTGGATCACCCCAATGTTTTGAAATTTTATTCCTGGTAAGGTTGATTGCTAGGCGGATATCTCTTTTATTTTTTTTTGTCTTGCTTGTGTTTCTGTTGCTTATGATCAGGATGCTTGCATAAGGTATGAGACTTCCGCTCATTTGTGGTTAGTTCTGGAATATTGCGTTGGTGGAGATCTTTTGACCTTACTGCGGCAGGTATCAATACTTAACTTTTATGCATAACCTCCTTTTACAAACATGTTTTGGCTTAGATACAGTACTCTCTATACAGCCACGTGTTGCTGTTTGTTTTCTGAATGTATCAACTTTTGAAGCTTCAAAATGTGATATATGCACATATATGCATGTTTATACACACACACACACACACACACCAGTAATTGGAAATTGAAAACTCATAGGTCAAAGACCTGGAGATAACATTCTTTTAGGTATTGTAGCACCTTAAGATTCAGTTCCAGAGTTTCATATACTTAAATGCAGGAATGAGTATGAAGCTGTTGTATGCAACATCTGATTTTTGTTTAGAACTGCAAGTTCTGATAATTTAGATTGCAGGATGGTCGGCTGCCAGAAGATTCAATTCATGATCTTGCTCGGGACCTAGTTAGAGCTCTGCAGTAAGCAAGCTAATTTTTTTCTCAATTATTCTGATGTGATGGTGGCACATTGAGTACTTTCTGATATTGTTCACTTTTTTCAGGTGTTTGCACTCAAAGGGAATTATTTACTGTGATTTAAAACCATCAAACATTCTCTTAGATGAAAATGGGCGTACAAAGGTATCTGTGCGTTCTGCTTTCTGCAGATGAGTTGAATTACAATCAATGCTCCTGCTATGTTAACAAAAAATTTCATGTATGTTTGGTCACTGCAGCTGTGTGACTTTGGTTTGGCAAGAAAATTGAGTGATATTTCTAAAACTTCTTCATCCATGGTACGCATATTTCTAAAACTTCTTCATCTATGGTACGCTGTTTTACCTATTTCAGAATTCACGCACCACATGATCTGCTATCGTAATTAGATAACAGGATATAATGCTGTGCTTTTTTTTTTTTCCTTCTTAGTCTAGAGTAGTTTTACTTTTGTTTACTTGTTTAGCTGCCACAAGCTAAGCGTGGAACACCAAGTTACATGGCTCCTGAGCTATTTGAGGACGGAGGTGTGCATTCATATGCCTCTGATTTCTGGGCTCTAGGTTGCGTACTGTATGAATGCTACACAGGCAAGCCTCCCTTTGTGGGAAATGAATTTACTCAGCTAGTGAAGGCCATCCTCTCAGATCCAACCCCACCCCTGCCTGGAAGTCCAAGTCGCCCTTTTGCCAATCTTATCAACTCTTTGCTCGTGAAAGATCCAGCCGAAAGAATTCAGTGGGCCGAGCTGTGTGAGCATGCTTTTTGGAGAACTAAATTTGATGCAGTGCCTTTACCTCCTCAGCCTGCTTTTGATAGCATGGTAGAACTTTATGCCAAGCCTTATCCCTCAGAATGTAACGGAGACAGATCTGTACAGAATAGGACACCTCCGAAGACTCGTGAAAAAGATGTCAAAGGCACTTCAAGAACGGATGGGAATTCTTCATTAGGAACGAAAGGTCATGAAACACCAGTTAAGGGTGCAGCCAGTGGGAGAAAAATTCAATCAAAGGCCTCTGGCAGAGTTGTTGAGGAGAAGCAGAAAGATCCTTCCAGTCGTGTTAATCTTCTAAGGCTGTCAAGAATAGCAAAATCAAACTTACAGAGGGAGAATGAGAAAGAAAACTACAGGAGGCTTTTGCCTAACAATTCTGAGAATGATTCTGAGGTCAAAATTGACAACACAGATATGGAGCTTGATTTTGATGAGAATGTGGAAGATGAGACACATGATGAGGCTGATGCATCTGATAACCCAAATAGTGCACCTGAAGAGGTGGACAATAACGTACGTCCCTTGGAAGCCTCACCTGTGGCCAACATGCCCGTATTAGATGAATTGAGAACAAATGAAAAGGAATTGTCTTCAGAGCATGTTGAAATAGCTGCTAACCCACCAAGTGCCAGTCCTCAGCTTAAAACTCCGAGAACCAAAGAGGCTTCAGGGTCAGCCCTTGATTTTGATTCTTCAAGAACATCAAACAACATATCAGAGGTTCTTTGGCATCCCTCTGATCTTTCTGTCAGACCTGTGATGCCCAGCAGGAAAGCTGACAAATCATCAGAAGCAATGCCCTCTCTTCCATTTGATGCACCACAACCTGCTCATTTTGTAAAGATGTCTAAGGAGCATCTGGACACACTCAACAGTAAAATCATATCTATTTTTAATGGAAACACTAGCATTGGGGAGAAGCAGAATGTGATTAAATACCTAGAAATGTTGAGTGCTAATGCCGATGCAGCCAATATAATAACAAACGGACCAATAATGCTCAGTCTTGTTAAAATGCTCCGACTGTCCAAGGCATCAGCTTTGCGTGTTCACCTTGCCTCACTAATTGGTTTGTTGATCCGTCACTCTACATTTATTGTAGATGATCTGGCAAATTCTGGGATTTTAGCTGCACTTACTGATGGCCTGAGAGACAAGCAGGAAAAAGTGAGGAGATTTTCTATGGCTGCTTTAGGTGAGTTGCTGTTCTATATATCCACTCAGAATGAGCAAAATAGAGATAGCCATCCACCGGAATCTCCTTCAAAGGACAGCCGAACCACAGTGGGTTGGCAGGTTAGTTTCCCACTTTACTGCCATTGCTTTCTACTATAAATATTTTAATACCCATTCATAGGTTCCATTTGCTCACATTCCTACTTTATTTTCTTTTACCATGTTAATTTCAAACTCATCAAGATCACTTGAGGTTTTATGCATTGTTACAATTCTTTGCATCTTTCTTCATTATGTAATGTCCTGTGCTGGTAGCAGGTTCCAAACTCACTGATTTCGTTGGTATCATCTGTCTTAAGAAAAGGAGAAGATGATATAACTCAACTCTATGCATTGAGGACAATTGAAAACATTTGCAGTCAAGGAGGGAACTGGGCTGTTCGTTTCACTAGCCAGGATATGGTTAGTAACTTGTGTTACATATACAGAGCAATGGGCAAACAAGAGAGCATGAGGCTTACTTCAGGTTCATGTTTAGTCCGCCTTGCTCGTTTCAATCCTCCTACCATTCAACCGATTATGGAGAAACTCTCCTTCAAGGACACAGCATCTGCCTTAATAAAGGGCAGTCCACGTGAGCAGCAGATAACTTTGAACCTCTTTAACATGGCTATGCTTGGCAGCCACATGTTTACAAATATTGGTCGACATCTTTTGCATTTGTCAGAGGATAAGAATCTAGTCCCCTGTCTTCTTTCTCTTACTGAGCATAGTAATGAAATTTTAAAGGGAAAGGCACTTATTTTCATGGCTCTCCTTTGTAAGACTGGTCGGAAGTGGCTCCCACACTTTTTTTGCAATGCAAGATTAATTTCTACAGTAGACAGGCTAGCGAAAGAAAAGGACAACTATATGCAGCACTGTTTAGATGCATTTGCATACATTGTAGCATCCACTGTTCCAAGCTTGCTGGATAGTATAATTGGAGATATTCAGCAAATGATGGGAGGAAGGCGCCATGGACATATTACTGCCATCACCAATCGAGCTGCATTGAAGACAAATGTTCAACTTTTTCCCGTCGTTCTTCATCTTCTTGGAAGTTCAACTTTCAAGCGCAGGGTGGTGAGTTGTCAAGTGCTGCAGCAATTGGCAAATTTGCTCAAAGCTGTGGAGACTCCATTTCAGGTTGGAAGATGCAGTTGTGCAAATTTTCTGTTGGTTTTTTTTTTTAATCTCATTTGTGCATGTTAGAAATTCTAAATATTCAAGGGGTTGAAAATGCAGATACTTTTATTTGGTGTTCATTGATCTTGGTTTGATTGGTGAACTTCTAATAACGACATCAGTTCATATCCTTATGAAAAAGATTGTTCTCTTTGTTAATTTTCAGGGAAGAGATGACTTCCAGATAACCCTGCTCCGAGTTCTTGAGTCTGTTGCAGAGGAGTCTTCTCTGATTCTGGAAAGCCCAAGTACATTTATTGGCGAGATTCTTCCCAGTTTGGCTGCTCTGTATAAGGGCAACAAAGATGGTGACGCCAGATTTCTATGCCTGAAAATTCTGTTTGATGTGATGGTCATTTTCTTGAATGAACCCATTGAAGATGAGCAAAGATTGGGGGCTTTGCAGTGTATATCCAATGATCATTTCCTACCACTCTACCCCGCTTTTGCTGAAGATGAAGACCCCATACCCATGCATGCACAGAAGCTTCTCGTGATGCTTATTGAGTTCAATTGCATTAAAATTTCTGACATTCTACATCTGAAGACAGTCTCCCAGTGCTTTGAATTTTTGCTTGATGATCTGTCCAGTGCCAACGTAAATAATGTGAAGTTATGTCTCGCTTTGGCGTCTGCTCCTGAAATGGAATCCAAGTTACTTTCCCAACTGAAAGTGGTCAGGAGGATTGGAAACCTTTTGGAGTTTGTCTATGCAAAAGATATGGAAGATTTTCTGGAGCCTACTCTTGGCATGTGTAGGGCTTTCCTATTACGCTCAATAGGTAGTAAAAGAGGATTTGCCTACAAAAAAGAGCCAGCACTCTTAAATGATGCTTCTTCTGAGGCAAATGGAGCAATCGATCAGCAGCAATGCATAAGAGACATAATGGACTTCGGTAGCAATGTAGGCGTTTTGTTGGCGTTGAGCGGGTCTTGTGAAGCAAATATTGCGGATATGGCTTCTGAATGTGTAGTACTGTTGCTGAAGGCAGCTCCAAGGGAAGCCACAACTGGCTTTCTGACTAACCTTCAGAAGGTTACTGTTATCCTTGAGTCCTGGCACAAGGGTGTCCCTCACTTACTCTTGCAGCGGATGCTGCATGCTCTAGGTTATTCTTGTAGGCAATATTTGTCACAGGCAATGATATTATCAATATCCAACCATGAGATATCAAGGATTGACACCATTGTTGCAGAGCTCAAAAATTCAGGTTCATCTGATTTAGCTGATGCAGCTTTGCTTGTGGCCTCAGAGTTGCAGCGGCTACCTCGTTGCATGTGATGCACTAGAGGTTGATGTTCTGGTTCCTTGCTCAGGTTTTTCTATATTATCTCTATCCATTGCCTTATAATTGCAGATATTCTGAACACTTCCTGGATTATCAGAGGCCCTGAAGACATTTTCTTTACTCTGGATGAGGTTTCAATGTCTTATGTATAGAGGTAAGCATAATTTTGATTTCTTATTCTAGCACTCTTGTGGGCCAATCCTTGTATAACTAAAACCCTTGTCTGTAACATTGTTCAGTAATGCTTTTTCCTCTTATCTTTTTGTTTTTATTTTGGGAATGCATGAAATAAATAGACAACGTCTATCTTTTCGCCCAGATAAATGGTTAAGATTGCAGTAACACTTTTAATATCATCAATATTCTTGTGCATTGGGATTGAAACAAGATTTCCTAAGCTTATAGTTAACTGACAGTGATTGTACCAGTTGATCTCCACTCCAGGTAAGGTTGTTGGGCTTGTTTGTGCGTTCGTAAAAGTTCCATTTAAGACCTGCTGGTTAGTGACCTGAAAGATGAATCACACTAGGAACTAGGAAGTACCTTTAGTTTTTTTGTGGACCAAACACACATCATTTGACTACTTTGGTTCAATACTATATGTGACTGCCGAACAAGCCGAAAGCTCCAGTGAAATTGCTCTCAAACTTCCAGTGCATACCAACAAAACTAGAAATTTGATTGCATGATCCGGGTTTTAGTCTCCCAGTTAATTTATGATTCTGGGGCTCTCAGCCTGATCTGATGGTAATGCCGCAGTCTAGAGCCTGCGATTTGCTTGCGTACAGATTAATAGTTTCATCTCAATCACGGCGGGATGATGGAGGAAAAGATTATCTTATGTTATTCGTTTGCACCTAGGATTGACATAGCTGTAAATAACCAAAGGGATCCTGTAGAATTTTCGGACTAGAGTGAAATCATGGAGATCCAAATTCAACGGGACAAATGGAATCTGCTCACGGCAAACCTGCCAAAACAAAATTCAACAGATCTTTGTCTCTTTCCCGAACATGCCAACTGTATTTTCTCATCATCACTCATTCATCAAATGCCACGTGTCAGGCAGATAGGCCCACCTACGGTCCTCAGGGCTCACTTTTAAAGAGCCCCAATGATGACTTGCACCAAAAGCTTGCACTCAAATTGCTTTCCCCCTTTTTTATCAGGGATCAATTTCATTGCAGGCATAATATGCTATCCTCACATAAGTGGGTCATTCATTTCTTCATCATTAGAATGGCCTCCTTTTGGCTCCCCTTAGTATTCACTACATCTTTAACTATCTTTCCTTTGCTCTGTTCATCTTCTAGACTGAGTGCACAAGCCTCTCCTATCTCAACCATTCCAGCGTTTGTAACCGAATCGCCTCCTCTCTCTCCGTTCCAAGAATTGTCACCAGATATCGCTCCACTACTTCCTTCTCCTGGTGGTAATCTACCTTCTCCAACTGATTCCCTGCCCACAATTCCCTCTAACCCAAGCCCTCCAGATCCAGATGACTCATTCACATCAGGACCAGACTTTGCATTTCCACCACTAGCATTGCCAGCTTCCTCTGCAGCACCTGGTGGCTTAGTCAACCTAGTCGTTGCTCTGGGATGCGTAGCATATTCGACATTGCACAGCCTAAATGACATGTGAATTTTTCGCTGCCCAGAATTTCCCGCGATTTTATTAGCTTTTTCTGCACTTGCATTTTCATCTCTCAGTTCTCATTTCTGTACACATTATTGTTATGTAAGTTGTCATTGTGTGCATGCATTTTGGCAAGGTTACCACTGATTCATAATTGTATTTTGAATATGATCTTGAGAAGCTAGTTTCATTGCAGCTTATGTCTATATACTTTCAGTTACAACGTTTCTTGCCTATCATGATTGCTCCATCTTGGTACCCTTGGATTTTCTGCTGGAAATTTTGCTGGTGAAATGAGGAATCACATGGTTTTGAACTTTTGATCCACATCATTATCGGAAGAAACTGTTTCTATTCCAACTGGTGCATGTGAGACACACCAGGAGGCCGTGAATTAGGTGAAAAAAATGTTTGAAAACATGTCACATGTTAACTAATCATGCTTAAATTAATAGTGGCGATTGGGTAAATTTACTTTGTCTGTTTTCCATTGTCCTCACGTTTGGAATGATTAGTGCTAAGAAGTCCTTTCCCATTTTGTTCGGGTGCAAAATGCCGAGTCTAACCAAGTGGACATAATGATAACATAACCTGGGGGTCACGGTCTATGGTTATTATTATTATTTTGGCGCAACCTTCAACCTTTTTTTTTTTTGTCCATTAAAAAACTCGTTATGCTGTGAACTACAAAATGAAGTTAGCTCTTCCCATTCCCATATGCTGCATGCTCTCCTCTCAAAATTAAAGGTCAAGACCTGCAAAATTGAACGATCTCTTAACAAGGGCACTAAACTTTCCTTCGATAAAAGACACATCAAATACTGTGCTAGCTTGCGATATGCCGACAGTTACATGGCTTACCTGACACTTTTATATAGGTCTTAGAAAAAAAATTTTGGTTAAATATAGGTCTTAGAAATTTAAGTTCGCTCCAATCTTATGGGACCAAAAACAGAGCTCCAGCCTTGATCACCTGATAACTAGGATCGGGCCAGCCATGCCTACTTACTAGGAGGGCTATTGGCCCAAGATAAAGAAACTGCTACCAGCAAAATCTGCAAAGCCGAAGATTGGGGTGCTGCTTCAGTATCCATTATAATTCATCACTTTTGTGAGAGTGTGAAAGAAGATAGCCATACAAATGTTGCATGGAAACTTCACAATCATGCTTCAATATCCGAAAACTACATTTGTGTGGAGTTGGATTATGTGCCTTCAGGAATGTGGTTGAGAACATAACTAAAAATTTCCAATTCTCATTTCTTGTACGTTTTTTAATTTAGTTTTTTGTTGTCTGCATGTTGTTTCTCTTTGATTTTTCTTCATACATGAGCTTGCAAGTGAAGGAACCAAAGACGATGAAAGCTGCAGTTGAAAAAAAAATAATAAAACAGAAATGGGATCTATTAATTGGACAAAATTCACATATAATTGGAAACAATTACTGAAAAAACATTGGCATCAAACTGGAAAGGAACACATAAAGACTGGTGGGTTGACCAAAAAAGATGACTGCAACATAGATGTAAAGTTCATACCGAATGTATGAACAATAGTTCTGGCGCTTCTAGACTATTTTAAGCACCCTTCTTCTCAACGAGCTTCTCAATCAGATCAGCAGCATCTTGAACGGTGGCGATACTCTGGGCGCTTTCTTCTTCCACACTGATCCCGAATTCTTCTTCAAGTCCCATTACAATCTCAACCTGTATAGAAGAAGATGATGTAGGCCAATGAACACAACAGAAGCAAATAAGTGTAGGAGGCATACATAATAGCAGCCGACATCACAGTCAATATAAGCTCACAAACAGAAATTGTTTGTATGAATCGACATTTGACATTGTTTTTATTAAATACAACGATTAGAGAAGTGCTCAGGATCTTGTCAAACACATATCATTTCAAAGAAATGAGTCCAGAGTCATGGTTGTTCTATGCAATATCCAAAACAAGAGGGAAAAAAAAAACAAAGATAACAGCTAGGCAAAGAAATCAAGGATTGTGATTTGATATAACGACAATGAATCAAACGTGATAGCAAATCATTTAGATAGTATCGCAGAAAACATGTTTAGATATTGCCATATAATCATATAAATTAGAGTACCGTGTCAAGAGAATCAGCTCCAAGTGCAGCAAACTTTGACTCCCCAGTGACAGCAGAATCATCCGGTAATGCCAATTGCTTCCTCACAATTTCACACACCTTCTTGACTGTCTCTGGCTTGGCCTACCCAAAAAAGAGTCGTATATATCAGTGATACAAAAACGATACACTACAATGAAGGGTGCAACAAGTATCTTCTTGAAAGCTACATTTTCAGGGTTCCACCGACACAAATGACTAAACAGATTAAATTCAATGATATGAGAATCTACAAATGGATAAGAACAATAATGCCATGATCTCCTCCATTCTGGACAGTAAGCAATCCACCAATTCCAAACAGCACCATACGACTGCTATTGGCAATGCCTACCGTCAGATTGCGGTCCAATTTTCAATATTAGTATATGTTTGATCAAAAGCAACCATTCTGCGACACATTAATCTGTTAGGGCACATTGTGTGAAATGAATCGTCAAATTCATCAAGGCCAGGATTTATTGACAAATTTAAAGAATGATTTTCACTGAAAATACATTCCATGCTAAGGAAAATTTCAGTCATTGCCAATTGCATATTCAAAAAACAAAGAAGACCATAGGAATATGAGATGTAGCATGGTAGCTAAAAGAGCATACCGCACAGGAGACACGGAAGCGAGATGCACCCTGGTGCCACCTAAGTGAGGAGAAATTTCTCCCACCAATGCGTAGTGAAACCGAATTCATACTAGAGACTCTGCTGGCAGATGCCTGCTCAAACACAAACCAGGAGATCGTCATAAATCCACAAGTTAAGCCAATTTTGGATAGATAAATTTCCATGAGACTGCAATTTATACTAAGTTTACAATAGAAAAACACCCTTGCATGTATCCATAAGAAAAAATTTGCAATCAAAGTCTCATCAGCAGATTAACTTCCTTCCATGGTTTTTTTTTTTTTTTTTAAATTTTTTATTTTACCATATTGACTGATAAAACAATGTTCACATACAGCCACAGATGGGGCAACAATTTTGAAAGAGGTTTAAAAAAAATGTCCTTTTGGTGAAATCTGAAAAGGGTAAGATTTGCTTCACATAGAATAAAACTATTACGGCTCAAAAAAAAAAAAAAAAAAAAAAACAAGTGAACCCATTTCAATGAAAGATAAATGCATTAAACAAAAAAAGAAAAGAAATTGTTAATCGTAATTGGAAAAGAAGCCCCCCGAAAAGACAAAAATAAGACAAAGAAAGACGCTAACTTTCCAAGTTCATGCCCACAAAAATGAAATTCCTACGCTAACTTTCCAAGTTCATGCCCACAAAAATGAAATTCCTTTAACGACACAGAAACAAGAATGAGATTGCAATGAACTGATTACCTGCGTCTGCCTATGAGATTTCGAAACAGAGGCTATAGAGACTGAAGCTCCAGCAACGGAGGCCATTGTTGTGGTATAATAAGAACACAGAGAGAGAGAGAGAGAGAGAGAGAGGAAGAAGCAGACTGCCGAGCGTGAAGTTAGGGGGTTGGAGCGTGCCCGGGGAGTACGACGTTTATAAAGGACAAGTTTGTTTTTCGTTTTTTTTTTCAATAAAAGTTTAGGTGATGGGATTTGGGGTTGCTTCCCTCTACTATTACAGAAAATTATAAGTCTAAAATATAATTTATATTCTACTTGTATATCACAAATTAAAAAAGATTATTAATTTTTATTAATAAAAATATTATCTTTTAAGGAAATGATAAAAGTCTTACTAACTGAATTAATGTTTATTGATTTTTTTAAAAAAATATGGATATGTTAAATTTTGATATGTGAAAATAAAATAAGATTAATAATATTTATAATAAAAAATAATAAATTGGAATTTTTGTTCTAAAAATTATCAATTATTTTAAATTTTATATTTTTTTGTTGTATCTAAGATATCAACGAAAACTCTTGATCTTTCTAATTATCTCTTTTTCTAACTAAATAATTTTTTAAAAAATTAAAAAAACACTAATGGAAACACTAATTGTGTGTTTGGATTGAGAGGAAAGATGTGAAAAAGAAAAAAAAAAGAGAGAAAGAAAGTGATGTGAAAAATAAGTTATTTAGATAAGTGGAGAAAGTGTAAAGAAAGGAAATATAGAAAAAGAAAAATAAATAATAATTTATGTGGAAAAAATGTAGTGAAAAAAATAAGTTATTTAGATAAGTGAAAAAAATATAGAGAAAGAAAGTTAAATAGTAATTTAGGAGAGAGAGAATGATGAAGAAAATAAATTATTTAAATAAATAATATAAAAAAAAAACAGAAAAAAAAGTAGTAAAAAATTAAAAAAAATAATTCTTTCGGAGAAGCAAAACAAACAAGCCATAAAAATCTAAATTGGTCCTCCTTTTTATGAAAAGGGCAGTAAAGGAGACGTTTGTTTTTGTTCTTTTTTTTACGGCTTCTTTGTTAATGTGTGTCGTTTTGTTTGGTTGGTGGCTACTGGCTTCGTTGGTATCGCAATTTGTTACGTTTGGGTTGGGAGCTTACCCTGTTCCACACCCAGGTCATCTATGTCCACAGTTAGTGACCCAAACTAATTGCACAACATTTGTTTGCCGCCCATGTTTGGTTCCTATTATTAGAAATAAGTGAATGAAACCCCAAAAAAATAAATAAATAAATAATGAACGAATTAATCCTATTCATTCTTTTATTGTTCAGATTTTTTTTTTTTTTTTTTTTGAGTTTGAGTGAGAGACAAGTATATTTGTCTAGAGGTTGGTTTCGGGCTTGATTGCAATTCAAAACCCGACAGTTCCTGCTGAAGAACAGATGCTGAATCTTAAACGGATTGGTTTCATCAGAGGGACAATTCGATTACATTTCAGTTCATCAATAGTTAAGTTCTAGACGATTCTAGTTTTGATTCCACTGGAAGTTTATTGTGATTTAATCCAATTTTTATTCTTTAGGAAATATTTAAATTTTGTGTCTTTTATACGTCCGATTAAAAAATAGAAATTCGATAGAATATGCACACAAACATATTTTTGTATTTTTAGAATATATGTAAGTATTTTTCTTAGGTCACCGATTTGATCGATTCTTATGAAAAGAAATTTGTATAAATAAAAATTAAAGATTTAAAACTAACTTTAAAAATTTTAAAAAATTAAAACTCAATTATAGATCTTCACAAGTTTGAGATTTTCCAAAGACTTATATCTCTTAGTAACAATTTTCCATCCATCTCGTCTTTTCTTGCACGAGTTGATATTTTCTCAATTTTTTTAATTCTTTTCTTGTTAAATTACGCGTTATATAATAATATTTTTTTTATTTTGTAAAGATTAAAATTTAAAATTAAGAATTCAATTATATCTAATATCAGTTAGAGATCAAACTAGTTACAGGGCATTTTTCTTCTCTCACTATTTTGGTTTCTTTCTTATTATTTTTGAATTAACCTGCAAAACGAGCAGGAAAAAATAAATAATAAAAAATATCCTGCAAAACATAACATTGCTTGCTTGTCAATCTCCGAGGTCATTTTTTCAGTGCATCGCGAAGTCAGGTGTCACTTCCTAGTAAGAGTATCCCCCACTCGAAATACTATTTATACGACTCTGTGATTAAATTCATGCTACTTCAATTCGTCAAACATAAATTCATGCTACTTCAATTCGTCAAACATCCATCAATAACAGTAGAACACACAACGAATGGGCATTTTGCAAAATCCAATATGGTACCATATAAATGCTACATCATATCCATTGCAAAATCCTTACATCATCACAAAAAAAAAAAAAAAAAAGAAAAAAAAAATCAAAGAGTCACCAAGGCAGAGAATTATCAAAGTGACCTGTGGAAAAAATGTCGTCACTCCACTCCAAAATCCCATTAACTATTAACAATTCCACCCAGAAAACCAATTCAATGATTAGCTATGAGTTTCACATATTAGTAGACTTTGCTTTTGTGGGGTTGACTAATTAGCAAATTTTTTGTTATATCCTCTGAATCACTGTCATTGATGATCACTTTGCCCTAATGGGGACCCAGGTACCAATGTTACAAAGCCCCTGCCTCCAAAAACTGGTCGCATGAAGGCATCATCAAATCTTCGCCAGTAATGGTGGACACTCTGAGAAGGCTTAGTGAAGAGCATCATTAAGCTGGTCGGCCGAGGCCCATTCTGGCTGCCGCGGTCGTCCTCGGAGTCCTGAGGATTGAGAAGTGGCACGATGAAGGATTTGGGACTCGGAGGTCCTGAAGAATGCACGCTGGAAGTATGCTTTGTTGATGGAAGCAACATCTTTACAAGTGGTTTGGTCATCAAGCCGAATACCTGCATGGATATACATTCTAACAATTTACTACACCTAACCTCTTTGGATCATCATGTTCAGTTTTCTGCGATATTTATCATGCCAGATGCAGCGAGATGTGCATGATCAACGCAGAAATTGTACGTAATGTAACATTATTGAGTATTTTTGTTCTAATTATTGAAAGTTGACATAACGGAAAGCAAAGGTTGCCTTTGTAATTTGAGCAATAAAAGTAAAGTCAACTGCAGAAAAAGAGGACTGAATTGTCTGAACTCCAAGTTAGATTCTGCCTGCATGCTAAGTTCAAGAAATGAGGTTTCCTTCATAAGGAGGTGATGAAGGGCCTCAATTTAACAATAAAAATGATGTTGCGTATATCTGACCCTTCCCCAAACTCCACGTTATAAGACCCTTTTCTTTTTCCTTTATAGGAGTATGTCTCTTACCACTGTGCTGAAGAGGACAACGGTGATGGTACTGGTGATCATGACTGCATTGGCCCGCAATTGGGTATGCCCTGACCTGGTAAACTGCATGGAGCAAAACACATATCACCTAAAATATGTACAGGGAATTAAACATAAACAGGAGGTATCTTCATCAATTGCATTGTCACAGAGGAAAATTTCTGAAATTGCAGAGGGGTTAACTTCCTTCTGAAAGGCTACTTGATGAAAGACAGTTAAGCTATTATAGGTAGATTCAAAAGATAAAAGCAATTCAAAGTATGTATCAAAATCCTTGCACAGATGGTTTTACCTGTGTGTAAGCAAGGGCCATAGAAACGGAGCCGCGCATTAGACCAGCCCACCAAATCGTTACCTGCCAATACCTTCACATATCTAGTACATCAAATCTGTCAATGACATTATCCTTGGAATTCAAAAGAGCACAGGAAACATACTTGCCGCCTTATGCAAATCTTCTCATTCGAGGACTCCTTAGTCCAATTTAATAAAAAGGATAAAGGGAAAATGAAAGCTGCCCTTCCAACCAGAACCAATCCCAACAGGATTGAACTCACCCTAACTGATGTTCCAGGGCTGGAAAAAGAAGATAAAACTATAAGAATCAATCCCCAAAGTCAGCAGATAACACATGATTGCAGGTAAACCTTACCTATTGCTTACAAACTTCCACTTCTCAATGTCCAAGGCATCCATGCCAACATAAAGAAAGATGAATATCTCAGCAACAAATGATAAAGTAGCAAAAGCATGCCTGAAACAGTTGACACAAAGAAGCAAATCATTATCATCATTTAATACAGCTAGGCCAGCATTTGCCCAAAGAAACAATGAATTCTATTGTAATTGAATTCTCCATAGTCATATTTCCAGTTTTGTAGCTTAACATACTTGGTGGTCACCCTCGAGCTTTCGGTCACATTATGCCATGTATAGTGAGACATAACAATCCCACAGAAGAATACAGTGAGAATGGCACTTAAATTGAATAGCTGCAAGAACAGCAAACGTTAAACACTCTGGCTTTAACCACTCAAAACTTTCAATTTAGCATTATAAAGGAAAATCCAAAAAAGTGTCGTCCCTCGAAAGGTGGCCCCACTTGTTGTGAGATATCTTACTTCGGCCAACATATACGATAGGTAAGCCATGAGTATCATAAGAGCAATCTCGCGATCAGTAGAGTGCCTGGATTTTGTGAGAGAACAAGAGATGCATATAAGAGCATTTCACGAGTCACCAGTAGAACCCCGAGAACAAGGTCCAAAACAGCACAAGATAAAGTGAGATTTTGGCATTTCATTACTTGACCATATATTTTTTTTTGGTATATCACTTGACTATACTTTTATCTGTTCCTAAGAGAAATGTGGAAAGGCATGAAAGTGACAATTAAATACAGACCTGCCAAAGTAGAGCTTCTTAATGATGTATGCACTAAGTAGTCCAGCCTGCAGAGGATGCAAGACAGATTATTTGGGAAACACAGATAAAGCACAGAGAGGAGGAGGGGAAGGAGGAAAGAAAGCCTTACTAAAATTCCCAATACAGTACTTGAGATAAATAGATATAAAAAGTTGCTAGCAAATTGAAGTGCTATGCTTGAGTTGATATGAGTGAGGTCAAAACTTTGGATTGCATGAAAAAGCACCACTGTGGTTGCATCATTTACCACACCTTCCCCAAAAACCAGACTGTACAGTAAGGGTGTCTCTTCCTGATTGAGCACCTGCACAAACAGAATATATACCAATTAAGTTGTGGAGATTTTCTTCATCAAAGTTTCTAATTTGAATTACAGCTAAACTAAGAAATCGGTACCTGCAAGGTGCAAACAGAATCTGTGGCAGAAAAAATTGCTCCAATTGCTGCGATCCGGGGATGATAAAAGAACAATCCAAATAGAAACAGAATGAGGAAACTAGTTAAAAACTAAAAAAAGAAAGAATTAGATGGCAATGAATATACCAAGATAATCTCCTATGTTGAGAGAGCCAATGTTCATTTTCCTGAAAAAGTATATGGCACCTTCACCAAAACGAAAAATCAGTCAGTGCAAAATTTTTTTTTAACAAGAATAGCACCTGAATGTGGCAGAATAAGTATTCTCAAAAAAAAAAAAAAAGTGGCAGAATAAGAAACAATCAATCCGTATAAATTATGCCATGTGAAATTGTTTGCTTCCACATTTGCTGTCTTCAAATGTACCTACTGAAATGACTCCTGTGGATATCAGAGTACCAACCGCACCAAAGAGCATGATAGTCATAAAGTTGCGAAAAAATTGCTTCTTCTTCACCTGGAACCTGGTAATTGAGATAAGAAAAAACAAGACCTGTTTTATGAAAATTGTCAAATAATGAGCAAGAACCTCAAAACCTACTAGAAGTTCAAACTAAAAATAGCAGAAGCTTAATTATTATAAGTTATGTTACAGACTAATTTCTTATCTAATACATGTTAAGCCGAATTAGCATGTGACACAAGCAAATTAGACTGAAATGGATCAAACTCATAGAAATGAGTCAAATTAACTAGTGCTGATAAGAACGGTAAACCAAACTCTAATACTATGTTAAATAATGACTTTAAATTTCAAAATTTACTAAAAGTTCAAGTTGAAAATAAGAGAAGTTTACAGTCATTGTAAGTCATGTTATAGACTAATTTTTTATCAACATAAAACATTACATTCTTTAACAATAACTAAGCCACACAGGGGCTCATTTGTTGCAATTGAATGAACTTGAAACAGAAAAGAAGAATGAATCCAGCAAACTCAACTCATATCATAATAATTAACAAAACTGATTAATTAAACTTACCCAGCATTAAAGATAATAGGTGGGAGAAGATAAATAAAGAACAAATCTTCACTAAAGACCCAAAGGTGTGAACTTTTCCATCTTGTTGTAAGCAAGATTACAACTGCTGTGCACAGTCCCTGCATCAAACTCACCATAATGAACCTATCAAATACTATTCTCAACCATTACAACATTAGCAGTAAAAAACATTAGTACTAATAAATAAATAAATAAATAAATAAATATATATATATATATATACAACATTAGCAGTAAAAAACATTAGTACTAATAAATATATATAAATATATATGTATATATATAATCCAAAAGCTTTACAATGGCAAGGGCTGTGATGGACTCATTCATCCATCTGTTCTCTTCCAGTAAATGACCCACTACGATGCACGCACAAAGAAGGGCCACAAACAGGTTTATTGACACTACTGAACTGTGATCACAGTCAAGTATCGAACTTGGCATTGCTCTCTGTAAGACAACAAGTTTACACTAAAAATGCACGCACTTAAGTTCACTGCCAAAGCTCAACTTTCTTGTCTTGTTCTATGCTATATATTGATGTCTGAAGAGCTGGTTTCTAGACACATGCACAGACAAGAAGGGCTCCTGAGAATGAGTGAAGTCGGCTGGTCAGGCTTGCTCACGAGTGAGCTCGAGAACATAAGAAAAGCAGAGGCCGACAAGGGAAAGGGAGGGTTTGCTCTTAATTAACGCCAACAGTTACGAGGTTTCAGTGTCGAAGTTATGAGAGCCATTTGATGATATGGGGTTGTCTGAAGGAGTCTAGTTACATCAATGGTGGAGATTGAATGTTGATTTTTTGTTATTGAATGAGATTTGCAGTGTGTGGGTTTGGGATGTTTTTGTATGGAAATGGAGGGCAAAGAAGGGTAAAGGACAGAGGAAGGTCTCCGGGAATGATTGTGTCTGTGGAGAATCTATTGACTAGTGGGATTACCACTACGCAGGAAGCTTCTTTATTTGTTTAGGACATTTCAAAAAACAGAAAAGGTTCGACCCGAACTTGAGAAGTGAATGGGGGAGTCAAATTTATATCTTCAATGTAATTGTTTATTAAGAAAATATAATTATTTTAATATTCTAAATAAGAATTATTTTTTTAAGAAAAAAAAATTTTAAACTGTTAAACAAAATTTGTTTTAACACATATTATATGAAATTTATACTTTAACTTATAAGACAAACATTTAAATTAAATTTAAGTTTTAATTTTTTTATTTTATATTTTATTAAGGTGGTTATACTTTGCTGGAAGGTAGTTACATTTGTTTGTTGTATCGGATTACAAAATTTGACTCTCGTCTTGGGGTATGTACTAGCACCCTTCAAAAAAAAAAAAAAGGGAAAAGACGCAATTATCATAAAAATAAAAAGAATAATCTTTTGCGACAATATTTAATAAGACACAGTATGTATACGCAATAATATGAAATTGTTAAAGATATATTTAATTAAAGTAATAGATAATTCGTTAAATGTCATTTGATAAATTATGTGTCTCTTGCATACTTCTTCTTGTTTATTCACATAGTCAAATCAAATAAAAACAAGAAAAAAAAATTTTCATAACTTTAACTAATCAAAATTTATCTTATTTTTTTAAGAGTATCGTTACATAACTTCTTTTAAACAATACTTAAATAATAACATAGTTTTATTCAAGATTACTAACAATTTGTCTTTTTGTTTTTTTTTTTTGAATTCAACTAGCTTATATCATTTTGAAATTTTTTAAAATTATTTATTTAAAACTCTCAAATTTATATATATTTTTAAAATAACTAACATTGAAAAATTATTATTTTTACTCGTGTCCCTCTAATCTATACACATACTCATCAAAATAAGCTTCCCTAAAAGTTACGTTCAAGTGTAATGAAAACCTGTTGGGGGAAGGGAGCCCACTTCTGGCTCGTGTGAAAAGCAGCACTAAATTGGTTTCCCACTCTGGCTGATGGGTCTGGGTCATCGGCTACAAGTGGTGTACGGACTGATGCAAAAATGCTTAAACGTGAATCTAAAGCCGTTAACGGGGGCATTAAATATAGGGATAAGGATTTTTTTAGTCTTAAACCTTTAGGTTTTTTTTATGTTTGAGTCCTAAATTTTTTTGATATTTCATTTGAGTCCTAAACTTTTTGATTTTCTACCAAATTAGTCCCTCTGTTTAACAAAAGTGATCAATGTATTAAAAAATAATTTTAACTTTACAAAAAATTATTTAAAAAAGATTAAATATATGAATTGAATGTCTTTTTTATAAAAAAAATATACATGTTGCCTATTTAATTCGTATATTTGTTGATTAAAAAAATATTTAATATGCATATTTTGTTGATGAAAAAAATATTTAACTCATGTATTTAAGCTTTTTTAAATGATTTTTATTAAATTAAACTCACTTATTAATAGATTGACTACTTTTCGTAATTTAAAGGACTGATATAGTAAAAAATTAAAAGATTTAGGACTCAAATGAAATGTTAAAAAGGTTTAGAACTCAAACGTAAAAAAATCTAAAGGTTTAGGACTTTAAAAATATTTATCCCATTAAATATATAGGGTGCTATTACGTTAGCAGACGTTAGTGTGCTGATTACTTTCACACACATTTAAATTGTGTAATCGTAAATATTTTTTTATGTAATTATAATTAAAAAATATATAAAAAAATATTAATATTTTTTATATTATTTTTTATTATTACGATTATACAAGATATTTATTACACAAACTATGTGCTTGACACAATTTACCCGTCAAATCGTCTTCAGCCCACCGACCTTTTCTGAAATATGTAGTGCAAAAAATCGCTGGTAGCTTTTAGCAAGCTGAATAAAAATGGGAACTCCTTGTTCCAACTCTGGCCAACAAGGCGTGACCGCTGGCCACCCTTAATCCCGACACGATTCGCCTCCATTTTGTGCAGGGAAAATCCTATGATGACCTGACCTCCATGTCGCACGAAGGCCACTGCCACGTGGCTCTTTTAACTGTGGTCTTTTACTTGCAGTAAGTAATAATGATGTTGCCTTGGATTAGAATGCAGTGACAGTTATTGCATTTTCCACCGTAAATAGAAAGGAATAATTTCTAGCAATCCGGGCTAATTACTCCGGTTATGTGGCAATTGACAGCTAATCCATGTCACTGTCATATTACGAAGAAAACATACTAGAAAACTCCCTTCAAAAATTTTAAAATAAGTTAATTATCTTTAATCCATAAATTCTTCGGAGAATGTTCTAGTAATTAAAATGACTATGCACCATATGCAAGTTAAGTCAACGTCGCGGTGAAATTTAACATAATGTAGGGTCCTTCATGTTACAATAACTGTTACAATAACTCGGTGGTTGGATCCATTTTAGATAGATCGCAACAAACGTTTGTGATTTGTCACAAGTAGTGTGGCTTCTATCAAAGTCCCAGTCGCGTGTTTGGCGGCTTCATGATCTTGTCGAGTATGGATTTAGCGTGTTTGATCGTGTTCGTTAATTAATGACTTTTGGGTCGGTAATAAGAAATTCACGTTTTTGGTTGTATACCAACGAAACAGAAGTGTGGTCCAACCAACAGTGCACTTCTTTTGCGATCGAGGCAATCCTAGTATCTTGCCATTCGCTGGTTATATCGAGTAAGGCCCTGGAGTTGACCCTAGCCTAGATGGAAGGTGTTTATTTTAATATGTTAATATATAAATATACCACTAATTTTATTTAAAATAACAACTTTAACATTAATTTTAAAAAATAATAAATTGAATACTAATTTTACTTAAAATAATAAATTTAGTACCAATTTTTAAAAGTAACAAATTTAGCACCAACTTTATTTAAAGTAATAAATCTACCACGGTGTGAAATTTTTTTGAATAGAATTTATCTATTTTGATAATGTGATATTAACTTTTATTATTATCATATTATCGAAACAAATATATTTTTATAAATCTGTTAACGAAACTAACATATTCTATTCATATAAGATCATTACATGATAGATTTATTATTTTCGGCAAAGTTAGTGTTAGAATTGTTACTTTTAAAGTTAGTGCTATATTTATTATTTTAAATAAAGTTGGTGTTAAATTTGTTATTTTTTAAAATCAATGTTAAATTTATTATTTTATATAAAATTAATGGTATATTTGTATACTAACCCTATTTTAATTCTCCAAAAAATTTTTACTAGCCATGACCTACGCCATGATTTGGTTTCTATTTTTCAAAACTGACTTGGGTAATTAGTTGAGACTTAGATTCTGTTGGTTTTGCGGAAAATATTTTACAAAAAATTTTCTAATACGTTTGTTGTGTGTAAAATACATGATAAACTAATATTTTTAAAATTGAGATCCTACTTAGAATTAGTTTAGAATATTAAAATTAGATTGTAAAATAGGATTGTAAAATCGTAAGATTATATTAAAAATAAAAAAATAAACATTAACTAATATTAATTATATATAACTCATAATAAGTATTTTATACATATTAACTTAATAAAAATAAGACAAATTATAATAATTTTATTTTTTATGAGAAAAAAATAACTTTATTTCTCTTTATAGTCGTTGGAGAATAATATTTTTATTCTAAATTAGAGATTTTTTTTTATTTAATTACTTATTTACTGATATTCTGTATTTAAATTTAAATAATAATATATTTTTATTATTTTTTATTATAAATAAAATTAATTATAACTCAAAAATTTGTAATAAAGAAGATAAGAACTATAGGATTGAAACCGATCCTTCGACTTAGATCAAAACTCTATCAAAATTTTATTCTAAAAAATTTTATCGTAATCTAAATTATTGACTTCATGTATAATTATAAAATTGTAAATTTCATAATTCAAATCTAAATTTTAATAATTTTGTGATCAACAAAAAAAATTTTAAATTAATCAACACAAAAGTTTTGAGGTTTTAGTGTTTTGGGTTTTTAACGTAAAATAACTTACCAAATTAAATTTGGTATGTTATTTTTCGGAGCTAGCTCGTTCGTGTTTTAGGAATCTCCAAAGCAGAGAACAACGGCAACCAATGAGAAGGGAGAGAGAAACGTCCCAAACCAGAAGCTCGCCGGAAACCGCCAGAGCCGCCACCCATCGTCTCGCCGGCCACTCAAAGAGGTGAGCTCTTTCCACTTCTTTCCCCCTTTTTTCTATTAAAGTAAAAAAAATCTACACAACCCACTCTAAAATCTACAGTTCTATGCCCATATTTTAAAAAATCTATAAGAAATTCGAAACCCTTTGTCCCGTCTCGTCACCCCTTTTTCTCTTTTTCATTCGTGGTATTGGGGTTTGGTCTTGTTTACTTGGGGTTTCTACAGCTGTTGAGAAGTCTTGGGTTTTCTACTGAGTATGTTGCTGGGTGTGTTTTTCTACTGAGTGATTTGTTGCTTCTTCCAAGAGGATGAATGGGATAATCACAACAAAATCCTACAAGAATTTGCTGGAATCGTTATCAGTATCTTTTGTCATCTTTTCTAATTGGCTAGTTGCTGTGGCTGTTTTGATTCTGTTATTTTGTCCATTAGCTACGATAGGGGCTGCATTTTTTGAAAGGGACCAAATAGGTCCGCAGAGACCCGTGCACCTCTCCATTATTTTAATTTTTTTTCTTTAAAAAAAAGTTAAAATTTAGATTTAAATGAATGATACTTTAAAATATAAAATTTAGATATTATATATAATTTTAAAAATTTTTATTAATATAATATAAAAAAATTATTATTATATTTATGTGTATGAGTATTTGTATAAATATGTGTATCTAACATTTTTATTTTTGATATTTTATAATATAAACAGGAGTTACTTTTTTGAAATATTGCTATATGTAGGAATGACATTTTCTCCAGTTGGAATGCAAATCATGGGGTGGCTGCCAGCTGCTTCAAAAGAATTACATGGAACTTATACTTTGGCAACTTTGGTTGTTTCATGGTTATTGTACAAGAACAATTGCCATAATTATGGTGCTTTTTGATTTTGGCTCTTTTTTTTTGGGGGGGGGGGGGGGGGGCGCTGGTGTTTTTGGGGTTTAGTAGTTATAATAATAATGAATTTACTATTCAATTTTGAATGGTATGTTGGCCTGTTGATGCTGAAAACAGGCTAAATTTTGGGGGTTCTTTTTTTATGTTCTTAGGAATTGTTTATGGTTTTATGTAGGGGATACTTTCCGAAGAGTGTAGTGCTGTGAACAAAGCAACTTTGGGGCTACTTTGTGTTTGGTGGCCTATAAATAAACTTTTCTGCCGTTCAAAAAATCAGTTTGGAGGGCATGCTGGATTTTTCTATCTAAACCATTAATTGTTGCTTATGGTAAATGATGTTGCAGCTATTAGATCTAAGTATAAATGGAATCATTACTTTCATTGCTTCTTTTCATTTTGCTCCATATCAAGTCGTGTATGCGTGCATGTCGAACGCTGAATGAAAAACCTCTAATACCTTGACAAATCAACTTGATGCAGGAAATGACCGCTTGACTGAAAAGATCAATGCATGAGAGCTACAATCCTTATGAACAGGTAGAGAACTATGGCATGGCAGGATGAATATGGTTGACCAAGTTATTGCTTGGCTGGAGCAGAGCCCATGGCTTTAATCCTGATGTTGTAAAGAAAATATATGTAATTATGCATAGCAGATCTAGTGATGCTATGATGATGATTGAGTTGAGAATGGACTATATTAAATAGCTTGCTTGTTTCATAGAATTTTATTATGAGAAGCTCATGTATTTTTTTATTGGCAATTTAATTATCTGAATTCCTTATATTTGATAGCATATTTGCTTCATGTAATCAAACTACTTCTTGTGTCCAAAACTTATTACATTTTAGTACTTTTTTTTTTATTGATTTTGAGTTGGAAAAATTCCCTGTCATGAATGGAATTTTGCTCAGTTGGAAGGAACAAAGAAAGAAAGAAAGAAAGATGGAAGAGAGAGCCCAAAAAAAAAAAAAAAAGAAATAGAGAAAATTAAATTTATATTAAAAACTTTCAAAAATTCATAATTTTTTTTTCATGCACACTAAATACAAAAAAAAATATTTTTTAACAAATTAGTAGCAAATAATTTACTTTTCCTAAAAAAATTTATTCTGTAAATACTTTACATAGATAAATTATTTTTTAACAAATAAAAAGATTCTTAAATTCGAGATTTTAATTATATAGAAGATTTTGGAATCAACGGATTAGAGCTTTTTCATAAAACTGACCATTAAGGTTTTTTTTTTTTTTTTTTTTTTGTCTTGGAAAGAGGTTCAAATCCCTACTACTGCAAAACGCATCGCACTTTTTCACCACACGGACTATGCCGAGCCCTATGATACTCTGATTGCCACTGATTCGTTTGGGTTCAATCTCAGTTCTAGTTCTGGGCTATTTATTTAAGTGTTATAGCGGAGCCCCCCAGAAGTTCTAAGCCCAACTAAGGGTTGATGGTCTTCGTTTACAACCTGAAATCAGTTTGTGGAACAAGACAAAGGCTGTTTCGACTCATGGCCTTGTGGGTTGGTCTTTATCGTTTGTAGACCAATAATTTATTGGCAATTCTCTAAGAATTAAACCGTGCTAGGGTCTTGGGATTTGGCCACCTTATTCTTGAGGTTGATTCTAAAGTTGCTCTGGAGCTTATCTTTACCGAGGCCCCATCGCTGCACCCTCAAGCTACTATCGTTAGGGAGTGTTGGGAATTTGCTGGAGAGTGTTCTCGGATTGTTCAATTGAAGCATGCATACAGAGAAAATAACCGAGTTGCAGACTAGTTAGCTAATAATGTTATTTCTCATCAGTTTGGACTATAATTCTTCAGTCAACAAACTATATCTTGGACTAAAGCTAATGAAAGAAAACTCATACTTAACCAAAATAAGTAAATAAATAATTTATACCCATACATGGAGTCTCATGGTCAATAAACTATATCTTACACCAACCTGACTCATTAACCCAAAACTAAAGAAAGAAAGCTCATAAGAAACTTTAACTCAAGCTAATAAACAAGTCTTCATTTACATTTTAAAAAGATGAAAATGTTGTCCCTTTAATAATGAGATAACAACATTTTAAGTCTTAAAACTTTAAAGACTTTTTCAATTAAATTTTATACGTTTTTTAATTTTTTAAATAAGTTTTACATTTTAATTTTTATTCCGTTTAAATTCTTTTTGAAACAAAAAAATTCGTTATATATTACGGTTGACTAACAAATGCATAATTATACCTTAAAAATAAACTTACAAAATTACATATATACACAAAAAAAAAAAAAAAAGGAATTGTAGCTCCCTTCGGCTTTTCACTTTGTGCCACCTTTGCGATAACCTTCATTCTATTGTTGCCACAGTCAACAGCCCCTCTTCCTCTTCCTCTGCTTATATTATCAGACCAACCCATGGCTGCGCCGGCGGGAACGGCGGCTCCTTGGAGCTTCGTTCTGTGGCTTCACGGGTTGGGTGACTCAGGCCCTGCCAATAAAGCCATGAAGACTTTCTTCTCCTCTCCTGGGTTCAGAAACACCAAATGGGTTTTCCCTTCCGCTCCTAATAACGCTGTCACCTGCAACTGTATATATTCTAAAAGAGAAAAGTTGTATGAACATACAATTTGGTGGCTAAACAATGTTTAAATTCATATTCTATATAACCATAATAATCAAAAATAATAAAAAAAATGTTTTTTTATTTATATTTTTTAATTACAATTATACAAATATTCTTACCATTGAATGCAATCTGACCACCAACGTCTTGCCATGCAACAGCTTCCATTCTAAAATTGAGTGCCTTTTGTTTCTGGGCTCTTTCCTTTTATTTTTTTCTTTTCTCTTCTTCTCTTTTTCGGCGACATGGGGTTTGATGGGCGTCAAATTGCGAGTTTTGGCTGGTGATAACCCAATTTTGTTGGTCTTAAATAGTTGCTCACGAATTTCATTGCTCTGGGCTGGTGGCGATGTCTGGTACGGGGTTCTACGTACCGATCTGCAACTCGAGAAAGTTGACTGATGAACTAATATTATTTGTCATTGGCTTTATCACTTTTCATTTTAATACTTGTGTGTTTCAGCTTCTGTTGTTTATCCGGCATCTCTTGACATGGTATTACAGTGCCTACTTAAGATTGACAAGTGTTCGAAAGTTCAGTGAAACTTCTTGTGTGTGCTTAAATTCAGTGCTTGCATTGTTTGTCTTTTCCTTCTGTAGCTTCATTCTGCTGTTCATGGTTGTAGTAGCACAGATGGTGTATTATTTCTCTTCCTTTGTTGAAGATTTAACGATTTGTCCTCACGATGCTTTATTATTATTATCAATGTTAACCTTAACGGTCCTGTTATTGTAGATGGTGTTGTAATGCCTTCATGGTTTTGACATCCATGAGATTCCTGTAACAGCTGTGAGTTCAGCTTTTCCTTATCTATATCCTTTGTTAAATCCAAGTATTTACCAGGGCCCCCTTGCCGAATCTACAAATTGCCCAAATTTGCCCTGTTTCATCTTTGGTTCCGTTGATATAGACTTCAATTTGATGGTTTGCCTTTGATATTGTCGGAATTAAATGAGTTGTGAGTTTGTGTTGGGAGCATAATCGAGACTTGAGTTTGACTTCGATTGTTGTGGATTGGTGTGGGGCAAAGTGTATATCAGTGGTTGTTGGGGCTATCTTGGGCGAATCCATGACCATGGATATGGATAGGAGAAGAAGGGCTTTTGTTTCCCAGTTTCCCTGCTGCAAATCATTTGCCTTTTTTTTTTTTTTTTTGTTTCATGGCTTTAAGAGGCAAAATAACCACGTGTATTTCAAGTCTCTTCTTTTACGTGTATATGTAATTTTTAAAGTATATTTTCAAGGTATAATTATATATTTGTTAGTCAACTTTATACATAGCGGAATTGATTAACTTTTGTTTAAAAAATCAACTCAATCAGAATAAGAATTAACAGTTTAAAACTCATTTAAAAAGTTAAAAAAATATAAAATTTAATTAAAAAAAGTTTGAAAGCTTTAAGACTTAGGTGACCTAGTGAGAGTCCGATTCGGTTTGAGGAAAAATTGGCATAAGACTCGGACTGGTCAAAACCGATTCAACTAGTCAAAAATCGGATCGGTTCAACTGGTTCCGAATTAAATAAAAAATTTATAAATTATAATTTGATTCTAAATTTTATTCAAATTATAATTTGTACTATTAATTTAATTAAACATTTTAATTTAGTCCTAAATTTAATCAAAATTTTCAATTTAATCCTTAAAACTAAAAAAATTAATATTTAACTAATATATATAAATATTATTTTTTTAAACTACTTTGTACATATATATATTATTAAATATCAGTTCAAATACCGGTTAAAAACCCAATAATATTTTTTATTCGATAATCAATCCGATTTTGATAATCTTAATTAAATCTAATTAATCTAGATTGAAAATGAACTCGATTAGACTTTAGAGGCATAAAAAACAAGAGGTGCTTTTAGCCCATTAACTTATAATTGTAACATGGCCCGGCTTATTGTAGACACAGTTTATTCTCTATTGAAGCCCAAGCTAAGTTAAGACAAAGTTATTGTATGTGTTGTCTTTGACATTGCCATTTCAGACCCAACCCCTAAAAAAAAAACTAAAAACGTAAAAAAAAAATAAAGCCTCATTCTTCTAATATAACTTGTTAGATACTATATTTAGATTTTTTTTTTATGTATTAGTGTATTAATAACTTTATTATTTTTTTTTTAAAAAATATATATATTTATATATAAGTTATAACATTTGTAAATAAAGATCAGGTCGCTTAATGTTCTCATTCAACTTCCGCGTAAATCTTTCAAACATCTGATTTCGATATAAATAAGTTTTAAACTCACTAATATGCCACTATAGAGTTTATGTACAAATGTAGATAAAGAAACTCGAATTGTAATTAATGTAAGGAAAACAAGAGTGACAGCTAAGCTATCGAATCTACATAAAAATAATAATAATAATAAATAAACAAATAAATAATCGAAAAATGTTTTTTTTTTTTTTTCAAAAAAGACTATATATACACACGAACACGGGCTTGCTCTGTTTGGGTTCTGCCAATTTGCCACCTCAACTGATTCTTTCTTCTCTCCTCCTGAGAAGAGGAGAGAGAAGAGAAGAAAGAAGAGGAAGAATAGCCTATTTTTGTATATAATTTTTTTAAAAAACCACAAAAATTTTTAAAAAATTAAAATTGTGTATTCTCTCTCTGCTATTATCTTCCCTGGAATGTGCATTGCCTTGTGGTCGACTCGTATCTCTGGATATAGACTCCAAGTGGCCCTTTTTTTAGGGTTTTTTCGTAGGTTGATTTCTGGGCGATATTCGTTTATATAGATTCATCAAGGTGAGTTTTTTTTTTTTTTTTTTTTGCAGTTTTAAATAATTTATTTATATTTATATTTTTTGGTTTTTATTTTGGGTTTTTGAAATGCTTGATGATCTTTGTGAATGCAAGCTTGGGTATTTAGTTTAATTTCTTGCTATTTTAATTTCAAAATCTGGGGTTGTTTCATTTTTGTGGCGTATTTGGATGACGGATTCGAATTGCATGGCAACGCCAATGTGGGTGATTTTTTCAGGCTATTGCCCTTTTTGTCTATTGTGATCAATTTTGACATTTTTGGTGTTGCTTCGTTGTTTTTGATTTTGCATCGGTGTTTTTGAATGCTTTTCGCGGCAATGCAGGTGGGGTTTGTCCCTAATTGTTGGATTGAATTACTAACAAATGCAATTTGGTTATTAACAAATGTAATTTGTTAATAACAAATGTAACTACTAATAAATGTAATTTGGTTATTTCAGTGTATAGATAGCCAAGTATAGGTGTGGTAGTGCAAATGGTGTGCTCATTTGGAAGCGGCAAGATGGCGGTCATGGCTAGGCTTCTTGCTGGAGGCTGTTTATCGCAAACTATAGCAGGTAGAGTATTACTGTGGCATCCTATGCTTAGCTAGAATTCGGAGGTGGGGTGGGAGAGGTTTTGAGTTAATTGTCCTTATTGCCTGTGGAAATTTGCCCTTTAATTTTCAACTGATGAAAAATTCTTGTTGGTGATTTCAATTTGCATTCGTAATATTCTTGCCACGGCTTTACAGAGGAAGTTGGACGCCAAAAATTAGCTTTGCAATGCATTCATAGAGAGTTACGCGAGGCAGATGAGGCAAATTTGCTTGACGAAGAAGGTATTATCTTGCTGCTACATTTCCTGTGGAATAGTTTTTGTCAAGCTTCGTATGGACCAAAAAAACCATGGTTGTAGCTTTGTTAGAAACTGGTGTGCAGTAGGTTTTGATGTGCCCCCTTTGTGTTTAAGAAATCTAGGTATCAAGAACTAGATGACATTATTTTTCTCTTTCTAAGGTTCCTTATCAAGTCCTTTTTTCAGGTTGTTCATTTTATTTGATGGCTTCATGATTTTATTGTTTGGCAGATATGGACATTTTTGGTTTGATGCCTATGACCGATCCTTTGCATTTGGTAAGGTTTGGCAATGCTACGTTCCTTCTTCTTTCACATTTCTCTGAGCTTTCACATGCTTCTGATTATATTGCTAGCCTGATTGTATATTGTCACTGTGAAGGTGTGTTGCAATGCTTGTAAGAAGCCAGTCAAGGCTAGTCAATATGCAGCTCATGCAGGTTTTGAGGCTCCCTTTTTAGTTTCTACATCTCTAACATTCCTCTTAATTTAGACTGGTTTAAAATTGATGTGGTATGGCACATTGTTCCTGACAAACCAAGCATTTCATGCATCAAGGACATTATGAAATATGAAGTATCAAATTTTAAGGTGTGATTGTGGTTAATGAGGACCTAAGATACCCTAGTTTTTCTACTGCTTGTCTGTGATGCTATTATTTTCTCCCTTTTTTTTTTATTCTTTTAGACCCTGACATATTCTTATTTATATTTGATTGGAGCTGAAGTAGAGTAATAAAGCTGCAAGGTTTAAATGTTGGTATTACTGGTTATCTTTGCTCAGCTCAGGATCATTTCTGTTGTTAACAACATCCTAACTTCCATACTGTAACTTTTGATAATTTTTTCCTTTGCTTCTGATTGCAACAAGTTCCAAACTTTTATTAGCTGAAAGGCCATACCAGCCACTTGATTGTGACCAAAACCACGTGATGTTTAATCAAGTTAGTGCCATGGTGTCAACAGTTTGCAGGCTCTTTGAGACTGGTGCTCATAAGCTTCAGTAATGATGATCTGATCCAAATATTGAATCACCAACCATGTTGAGATGTGCACATATGTAGTGGTCTCTTTTCCGTATTGCCTACATGTGGTGTTTGCCAACTGATTGATTAGGTTTGCTAGCTAGCTATTTCAGCTTTGGTTGTGCCGGTGCTGCTCTGAATTGGTTTTCTTTCCCCCTTTGTTTTTAGAAATTTGTAGGTCTTTAACTTCTGCAGGAGAATTTTCTTCTGATACTTCTGGTGGTATAGGACACAGAAAACCACCAAGAAAGGAGAGGAAAAAGCTATTATCATCTTATTCTAGTATCCAGTATTCACTTTTGCTTTAATTTTGGCCTTCAAAAGTTCAGTTTAAATGTTTTATCACTCAACTGGATGTTAGCATTCCTAAATCCTATGTTAAGTTTGACCATACAAAGAGGAAGTACATAGTCTAGAAAGTGGTCTTTGTCATGCCTGTCTCCAGTTTAAGTCTTCCCTTGGTGTCTTGAAATTTGGACCACCTTCAATATTTCTATATTTATTTTGGATTGATAGTGCTTGATTGGTCGATGGCAAATTCTGCTTGTTAGTTCTTAACCTTTATAAGATAAAGCAACACCCGCTGGGAAGCAAGAACAGTCTGAATCTATGAATGCAGATGACCCAGCTGCATTAGAATCTCTGTCGCATGGTCAACCTGGATTGTCTTCTTCATTTTCCGTCAATGATAAAAGTAAGTTCCTTTTGCTACAAATGTCACCGTTTTAATCTCTTTCCTCCCTGTACAGAATCACCAACTGTTTTGAAGGATGTTTTCTTTCAAATGTCATTAAGCCTGTGTAGCCTCTGGTGAGTTTTATCATGCTGCATTTTGTTATCTGGCATTGATTGATTTCACATTGCTTGAGATGGGGACGATTACTTGTCAGCATTGAACTCAGCCTTGATTTTGCCCTTGGACGGGCCTTCCAGTGATTTCATATGTAACAGACAAATATGTGATCGTAGTTTTGACATGTGATGCAAGGGTCTCCACCAGAATCAGTGAGCAATAGAATACCCTGGAAGTGCCCCCTTGGAGTCTCAAATTCAGATCCTGGGGATGAAGTGTGGGATTTATGGGAAATGGGAGGGCTACTCCCCGTTGTGTAAGTCATAGTCTAATGAGCCTTCGAATGGACCAAACAAAGAAAAAGAAGTAGCCTGGAAGCAATAGAAACTTCTATATTCCTTTCTAAATTTCATTATGAGCAAATAACAAAATGGATTTGTTTGGATATGTACATTGGGTCTTAGTGTATTTCTTTAAATGAAGTTTGTCTATGATGCTGGCTTTACAAATAAAAGATTTTAGTTTACTTTTCATTTGTAGCTTGATTGTTTCATTTCCTATGATCATTGAGGAAATTCTGCTTATGTAGATGTGACATATATGATGGACACTAAAGGAGTAAGTCCTGAGAGTATAGACCACTCAGCCTGCGCAATGCCACCTCCAACAAAACGCATTAAACTGTATGCTTTCTTTGTTTCCTACAATATAGGATTGTTTTAAGTATTGTTCATCCACATATGGTATAAGAAAATATCTAAGTAACTCTATATGTATTCTTCATACATTTGCTCTTTGATTTTCATGAGGTCACTTTACTGGGAAGATATAGACTTTGTTTTGTAGGAATTAGCAGATCTATTTTTTTCTGTAAAAGGATGTTCAAAATATTCTTAATGCATATTAAAAGTAGAGATAACTGAGAGTTGGGAACTGTTTGCTATGCTTATGAATTGCTTGAGTTGTGTGATATGTTTCCCTAATTTACAATGCCCTGACTATCCTCTACAATTTGAAATGTTTGCTGAAGATATTACAGTTATCAAATTATTCAGTAATCCAGAAACTCTGCAGTCAATCTGCTTTTAGGAACACTTTTATAATTTGTTACAAGTTATACAAATCTTTTGGTTTTTGTAGTGTATCGAGACGACGTCTGCCTCCCTCAGATGATTGTGAGACAGCTAGCTTGAAAAAAACCACAGGCACTCAGATTGCACCTACCTGTATGTCAAGACCTATTCTTATCAATCTTGTACCAATTCCTCTAATCCATTTGAGCAGGATATAAGAGCAATTTTCTCTGCCTTTTATATAATTATACTGCTTGAGTACTGCCCTTCTACTTTCACTTAATTTATGTGCATTGTCTTCCACTCAGTGTTTTCTGTCCCTCTTAGGTTATGCTGCTTCTCTAGACACCCATTTTACCACCAGTTTCTTTACATTTATGATTTTACTGTCATTTTCAATGCCCGCTGCATGACCAATGTTTGTGCTTTGACATTGGTAACTAGCATGATGCATCACAATATACTTGCCATCTGTGCTGCTGCCAAAATAATTTATTCATAAATGTGTGTTTCATGTACAGGCAGGGGTCTTCAAGTGCGTACTTCAGGAAGTGACATGGCTTATGATGATGTGGTTGTCTCTAACTACCCTGGGCAAACTTTTGAGCATTGTCCAATGAGAAAAGGTACTGCTTGATTACCTCCAATGGAAGCCATCAACAAGTTCTTTGTAACAGTTTTACAAAGTCTCTTTGAATAGCATTTTTTTTTAATAAGTTTCTTGGAATTCTTTTTTTCTGATCCATCATTCTAAGCTTTCTACTTTCTGTGTTTTTATGAACCAATGCAATTGAATCAGATATTCCAGTTCCTCTCGCTACCAAAATTTATTACTCTCAGAGGAACAATCTTCTCCGATCAGTAGTTGCTAATATGTATCATGTGGCATCAGCTAAGGGATTGTGCAATGGCATAGTGAGTCCAGAGGCATCACTGGAAAGTATAGTGCAGTTACGGGCTCCATTTCAGAGGGCCTCCTCAGATGAACAGGCAGATGGGCTGCTCAACAAGGTTTGTCCTATCCTCACTGATGATGGCTTCGCTCCATTTGGGCTTTGTTAATAGGAAAGAGAAAAACCATTTAAAATTCAAACTTGAGTCACAGTTGCACACCTTTGCTTTACAGGTGCACACATTGCACTTATCTTTTTGATAGCTAAAAACATATATTTATCATTACCTTGTAAACAATGTTTTGAAGAGCCAATCGTACACGTAAAACCTATTCCCAAGAAACTGTTCCACCACCAAAAAGCTTAATCTGTTAGGTGAGATTTAGGATATGGATCATATATTATACTTCAACACGCTCTTTCACTCGAAAGCCTAACTCACTTGGGCTGGAAGAATGAACAAGCCAGACTCTCTTGGGCCTAAAGCATGAACAAATTAGAAATTCATAATTAATGCATAGTGGGATTTGAACTCATGATCACCTGGTCTTGAAAGCTTTGTACCATGTCAAGAAACCGTTTCATGCAAAAGTTTTAGCTGTTAGGTGAGATCCAGGATATTTATCATATATTACACTCCAACATCTATCAAATGAACTTTTTAGGCCCAGAATTTGTACCATCTTCAGGAAAGTAATGTTTCTTTGAAACGGACACTAATGTGCACTTTTCTATTGGCGAATAAGCTTCCTTGGCTCCTTCAATTTCTGAAGTCTTAGTTTTTAGTTCATGTTATTAGCCAGTCGAGTTTCAGTGTTTTGTCATTTCGAGATAAGTTGTATGACTGTTGCACTGTTTCAGTCTAACATATTTTTAAGTCAGTAGCAACTTACTTGAATTATCATTTTTTTTTTCACTTTTGAAACAGACAGAGCCATTAGCAAGTAAGCCTGATCAAATTCTTGCAGAATGTTCAGAAGTCTGCTTGGATAGATCAGGAGGAATCCTACCTGCTGCTAACCTTTCAAATCAGTTTCCTGTGGATAATATTCTTAAACCTCAGACTGCTCCTGTTGGATTGCTCAAAAACAAATCTCGGCCTCGTCCTTTTGCAGGCAACTCAGGTAGTTAACAACTCTGAGCATAGACTAGGCTAGTGTAAGGGAAAGTTACAGATGACATGCAATTATAACTGTTGGAGTATAAGTCCCACATTGGAAAGGAAGGAATGAGTAAAGCAACATATAATTGTGGCTAAAAGACCTATGACCTAAGCCTTAAGGTTTTGAGTAAGATGTGGTGTCCAAAAGCACATTAAGTGTTCCTTGTTTCTTCCCTTCAGTGATCCATCTAAGTTATCAGGCCCTACACTTTTTCCAATCTTTACAATAACTTACTAAAACCTAGGACTGTGGAAGCTGTTTTAATGGAAGGTACTGCTGGCTGCTTCCATTGCTTTATTTTCTTTACCATTCAGTTGCTGTTCTGGAGTCCACACAGATGGAACCTAATCTTTCACATGGGCTTATCTCTGGTTTTGTAGGACAATCGCTTCGAACCATGCAGCAATCCAATGGAAGTGTTCCTGTTTTATAGGAGTCATCTGCAGGTATTTTGCTAGGCGAAGTTGAATATAATACCATACATGAGGTCGGGATCCATTTTTGTAACCAAAAAGCTGGGTCATTGAAATTGTTCAGTCTAGTTTTTTGTATTATACTTACATCTTACCCCTGTTTATATTTCATGAAATTAAAGATCTCTAAATTGTAGAGCCTCAAGAGCGCAGTAGCTTTTAATATTCATTCATTCTAGCATCCATGTCTCTGATCTTGTACTCATTCATGTTCAAATCTCACGACAATAACGTTACATCCCACACCGGAGTAACTTATTCTTGTTTCCCGAGTCTTGTGAAGAAACTCGCTGTGGTTTTCCCATGGTGTTGTTAAACAAGAGGCAGGAATTCGTGTTCTATGAAAACGTCTTCTCACCATTTGAACGTGCCCCAAAGGAACGCCTTTTCATGGTTGGGGAGTTGGGGATTTAGTTAAAGCCATGACAAGTGAATCTGCAAATTAGTGGAATTACAGTTTTACTCTTCCCCTGACTTGTTCTTGGATTGGTTTCACCAGAAAGACTCACTGCACAGCTTATGTCAGTCAGGAAATTTCTGCTTTCAATTTGAGTACTTTCCAATTTTTTCCTTTATATGGTACAAGCTGTAATCATGTTCAATACAGAAACTCGAAACGTCAGGGAGGAATCTACTTTTGTTTCTGACACGGATTTGTCAAAAGTATTGAGAAAATTCAAGACCATGACAAGGCATGTCTTTTCTGTAGCTGTTTAGGTTTGGTGCGAATGGGACCTCTTGTTTCAATTCCATGGAAAATCAAGTAGGGGGTCTCTAGTGAACAAGAGGACTGGATAAGTTTGTTTATTGTTACCCGCAAATGCCTAGTGGAGATAACTCAGTGGAGGGTAGAATAAGCTGCTGTGACAGGTACAGATGTGGACAGCCTCGTGTGCTAATAATGCCTTGGGCATGATGGTTAAATTATTGAAAGCCATTTCAGGTAATCCTTGAAAATATCTGCTGTTTCACCTGATGTGGCTGCCTCTCATGGGCTGCGGCGTTGTTGTTAATGGTTAGATTCGTCTTTTGCAAATGGGAGCTTTATCATCTGATTGTGACTTGCGACATTTGCCCAATGCCAATGGCAGTTTAATTCTAGTTTCTCAATCATAGAGATCTAAGAAAGGCAAGGGAAATGGTTGCTTTTCAAATCAATAATGCAATCCTCAATTGCCCTGCGCAAGTAATTGTTATTGGTTTTTTAATTCTTGGCTGTGGCACTTAATGGTTTGGCATTGGCAATAACATAAGCTCCAGCTCTTTACCTGGGATTTATGAGATATAATAACATGTTAAAAGATTAAAATTTTTCACCGAGATTTAAACTCATGAAACTGTGGGTTAAGTGCATTAAACCTTTTTTTTTGTAGTTTATTTGATTTGTGTTTTATAAACATGTGTTATATATATCTCAACACTAAATCATTTACAGTCTTTATTATTTTCAATGCACTATGTATGCTGAAGTGTTTGGCAATATCTATGATAAACTTTTACACAAAGATATGACGAAGTCTTTACAATCATAAAATAACGTAATTTTAATTAATTTTTATTAATAAATTTAATAAAATTTTATTAATGAATAAATTATTTAATATCTAAATTAAAATTACATAGACAAAACAAACAAACCAGACCCTAAAACTATGCAATTGTCAACCTGACCTGAAAGGATGTTGGATGTAAAATTTGCCACGCCATCGCCCTTTATATCAACGAGGCGCTTTCATTAAAAATCCCAATCGGCAAAAGAATAGGCATATTGGAGGCGCCTTTTGGGCTGTTATCTTTTAATAATTAATCTCGTTCTCGTGATTATTAAGGTCGTGTGACTTGGATTCTTAATATTGAAAGAGAAGTCTTGTCTTAACCAGAGAAGAGAAAAACAACAGGCATAACTCTATAAGAATTGACAGATTTTGAAACCCCCAGCTTCTGTTTAGTTGGTAATTGGGTTTTTTTTTTTAATTTTTTTTATTTTTTTTTTTATAGACAATAACCCACCTTACATAAGAAGATATAAAATTCCTCAAAAAAAAAAAAAAAAAAAACAAAAAGAAGATATAAAAAATCAAAAAAGACGAATTGGGCAAATCAAGCTGTAAAGAAGAATCTTGATAGGGTGGGCCAGAGAACGAGGCACCTTTTTTTTTAAAAAAATTTTTATGTGTATTACACAACAAAGTAAAATTTATTATATATCAATATTAATTATTATATATAAAAATAAATTTCTATCATGCATCAACTTTAACGTAATACTCATAAATTTAAATTTAATGAATTTCTATATTTATTCTGTTACATATTAAAATTAACCATTGTACATACAATGTTAATTTAAAAAAAGAGAAAATCTATTTGGCTGTTTTTTACTTGGTTATTAAGTAGTTGTCATATACAATATAATACAGAAAATTATACGATATGACAGATGAATTATAAAGAAATTATAAAGCGTAATAAAAGAAATTATACGATCTGTGTAACCAACTATTAAAAAAATTTTTGGTATACGACGTAGCAGAGGCAATGCAAATAAATTATATGACATAATAAAAAAAATTATACAACTCATATAACCAATTATTAAAAATTTTTTTATTTTTATTAACTTGTTATATATTATAAAATTTTTTTTGACATGTTATATAATTTTTTTATAATTTTTTTATTATATCGTATATTACAGTTACTTAATAATTATTTAAAAAACAACCACCTACACATGTCCTTTAAAAAAATTAAAAATTAATGGATCCCAATATTTTTTTTTTTCTCTTTTTCTCTCCCACGTTAAATCTGCCCCGGTCGAGCTATCAATTTTTGGTAAAGAAGTAATTCCATGTACCGAAAAGCAAATAATGACAGGATAGACACGATTCTACATATTACAGTATTATAATTGTTGATTGTACTGTCGAAAAAAACAAATCGACATTGACCGCCGAATGTTAAGTAATTCTACACATTACAGAATAAACACAGTGTAAAGTGCACAGGTTGATACGCAACATTGACTGCCCAAAAAATAAATAAATAAATAAATGTTAATGTCCGTATTTTTGTGGTCCGATTGTTTTCTGTATTGCAACAATATTTGTAATTTACGTAATAATAATAATAAGATATAGAACAAAAAATATAATATTTTTTTTCTGTTTTTTATTACAAATTTGACAAATGTAGTTATACAAAATTTTTTATTTGTTATATTATAAACAAATTTTCGGACTAATTAATCCTACCGTGTAATGGGACTAAAAAAAAAACGTACTTCTCTGGCTGGAGCAGGCTTTTTCACGGCATGTTGGCGCATGTTCCCTGCAATGCGAAAACTCTCTTGCCAAAGTCTCGATTAGATTGAGGAAGACGGTGACGGCTTCCTGCCCAATTAGACCCACGCGGAGATGGAGACAAGCCTAATTGGAGAACCCATTATAGTGCGAATAAGGACGAAAAGCATCATTCTATTGCAATTACATGCCATTAGTGGCTCTTTAGCATAATCGTGGACATGTTTTTTCCATTCATACCACATGTAAATAATTAATTGTAAGGTGATATTTTGTCAATTTCAAAGAAAACAACACGAGGGAAATGAAACATAACATAATATCTCTAAAAATATGTAGTTAAAAATTTAGAAATTTATCTTTAAAATTTAAGATTTCAATTAAAAATAAGATATGAGATATAAGACTTATGAAAATAAAGAAAATTACTACGTGTTCACAATCTAACGAATTGAAAAAATAAACAAAAAAAACATTAACATTGTTTAGAATGCTTTTTAAAGAAAGGTCCGGTGAGAGAGCACATGAGATGAGAATATGATACCCATTTAGTGGGATATCAATATACTTAGTCCTAAACTTTTAAATATTTTTATGTTTAAGTTTTAAAATTTTTTGACATTTTATTTGAGTCATAAACTTTTTAATTTTCTACCAAAAGTGATTAATCTATTAAAAAATAATTTTAACTTTACAAAAAATTATTTAAAAAAGATTAAATATATGAATTGAATATTTTTTCTATTAAAAATATGCATGTTACCTATTTAATTCATATATTTATTGATTAAAAAAAATATTTAATGTGCATATTTTGTTGATGAAAAAAATATTTAATTCATGCATTTAACTTTTTTTAAATAATTTTTATTAAATTAAATTCATTTATTAATTGATTGACCACTTTTTTGTAACTTAAAAGACTGATATAGTATAAAATCAAAAAATTTAGAATTCAAATGAAATGTAAAAAAAATTTAAAACTTAAATATAAAATAATTTAAAATTTTAGAATTAAAAATATTGATATCTCTATTTGGTGGTTGAGTTTATTTAGTAAAAAAAAAAAAAAATTTAAGCAACAATTTGCACGTGGAATAATTCTTAATATTTGTGTCAGCAGTCAGATCAAACTACTATAATCAAACTCAGTCGATGGCTAACGTTCCAAAAATGGCGTTGCAGCAAAATATCTTCAAAGCCTTTTCCGGCAAAGTGGGATCGAGAACCAAGTTGTGGCCGACCATGTTCCCAAAAATAATAATAATAATGGAATAGGATAGGCATAAACTGCTTCCTTTTGTGTGAAACATGTAATGCGCGAAAAATTTTGATATTTTCGCTACTTTCCGTAGTTAAGAATTTAGAGTTAAGACTTTTATTTTGAAAGTTTTTTATTCAAATTATACAAATAGATATGAGATTTAATTAAAAAAATTAGGAATTGTTTTAATTATATAGTTTATGGCATAATTAATAAAGAAAAAAGAATCCGGTAAAATGAATTAGTTCATAAATGCGAAATGATGCTCTTCCCATACCAAAACTAGGCTCTTTCGAGAGATTCTATAGTAAACGTAGTCGATCATTTAGTCATGGATTCAATAAATAAAATTATGATAATTTTACAATAAATCTTACATAATTTTTTATATTAACATTCAATATTATAACATTTTTTTGTGACTTGTAAAATAGAAAAATAAAAGTGATGCTTTACAATCATATTAGGAATTGCGCTGATCACACTATATAAGTTTTCATTTCTAAAATTGTACAAAAGATTAAATTTTATGATATTTAATAAAAATCACCGAATGTCACTGACTGTATTATACGTTATATAAAATCAGATAATATTTAAATGTTTTGACAAAAATTCAATCCTACGGCCTATATTATACAAACAAATTTTATATCCATTAGATGCGAGGGTAAACATATTTGTCTTATAGAGGAGTTACCATTTACCTTAGAGATTAGAACACACCAATTGACCATTTCCCCCACGAAAGAACAAAAGACTTAATTTTGGCCAGAGAGGTTCCACGTGGGTTTTGTTTTTTTTAGGGGATATCGAGGCATCCAGTATGATTTATATTTTATACTCGTTGACTTGGAGTCGTAGGGATTCATTCAATATGCGTAAACCCGTGGGCGAGTGGGACCCAATTTGATAAACCGGATGATTTGCTTATTAAATAATAAGAAAATGTTTTTTTTTTGTCAAAAAATAATGGAAAAATGTTAATCAAAGTGTTATTGGGGAAGGAAAGTACTTTTAGCTGTTAGTTTGGTAGTCTGCGTAGTTTTTCAATTAATAAATAAAATTTTTAAATTTTTTATTGTTATTATTATAATAATAATAATATTATTATTATTTTAATATTACATTATATAATTTTATCTGACACGTCATATATTATTAGTAGAAAACATATATTTTGATTTATCTATAATATATTTCATCTGATACGTCGTATAATAACGACTACTTAGCAGTTACTTGACTTGACAGTCAGTTAGTAATGTCTTATTTTGAAATATTTACTAAAATGTATAATTAATAATGTAATGTTGTTATCTAAATAAAAATTATATACATATAACGTTATTTTTTAAACAGAATTTTATAATTAATGCGACAAAAATGTATTGATTGAATAAATGTTTAGGAATTGAAAAAAATTAAATATGCATTTATAAAATAATATTATTGGGATATTATTAACGTGAGGTCCACGACTTCAGCAAATTTACTCTATTTTTAGCTCTTTTTTTTTTTTCCATCAAGACAATTAATTTTGCCGAGAAAATTTTCAATCCAAAGCTTTACTTTTTATTAGATTAAAAATTTATTGGGTTGAATACGTCAACAAAAAATAGATTCACCTTATTTGTAATAGTTTATAATTAAATACGACAATAATTTAGTAAATAAATGACCTCTTATTCATAAAATTTTGATATACTGTTAATAAATACTTAATCCCAAAGATTAAATTGTTGCGTAAAACACAAGAATATCAAATAATCAACTTCAACAATAATGAAAATCAAAACGTTTATCATAAAAACCAGTCTGAAATACAAGGAATGTTGCCATGAAAGGGGTGTTCCCATTGTTGTCCTGGTCGAGAGTGGAGACCCATACATAAAAATGGATCGATATTGGACTGCTGTCATGCAATATGCACTGTCTGTCATGGTAGGTGTGGGCAATCCAAGACATTGCAAAAAAAAAAACCCAAAAAAAAAAAGAAAAAAGGAAATTGCCATTTGAAAGCTAACAAGTCACTGGGTATTACAACTTAGAACAAAACACAGCTCATTGTCTCTTCAGTTCTAGCTATAAATTTGACTTCAACGAAAAGGAAATTTGCGATTAATTCCAACATCAGATTTGTAGTACAATCACAAATTTGAAAATTTTCTTTTTACCACATCAAAACTCAAATTCCGCATTTTGTGAGAATTAAAGATAAGGTTGGAATATGGAATTTCTATGAACGAGAGGTTGACTCCAAACTTTATATTAAAAAAAAACGATTGTCATTTAATGTTTGTGTAATCAATAAATATATATTTTTCTGGGGGTAAATAAGAGTGCAGAAAAATAAATTTATTTACAACACTATTGCTATCTCTATCCAAGTAAGTATTAGTCCCAAGGGAGGTCGCTGCAAAACAACATCATGAGAATCGCAACCAACGCCAGCTTTAGCCAATAAATCAGTGCAAAAGTTATCTTTACGAAATACATGCTTAAAGCTGACAGACCAATCACAAGCACAAAAATATCGAACATCACTCAATAGGTTAAATACTCTACTTCCGCTTACTTGTTTTTAATGACCCAAAAAAAAAAAAAAGAAGGTCTTGACTATGTTAATTTAAAATCAGAATTAGTCTCAAGAGTAACGATCGCATAACTAAGCTCCCAACCCAACTTTAAACCACGCTTAAAGATATAGCCACGTCGTCTCAAAGCAACCCGATTTTCTTCATCCATCCTTGGTGGCCTTATTAGTTATTGTTATCACTGTTATTATCATCACCATCATTCTTTAAGTAAGGTCAAACAAGGCATAAGTTACTCGATGTAACTTGTAAGAGTCCGAATTGTTAAATTGGCATTCGGATTTTCTTTGTCACTTTTCGTAAAGTTACGATATGTTGGGTGTCCTAATCGAAATGACTGGTGATTTAATTGAAGTACAAATATTGGGTTTTAACTTAAGATCATAAATATGATAATTTAGTTTAATATTATTCTTAAAAAAAAAAAAACTTGACTTAATAGCCTTAATACTTAAATAATGAATACTTCGTGTGAAAAAGGTCGAATCAAGATGTTGATAAATGACTCATAATCTAAACATCATGTGCCATGAATAATTTTAAATTAAAATTTAATTATATAAACGTATAAGAAAGAATATATGAGAAATATACTATTTATATAAAAACGTTTAACGGTTTATCTGTATCTTTTTTTTAATCTCTGATTAACATAACAGATTTACTTAATTACCCCAAGTACCTCAATCATTACAAGAGGGAAAAGTTGGTGTGGATAAGGACACAAAGTACTTAAGTAGATGTCTAAACCAAATGTTCCCACGCTTGCAGTTTCTTCTCTTATCCCAAAAATCCTCTCTCCAGCTTGAGCCTAAAAACTCCAACTTTCCTGATATTCTAAACCAAATTAAGCCCATAATTTTATTAAAAAAAGAAGACAAACAGTAAGAAATGGCTTCCATAAGGAGTATGCTTCACCGGTCGAGAACAAGCCGGGTGGTTCAGGACGGCTCGGCAGCGGGGGCCACCGGCGGAGGCGGCGGCGACGCGTCTTGCTGGGCGAACATGCCGCAGGAGCTTTTAAGGGAGGTTTTAATGAGAATAGAGGCGTCGGAGAGTAATTGGCCGCCCAGAAGAAGCGTGGTGGCTTGCGCCGGCGTTTGCCGGAGCTGGAGACACATCACTAAGGATCTCGTCAAAGTCCCCGAGATTTCCGGCATGCTCACCTTCCCAATTTCCATCAAGCAGGTAAAATTGTTAATATTACTGACACGTCTACTGCACACGTAAGTGTGTATTTGTCTGGCGGTTTTTACTGAATAATTTTGATTTTTGTTATTGTTAATGATCATGGGATTGGTCGCTCTAATTTGATTTTACATTTCTTGGCAACTAAACGGAGAATAATTAGCTCTGATCGTTGTAATATGATCTTATTTCTGCTTCTTTCTGATTTTGCTGTAGTTTGGCTGTTTGGGGGAGTTATTGAATAATTGAATTGAGATTTTTCAACGGATTTTACTTGTAAAGTTTTGTTCTTGGTGGTTGTATGGTCGTTGTATCTAATCTGCACAATTCTAGCGATAATATTTTAGCAAGTATATTAGTTTAGAAGATAGTATAGAAATTGTCATTCCCATAAAAACTGGTATCTAAGTACTGAATCTTTATTCAATTTTTTTTAAGTTAACCAGATTAACAAATTTGTAATTTCCTTAACCTAACAATCTAGAACTAAAAACCAGAAAAATAAGAAAACAACTAAATCAACGATTAAAGAAAAGATGATACGAATTAAAACGCTAAGGCACTTGATTTGGCATCAACATGGAATATAAGTTTTTCAGATTTTGATTGAATAAATTAAGAAGTGAATATGTTATGGTGAAACTCTCTAAGTTAATTTTTACCCTTTGGTCGAGACAATAACAATTCTATTTCTATTTAATAACCTCCAACCTTATGAGAATTTAATTAAATAAGAAACACATTATTGATACGTGGAATTCTTAGCTTACAGTGATATTCAAAACACCTTATCACTAAAAGTGACATGATGATACCAATTATATAATATTTAGTTAGTTTAATCTCGTGGCATGCAGTATTCTTGCCTTTCTAACCTGCTACTTGGTCCGTGTTCAGATTACGGTCAGAAAATCATGTAAAAGGTGGCCAGTCAATTACAAGCATTAAACACAATGCCTTATACTAATAGAATACAAATTAAATCAATTCAATCAAAATTACAAAAATTACATCCGCATGTCTAGCCTCTTCAAAGACTTAGTAAAGAGAGTTTAGCTATTCATAATATAAGAAGCAACAACTAATCTTGACAAAGGCATAATATGAATGAATAATGAAAGAAAACAAATATGATTTCTACCTTGGATGTTTCGTGCTTTCTCTTCTCTTTGTTCTATTCTTTTTGGCTTTCTTCAAAGTCTTTTCTTCTTTTTGTTCTAGCCGTCTACAGTTCCCCTCCTAAAAGTTCTCCAATTAAAAGTTCTCCAAGTAGAGTCCTGTTAAGGTTGAAATATATGAGTACTTCAAACTGATTACATCCAACTTTCATTCAGTTACGTTTTCTTCCAAAACAATAAAAATATCCTTTCCCGTCAAATTGACTCAGTTCGGTCGACTGATAGAAATTTTCTGTAACTTCCAAGTTCTACTCTCTTAGTTGCATTGGTCGACTAATCAAAATTTTCTGCCCAAAAATCTGACTTTCCTACATAACATAAATAATAAGCCAAGTTAAGCATTTATACTATTTATAAAAGATTTTTTCATGAATTAACTAAAAAATCAATCAAAATTAAGCAATTAAGGACGTAAAATGTATAGCACAAATATGAGCTTATTAGTATCTATGTGGAATCTGTTTTTTTTTTTTTTTTAATATGACGGAACGAAATGATGCTAACAGATTCATATAGCCAACCCAATTAAATTTGAGATTGAGGCTTTGTTGTCGTTGTTGTTGTTTTACAGTTCAGCAGAGACATGTATACGAAGTCCTAGGACAGAAGTGAAAGAACTTCAATTTGTCTTCTTTTGGGGCATTCTGGTTCTCTTTTGTTAAATCATATTTTTGGTTGGGAATTTGAATTATGCATCTAGAGATGAGTGTTTTCTATGCATCCACTTCTCTTGGAGTGACTGAAGTTGTTTTTGGATAAGCGTTAAGTTATTAACTGAATTCAGCAAGGCTTTCTCTAATTTCCACGTATTGGGAAATCTGCCTGCTTTCGTCTGGGTAGCTGTGGTTATTGAAATTCACTTATTCAGGGTATTTTAAGATTGGATTTTTAATCATTTGATCTATGTGCTGGTTAGTATTTTATAGGTGAATCGGGGTTAGGAACATATTGTTCAATAGTACAGAAATTGCTTGACCTTTCTGAAATGTTCTCAAGTTCTTGCTTGGAAACTTGTATAAGAAAGCAGGAAATTTTCTTTTTGTGGCCACTTTTTGCATCAATACTGCATGATCATTGTGATCATTGGCTTCTTACTCCATGGTTTACTTGATAAGCTTTTGCTCTTTAAGTTCTAAGCTTCTTGTTGTAACAACTCCTCTACAATTGTTATGGTGTGCTTTATATGCTTAACTAACTTTGGTATAGCAAACCTTTAGTTGTTCAATTATGCTGTTGCTTATTATATGTGAATCTTAAAGACCTGATCACTGTTGAGCTTGGTTTTCATTGTCAGCTTGTTGTTTTGTTCCTGTTGGAATCTTCCTCTGATGTTGCATCACGTTCCATGGGTGTTTTTGCAGCCTGGTCCAAGGGATGTTCTCCTCCAGTGCTTTATAAAGCGGTGCCGGTCCACTCAGATGTACCGTCTTTACCTCAGTCTAACTAGTGGTGAGAATTTGGGTTTAATGGTAATTATTTCTTAATGTGGATTTGGGTCTTTACCTCTGTCAATTTGAGTTATTACATAATGACTACTTCCCCACAGTGTGGGAGGCTAATGTAGTGGGACGCCTTTAGGTAGAGACTGCTTGTGGTCCTGGCTTTCTTTGGCTTCTTATTTCCGGCAATAGGATATTCAACCTTTTGCTTTTGTTTGTTTGTCTTTGCAGCACTGGCTGATGATGGTAAGTTTCTTCTTGCTGCACGCAAGTGTAGACGCCCCACTTGTACGGATTATGTCGTCTCTCTGGATGGAGGTGATATGTCAAAGGGCAGCAGTACTTATGTTGGGAAGTTAAGGTATCATATAACTGGCCCATAACATGAAATTCTACTTTTTATTCACTTACTAAATAAATATTTTCTTATCCTTTGGCAAGATCAAATTTTCTAGGAACAAAGTTTACGGTATTTGATGGACAACCGCCTCATGCTGGGGCCAAGATGACAAAAAGTCGCTCTAGTAGGCTGGTAAATTTGAAAAAAGTTTCACCACGGATCCCTGCAGGAAACTATCCAGTGGCGCACATCTCATATGAATTGAATGTATTGGGTTCAAGGTAAATTTTTAACATATGCAAACCATTTATGGATTTGTCTCTGTGAAGAAAATACACAAATAGCTGTCTTGTAGTTGAACCTTTTTCTTTTTTGGTGACTGCAGCACTGATTTGTGATTGTTGTTACTTTCCGCTATTAATATCACTTATGAAGCATTCGTTCGGTGTTTATGAAATCTGTTCTAATATATCTAGCAGAGGCCCAAGGAGAATGCAGTGCATTATGGATGCCATTCCTGGAAATGCAATTGGACCTGGTGGAGTAGCTCCTACACAGACTGAGTTTTCTCATCACGGTGTAGATTCCAGTCCGTCACTCCCATTTTTCAGGTCAAAATCAAACTACCTGGAGAACTATTTATCAGGTCCGTTGTGCATTCAGAAAGATGGGGCATTGGTACTGAAAAACAAGGCTCCAAGGTGGCATGAGCAGCTCCAGTGCTGGTGCTTGAACTTCCATGGACGAGTGACAGTTGCTTCAGTGAAAAACTTTCAGTTGGTTGCTTCCCCAGAGGATGGACCGGCTGGGCCAGAGCATGACAAGATAATTCTCCAGTTTGGGAAAGTGGGAAAGGATTTGTTTACCATGGATTATCAGTACCCTATCTCTGCATTTCAAGCGTTTGCAATTTGCCTCAGCAGCTTCGACACCAAAATTGCTTGTGAATGAAGATAGATGCTTGTACAGGTTTGAGGCTACCTGTTTGTGGAGAACTTCGAGAAACATGGCTTTATTGAAACATGAATATGATGCAAAGGAAAATCTAAAACTTAAAAGGATTATGAATATATTTTAATTATCATCTTCTATACAGTTCTTAGCTTCTTCTGTTATGTGCACAAAAATGCGTGTAATGACTAAGGCTTGTATATATTGGTGTGAATATTGTTTCTGCAACTTGTGTCACTGTTGGGATGAATACTTAAGGAAAGGAATTTCGAATTATCTGCCGAGCGGGTAATTCATTGTTCTGGTATCTACATATTTTTTGGTTTTCTAGATCATATCTAGCCAACACACTTAGTTTCATACAATTCTCCGCAGCCATTTTATATAATGGCAAATATCCTTATGTGAATAAAAAACATGAAAGTTCAAGTACCCCTGGTGACCGCTAATGTCTTACCTTGATTTCTGCCAGTAGCATTCCTTACCAACGATTTCCTTATCAAGTTTGTGAGTAATTCCCCATTTTATTAACTCTATTTTTCTGTGTTTGTTCAGGTGTAGCCAAAGTATGAAGTTCTGTGAAGCAATAATGGGCTGTGGAGTGCTGAGTACATGGGCAAAAAATTGCGTATGGGATGCAAAAGGACCATCCTCTTTTGAAGAGTGTGTAATTCTTGTATTAATTATTTCATTAAGAGGGCGTTCTAATGCACAAAGCTCTCACACTATTGGGTATAAAAATCGTCAAATGTCATTTTCACAAAAACATTGTTTCCGCTCTTGTATTAAGTTTGAGTTGTTCAATTTGTCAGTATAGATTAGTCAACTTAAGTTTTGCGACATTGAAGGTTTGGAGCTGTCATCGTGCTCTGGTGCTCTGTATAGTTTATTTTGCCTGTTGTACGAGACAAAAAGTTAATAAAAAATCTTTATTTTATTGCGTGTCTGTAACTAATTCGTGCCTTTTAATTAGCTTTGGTAATGGGATTGGAAATTTCATTTTTGAATAGATTTCTCTAGCCAAGAAGTATCCAAAAGGGACAGGGAACAGCAGCTTTTCCAAGTGGGTTTTCAGCATATTGGCTAATAGCAGGATTGTTACGGCCGTGCACATGCATCTCATTTTTTTACGATGTTGGGCATAGCTAGCGCGATTTGGTTTTTACCAACACATATAATAACACGATGAGTGATGCGTGTCCACTGAGGGTTCACCAAACACAGAATTTCTCCGTAGTTTTCTTCGAAGTTTGACAACATCAGAGGTGCCTTCACTTTCAAGTGGCATTTCATTGTCAACATTATTAAACATTCCGACGATACAATAGAAAAGACTGTTCTTGATAAATTTCTCGGTGCAATAATAGTATGATTCCCTAGTGCGCTTTCCAGTACAATCTCTTTTCATACAATGATCGGTACAAATAAAATCTTGTATTTACACAAACACCTATTACTTAAGATTAAGCTGTTTGCATTTGGACGCTAGATTCTGAACCCAGATGTTGGGATTCAGCAACATCGCGATCTTCCTGAGGCAGGTCATCGGAATGCATTTCTAGTTGATTAAGGCTTCGCACAAACCCAGTGAAAGAAGGGAAATGCTCTGGTGAAAAGAAATCAGCTCCCATTCGTTGATAAGTGAACAAGTCGAGGACATTCTCATCCGATATGTTCTTCTTAATCTGCTCAAAACCTTGGGGAGTTTTAGAAACTGATGAGTTCTGCCCAGAAACCTCAACCCCATGCTTTCTGCAAGCAGCTCTGATTTGCCCAAGTAACAACTCTGGGCTTGAGAGAGACTCCTGTGGCTGATGCTCATCCAGCAAATCCATTCCTGGCAGAATCATTTTGCATGAATTCTTCGCAAACATCTCTGCAACTGCTTGATAGCCGTCTCTGTCAGCCGTGTTATAGAATCCGGCGGTTAGTTCAGAAGCATGTGAACGGGTTTTGTACCAGGAGTGCACTAGGGGGACTTTTCCATAGACACTGAGATCAGTGTCACTGAAAGCATTAGAGGCAAGGGTGAGCAATTGATCTCCATGTGACAAGAGCTGACTTGAATACCAGGAGAGGAAGAAGTTCCCGTATGACGACTCCCATGACCCCCAATGGTCCTTAAAGAAATTGCTGGAGTGTGGCAATTGGTCATAACTGGGTGCATCATGCGGACCGCCAAGTCCCCATAAAGGGTTTCCACTTGATTCAGCATGTTGCTTTAGAAGGTTAAGCATGTTTTTGTCATAACATTGGAACTCCCCAACTCCAAGGAGTTTGCCACTTTCAGCTAGCTGATGATGGGAAGGATATCGGAGCTCGCAATCTGGTCCCAGCCCCATCGTAATACCCTGTGAAAAATGAAACCACAATACTATTGTTTCCCATTTCTATGTTATAATTGCAAAATAATTTTGTTGATTAACTCTGTCTTACCGAGATTGTGGAACCCATGAAACGCGAAAATGAAGACTTAAAGCTCTCACAGAACTCCTGGTAGACTTGGACAGGAGTCTTCCCATCAAGAACAGGCAAGTTATCAACAGCCAACGACAGGCACCCTCTATAATGCAGCCCAGATCGATCCGCATAGAAGATACTAGGTTCGGATTCACCAATGCTAGACACCCACTCAGGAAGGGGGATTTTGGGTTGTTTACAAGAATGGAAACAAAGTGACACATGAAGCTTGAGGCCAGCACTCTCTACCATCTCTGCAACAGCAAGGTATCCTGACCACTCATACTTCCCCCTTGCCTCTTTCTCAGCTATTCCCCACCATACCGGCAGCTCCACACCTTCCACTCCTAACAATTTCAATGCTTTAAGTCCCGCCACAATTGCTCTAGCATGGTTTATTGTATGACAGTCAGAAACCACATCCAATGGCAAACCAACAAACAATCTTACTCCATCAACCTGCAAAAAAATTATAGTATTGTTAGAATGAGAGCGAGAAAGGGAAAAAAAAAAAAAAAATTTCTAAGACACGTCTCAAGTCACAAAAAAACAAAAAAAAAAAAGCAATCTTTACTCTTTATTCTAACACATAAATCAGTTTTCAGTAACGCATACACTGGACAAATCATTATAAACAGAAACCTAGCTTAGCTTCCTTGAATCAACTACTCTTAATTTTAGCTCTTCTTTTTTTGGAAATTGAAACGAGCTTCACTAGGCAGCTTAACTTTCGGTAGCAATAAAGTAAGTAACCGTGCAATTCATTCAACAACATCTAACACCTTATTCTTTTTTTTTTTTTTTTTTCTATTTTCTAATTTCTAATTTCAATCATCCAGCGACCAGTATCACTTTTTTTTGCTGCTTTGGTACTACATAAATATTGCTAACTAGTATTTCCCGATTGAAAATAAGCATATCAAACCAATCAAAAGTCCAATACTTGTCCTCTTTGCCTTTCCAAAACTTCGTCACAGCACAAGCATTTCGCTTGTGAAAACTGAGACAAGAAAATATTAAATCAAAAAAAAAATCCAAAAAGAAAGAAAAAAAAAACCCAGATTGACTTAATAACAAAATCTCGGCTTGATAATTCAAAGATCGGAAAAAATAAAATAAAATAAAAAAAAAGAGCAAGAGATTTCATTTCTTCACGGATATCATTCAGAGGCATCCAAAATTTCCCAAAATCATGGCAAAAATTCAAGACGAAACTAGCAATATAAATGGACCAGGAAAAAAAAAAAAGAAGGGAAAACTAAAAATCCTCACCGATTTCGATGTTCTACTAGCACACCCACGAAGACCCCACGCGCTGTCGGAACGGACAGGCTCGGTTTGTTGAGCGTCAGCATTCATGGTAAAGCAAACAAGGCGTGAGTTTCTCAACCTCGTAGTCGGACTCGGACCAAACACAGAAACGCTACTGGGTCTTCTTCTTCTTCCAGGAACACAACAACACCTTTCTTCTCTGTACGCTATTCCTCCTCTCTTACAAATCTGTCCCTGTGAAGAACTACCAATCACAGAAACCTCCATATCCCCTCAAACCAAAAAAAAAAAAAAAAAACAATAAAATAAAATAAAATAAACTAAAAATTTTGCACTTGCTGAAAAAGAATTATCCACCGGATCTGAAACAGATAGAAATCGGATAACCCCAGCTCCGAAATCAGTTTTCAAAACAGCGTCAACAAAATGAGGAAATAAAATTATGGATAACCAAAATTAAATTACGGATTTGGAATTTTGGGAACAATTAATAAAAGTTGAATTCAACGGTTGCGGCTTTATATAGACGCGCTTGTTTTTTATACGGACCAACCGCCCAACCAATCAGAGGACAGATCGACACGGGAAAAGCATCTGCCACGTGTCGCGTGCGGATGTTGCCAAATCTCAGCCGCACAAATAATTTTCTTTTTGGTGGGTTATTTTAACCTTATTATCACGCATTGATTCAGGAACAGGAAAGTATACGATGTATGTATGTGCAAAAATACAATCATATGAACCTACAGGCCATATACATGTGATTTTTTGGTCAGATTCATGTGGATCCTTATCCATTAGCTCATTAATTCATTCCTTTTTATATATATATATATATATAATATAATAATATTTTTCTCTAAATATAAATATATAGAGAGAGAGAAAAACGTATTTATAATTTTTTTTCTGATGTTTAATAATGTATTGATTGTATTTCAAATTAATTGTGCTCCCAGGATAAGATTTTTTTTTTTTTCATTCCACTTTTCTCGCGAATCTAAATAAAACCAATATTGAAGTCAATATTATTGCTTAATATCATTTAATTTATATAAAAAAAATGTCCATGTCGTGTGCAGTTAGATATGAAAAATCTATGGTGCACATTTGGACAACAACCACAGAATTATTGCAAGAACGCCAATGTTACGTTAATCCACTGGGATGTGACCGAACCATATCCACAAAAGCTGTTACTTCACACTTCATTTATTGACTATTTATAATATTTTAAGGCATTGTTACAACTAATTAATAATTTTAAGAATCATAAACATGCAATATTTGCATAATAATAATAATAATAATGATATCAAACTAATTATTTAGAACAATTAATTTATAAATAATATGTCAAAATGTTTGACTTCTTACCTTTTTTTAAATTTATTATTCTCTATTTGTATTATAAGTTTTGATCCTGTTTTAAAAAAAAAAAAAAAAAAAAAATTGTGGTATTACCCCCACTCTAACGCGGTAGATAAACCCATTCTCAGAATACAATTATTGAGGCTTGGATTGTTTATGAAGTTTGAATACTTGGTGTTGGTGACTCTTCAGTCTTCAATAACTGATGGCCCCACGCTGACTCGGATCCAGGACATTGTTGATCTGGTTGCCAACCGCAGCCACAGTTCTAAATGATGCAGCGACACGGGACTCTGTCAATTTGTGGATAAGGACATTTCGAACAATGTGAATTTCTGATGCAATGTCCAATAAAGAAATATTTAGTGAAATTTATTTGAAAGAGATCGAAGTAGAAGTGAAGTATTATTAATTATTTGGTGACTGAATTTATAAAAAAAATAGATTAATTAAAATAATATTAAATAAATTATATAATTAATTTAATATTATTAAAAATATAATTATATAATAGAATTTTCTCATAAAAAAAAAAAAGGTCTATGTTGTCATGTGAGCAAGGCCTTTGGCTCGGTTATTTTATGTTAGTCTTTGTAAGAAGCTGCGGGCAAAGAATGCAATGATGGCATTGCAGACGGGTTTCGAGCGATGCCGTCCATGATTTCGGACTCCACCAAAGCTCATGTGACTTGCTGGTACGTGTTGTCCAGTATGCGATAAGGATAAAAAATGTGCAAATCCTCTTATCATGTGCAGAAGTTTCGCAATACGAAATTACGAAGCAATGGACCGATGCCGGGAGCAAGAGAACCCAAACTTGATTTTGACTCCGCTTATTACTCTAATACAAGTACACACACTTAACAAAATATTTAGAAGACTTGTAATTAACCCAATAATATTTTAAAAATTATCTATTTTTTTTAATTTTAATATATTTTTAAAATTTAACAATTTAAATCGTTACATACTCATTACGTTTTTATAGTCGTGCATTAAAAAAATTTTCGAACTACAAGATTAGTTAGAAAATGGGTGCCATAATTATCATCTAATGTTGCAAACGACAATCTCAAGATTGTTTTAGTAGTCAGAAACATTTAGTTATAACAAAATGATATAAATCATGCCCTTAATCACCCCTCGTATTTACTAACAAATTCTAGACCTTTCAAAGGAATATTAGTCCGACAGAGAATTTTGTCACACTTTCTCAATGTAGCAAAAGAAAATTTTTGATTACATTAAATATACTGCTTTAAAACAATACAAATTTTGCAAGCCCTTGCACTAATGTGAAAGAGATGGGAATATGATGTAGAAAGCCGATTTAACCAAACAGCCTTGCACTACTGTGATCCATAATGCTACGCCGAATGAAGCACATACGTGTGTATGGAAATTGATCCCCAGCTAATTCCTTCCTTGAAATGTGCTAAGAAATGTTGTTTTGAAGCACTGTATGTTTGAAGTGACACGACTCTTACCGAGGGCAATTCGCTTTCACAAAGGATGCGGCCTCGACTAAAAATCTACAAATTTGTGGTCTCTAACCACACAGAGACACCAACCAAGATGGGTCAAATTTGGATCTTTCTTCTCTAAAACCTTTTTTCTCTAAAATTCTCTTCTCATACACTAGTCCAACCAAACCCTACCCCATAGTTGGCTAATAGCGGTGGCTCTCAGCCAGCCACTTTCAAGCCCAACCTCTTTTTTTTTTTTTTTCTCTTCCTCTCCATCCCCTCTGTACCCTCTCTCTCCCCTCCCTAGCCCTTTTCTTTTGTTGGAATTTAAAGCTTTTAACTTTTATGCTATAATCTGAAATTTTAAAAATCTTTCTAGTTTGGGAGTAAGAGAGAACGTGATAAATATTAAAGACTCTCTTCTACAATTTATTGATGGAGTAGTTTCATTATATAAGAAGCTTATGTGATAAATAATTAGAAAATAAAGATTAAACCTAATCCATGAAAGAAACTTATCTAGATGAGGATAATCTAAAGCAACTAAACTTCAAACAAATTAAATAAAACAACATGATAAGATAACTTCGCTAACCTAAATCTTTCTTAACTGAAACTTGAAACATAAGAGAGAAACTTGAACTCGGACTCTAAAAACATTATTGATGTTGAACAGTAAAGAAGTCATGATCTTCAACACTCCTCCTTGGCTTCTTTGTTGTTCTTATTCCAATTTTTCATCTACAACGTTTCTAGTCAGTGATACCATAAATAAATGCTGCTCCTGAATTTTATCCTTTATGAGATTTGCTTGTTGAACTTGTTACTTTGACTAATTTGCTGCTCTTCTTGTTGCTTCTTCCTACAATATTCTTCAATATGTCCAAACATCTTGCAATATTTGCATTGAGGTTTGCCCTTCCAATAACAATCACTTTCAGCATGATTAGTTCGTTTGCAAGTTTCACAAGGAGTAAACTTACCTTTACTGATACTAACTTGCTTTTGTTTCTCTTTGGAGTTGCTCTCTCTAATTTCATTCTCTTTGTCTTTAAAACCTAGATTGATCTTGTGCTTAGCTTGGAAAGCACCTTATGGTATTTCTTCTTGCCTTATGAGTCTTCTTTGCTCTTGAGCTTGAAAAACATCGATAAGTTCTGATAAACTGATAGATATTAGGTGCTTAGAGTCTTCTGAAGAGGAGATTTTTGCCACGAATCTCTTTGGAACACTCACCAATACCTTTTGCACAATATTCTTATCAGAAAAATCTTCCCCCAATATCCTTATTTGGTTCACAATCTTAAGGAGTTTATCACTATATTCCTTGATTGTTTCTGTTTCTTTTATCTTGAGGAGCTCGAATTCTTCCCTAAAGTTGAGTAATTGCATATTCCTAGTTTTCTCACTACTAGAAAATTCTTCCTTTAGCCTATCCCATGCTTGCTTGGCTATTTCATGAGCCATTATCTTATTGAAAATGGTCTCTCACATGTGAATGTGCGCAAGTCAAAGCCTTATACTGTTTTGCTGCTTGCTCATTATGGTTATTTAGTTGAGCCACAGTAGGGTTTGCTAGAAATGGGGTTTGCTAGAAATGGGGTTGGTTCTGCACCATTTTCAATCACTTCCCATAGGTCAAAAGCTCTTAAATATGCTTTTATCTTAACTTTCCACTAAGAATAATTATCTCTAGTGAACTGAGGTAGTGGGAGAGGTGTAAAGCTTGAAGAAGCCATGAGTGAATGTTGAATTTTCTGTTTTGTGTGTTTTTGAAATTGTTTTGCAAAACCCCTTCTGGTTTTCTATTCTCTCTGGTGTTTAAACTCACCCACAGTCCCTTTAAGTTCGATGATGCTTTGATTCCAATGTTGCAATCTAAAGCTTTTAATTTTTATGCTATAATCTGAAACTCTAAAAATCTTTCTAGTTTGGGAGTAAAAGAGAATATAATGGATATTGAGGACTCTCTTTTACACTTTATTGATAGAGTAGCTTCATTATATAAAAAGCTTATATGATAAACAATCAAAAAATAAAGATTAAACCTAATCTATGAAGTTAGCTTATCTAGATAAGGATAATTTAATGCAACTAAACTTCAAACAAATCAAATAAAACAACATGATAAGAAAACTTGGCTAACCTAAATTTTTTTAACTGAAACTTGAAACATAAGAGAGAAACTTGAACTAAGACTCTAGGAATAATTCTGATGTTGAACAGTAAAGAAGCGATGATCTTCAACATCCTCTTTAGTTCCTTCCCCCACTACCATGGTAGCTCTAGTTTCACTTTGTTTTAGATTTGTTCCAAACAAAGCTTCTCACGGCCTCTCTAGCCTTTGATTTGCATCCAGGGGTGTCTTGCTGTCATTTTTGCCAGTTTTGCAGCTGTCTCCGCTGAATTCTTTGCCGGCGCCACCATCTCCCACACTGCCTCTATTGCCGGCACTGCTGTACTAATCAGCAACGATTCCACCAGAGACAGTTCTGTTGTAGCTACTGTTGGATAGTAGCTCTTTTGTCTCCTTAGAAGTTGTTTGGGATGGTTTTTGTTGTGTTTTTTGGAGATGGGTTTGTTGTTGTCGCTTCTACCTAGGTCGTAGCTTAGTTTTTTTAGAAATTGGTGTCAGATATATTCCATTGATTTTTGTCGCAGGTACATTAAAGTGCGGTGTATACTATCATTAATAGTTTTATCCAGTCATATTAGATCTAATTAACTCTTTATGGTTACATAGATTTAGTCGCTATTTAGTTTCTACCATCGTTAGATGGTTGTATCTTCATGGGCTTCGAGCCTAATTTTAGAATGGTCCGTGTGATCTTATGAGTTGTAAGTTATTTGAGTCGTATTGTTTTCTTACTTTATGCAGGTATTTCCAACGCTTTTACATTAGTCCTGTTTACGATTTTGAAAAATATTAATATAACGATTTCTTTACGTAAAAAAAAAAAAAAAAGCTATACATAGACACAGAGAAAATTAATTGAGTTTTGACTAAAATTTGAATTTAAGAATTTCAATTATAAAACGACTCTAAATTTAATTGAGTTATAACTAATTCTTGGTTTATTTTCAAATTTGATTTCGGAGGCTACTTTGTCCTAATGCCTTCTTTTTGGGTTTTTGTCTTGAAGACCTTTTTGGAGCAAATCGGTTGTGAATGCAATGATCTATTTGACTGACTATTTTTTTTGTTTTTTTGGTCGAACTATTTTGTCAATGTCAACCCTTATAATATCCACTTGATTTTTACCGGCCCATATGTAAGATTCATTTATTCTGGGCTCTGAGACTAAAGGGCGAAGTAGCCTAAAGTCCAAGACTAGCGCCCACTACTTCTAGCCGGCAATGCATTGGCTCATCTTAGGTCGACTTGACCTGAGTTAAATTTCTAGGCTTGGCTTTCGGTCTTCAAACGAAAGCTTTCTCCCACCGGAACTAACCATATAAAGAGAGTATCGTCATTAAAATTATTTACAGAAAAAGAGAAAAGGTTTAGCCCCTGACGTGAAGCCAAATAGAAGTGCCGAACTTGCATTTTAAAGCGCAATTATTTACTTAAAAAATGTAATCGCTTTAATATTTTAAATAATAATAGTTATTTTTTTAGAAAAAAAATTTCAAATAAAATATTTTTTTTAGTGTATATCATATGAAATTTACACTTTAAATTATAGAATAACGTCTATCTAATTTTAAATTTTAAATTTTAATTTTAATTTTTTTTCGTTTCACATTTTATGACTGCACTTTGTTAGAAAATCATTTTATTTATTGTTTGTACAAGATTATAAAATTCCGCTCTTGCCCAAGGTTCTCAGAACCGAACCGGTCATTGAACTGGAAAGCTGAGAGGTTCAAGGTTTAACCGGTTCGACCGGTAAAACCGGTATTTAATATTAAATATATAAAAATTAAATTTTTATATAGCTTATATAATTATATAAAATTTTATATTATATAAGAATGATAATAAATATTTAAAATAAAGTGTATTTTAAGAATTATATTAATATTTATATACATTAAGGATATTACAATTAGTATATTTAACAAAATATAATTTATAAAAATTAATTGAAAATTTTTTAAAGATTAATTTTATATTGAAAAATTTTTAATATTTAAAAATATATTTAACAAAATTAACAAAATAGTGATTAAATATTAATTTTATAATTTTAAAGATTAAATTGAAAATTTTAATCAATTGAGGACTAAATTAAAATTTTTAGTTAAAATTAGAATCTTAATTATAATTTAAATAAAATTTTGGGTCAACTTATAATTTAAAATTTTTTGGTTTAAACAGAACCGGTTCAACCGGTCCGATTTTTTACCGATTTTCTCGGTTTTTGACCGGTTTTTCCGGTTTTTGACCGGTTTTTTCCGGTCCGGTCCAAATTTCATTTTTAAGTTTGAACCAGACTGGACAAGGGATTGATTCCCGATTTTTTCGGTTGAACCGGCCGGTCCGGTCCGGTTCTTTCATCATTGCCTTGCCTCGGGATCCGTACCAGCACCAAAAAGAGAAATTATCCTCAATAAAACTGGGTAAATAAAGTGGCCTATTTCTCGAGGATAGAGAGAGATGCTGCTGATCACTTGGACAAAAAGTTGCCGGTTTGGCATAACAGAAGATACCAAATAATAAGGCAGCATTAACCAAAAAAAAAAAAAAACAATAATAAGGCAGCAAGACATCAACATAAATGGCGCATGCATCTTACCAATTCAAGGCTTTGCAATTTTATGCAATCATCTGCTCAAATCCGAGGTGTATAGGTCCCATTTTCCTTATCCTATTGACGGTACTTATGACATGTGAGAATTAAACCAGATCACAGAAACAAGAGAGACCTTAATAATCCATGGCTCAGAACAATAGTAAAACTAAAAACTCGGTAAAATACGAGCAAGAAAATAGCAAAAGGAACATATACAATGGTAGAGGAGCATTCTCACCATTCGTAACAATTGATCAGCAGATAGAAAGGATGAGCATAAAAAGTATTTTAACAATACGAAACTTTATTCTCTTTAACAGCACAAACAAACAAAATGCAATTAATTTAAGTATCAAACACACACATAAACACACAACATGAACACTTGGGTTCGTCATCTCCCACTTAATTCTCGAGTTGTACATCTTAATGTGGATTTATTCCTATTCAGAGATTCGACGGTGAATGGAAAATACAGAGAGCATCGTGAGCAACATGAGCAGAATTGAGGCAAACAGTGAGATTGAAACTGAGCTTCCTATATGTTGACAGAACTTGTCATAAACGGGGCACACCTTGTTCCATCCCACATGACTATTGCCCTTCAATCCAATATATGCAACTGCTGCTGCTGCACCTGTGGCCGAAGCCACTATCCCCAGCATCAGCTGCATTATAATAATCAAACATAGTTCATATCTTTTTAATTGATAGCTGCATGAACAATTGCAGCCATTCACCAGAAAATGGAAAAAAACTATAGCAATGATGATCGTGATGTAACATAGAGCTTAAGTATGAATGTTACCACGTCCCAAAATGCAAAATGGAGCAAGAACTTGGTTGCATAAGCTGGCTGCGACAAGACGCCGAAGGATGCTAGAACTGTGATGAGACTGTAGAGGCAAGCAACGCACATTGCCGCTACAAAATATCTGCACCAAGGCAATACCAATTTGGGAGTTAGATTTCCATTTCCTTCCTGTTGTCAAGAACATCATTACCTCAATTAAACGCACAGTTTTCGCTATAGATACCAAAGGGGGGAAAAAAAAATCCCTTATGCCGCAGGCCCCTTAAAGCAATGTATAACTTTATCTTTCTAGGGGGAGTCCACATACGTTGAAGGAGCCAGGGAGGTTCTCACGGTTTTCCTTTTTTTTTTATTCTTCAATATCTATTTACTAATAATATATAATATATGAACTACTAGATTTAAATGAGAAAGTCGATAGATAGATGACTAACATTTTTATGATATATGTTTTTATAGTAAAAAAAAATCATTAGATTTAGAGGATATATATATCTTATTATTTATAACTAATGACTAGAAAGATAACTATGTGATGGTTATGTATTTTATTTTATTTTATTTTTTGGCGAGAGAATTGAGAAAGTAGGGTTAATATTCTACAATTTTGTCAATCATCAGATCCACTGAACACCTTAACGAAAGATTGAATTTATAGTTTTTGACATGAAATGACGTCCAATGTATAGCAAACCTATCAAATCTAATAGATTTTTCTTAATTTGGTTCCGTTAACGGTGCAATCACAATAGCGGTCCATATTATTTTCCTGCTTGCATTAAAGAAGGCGTTGATGGGCATTATCTCTCATCATGTATGCAAAGTATTATTACAAAATCAAGACCCCCGTTGATCTGGTAGAAAAAAAAAATGGTGATGATGAACTTTCATGTATCTTGTGAGGTTATATAATGGAAAAGTGATTTGAAATTTAGTTCAATAAATTAGATTGTTAGATTTGACTGAAATTATCATGTATATATTAAAAAAAGAATATTTCTTTAAATAGATATGGGGTCTATACTAAAGCCTCCAATTTGGCAAGAAAAAAAAAGTTACAAAAATGAAATGGAGAAACTTTTAAAGGAGAACCGAATTCCTGTCACCACCTTCACATTATTATTGTTCAATAGGATTTCACATTTGGAATGACTTCAAAGCTAAGCTTATAATTGTATGTAAAATCAGGAAAATTAAATGTCCGCGTGTGCTACTACTAATCCTTGCAATTACAAAAATAACGATAAAACCAAGAGGAAGCATATAATTTTTCACTGTTTAGGGAGGATGGGATGTAAGAGGAAGTGACTCTGAATCACTCGTACATACACTGCTGATAATTACCAAAAACTAAAGTCCTCGTTGAATAGTAAGATTTTGGTTGGAAAGAAAGCGATTAAAAAAGAAAATGATTAGAAAAGAAATTTGTAAGAAAGAAAAGTGAATGAATCTATTATTTGGATAAATGGAAAAACATGAGAAAGAAAATAAGTAAAAAGTGAAATGATTTTAGTTAGATTATTAAATGACCAAATTGTCCCTATTATTAGTTGGGTGAGATAATGGATTAGGGTATTTAGGTAATTTCTTCTTGTTTTTTTTTTTTCTAATTCCTGTACTTTTTTCTTCAAAATTTTATATTGGATAGTACCGTACTGGTACTTTGCAGCATTCCATGCTTTTTTATTTCATTTTTCCCAAACAGCAGATTTTGCCTTGATCTACGTGTTTTCCTTTCTTTTTCGTTTCTTCTAGTTTGCCAATCAGAGTGTAAAAGACTAATTAAACTACTAGCATGCTTATTCAATGAAAAATTTAAAAAAAAAAAAATTGTGACGATGTTATCGGCAAGGTCACATATCTTTTTTTTTTTTTAAACAGTGAGATGTATTTTTATTCACAACATCCTTCAGAAAAAGATGCTCAAAAATGATCAACACAAAGTCATGGCAAGGATGGGAAAAATGATCTTACGAAGCTAAAGAAAAAAAAAAAAACCCAAGCTTTTGTACACAAGTATTCTAAGCAATGTCACTTTGGACTAAAAACATACAGACAAACCATGGATTTTGAACTGCATGCACTGACAAAAATATGTAACAAACCCTCTAGAAATTATATATTTACAATCTATATATTGTATGTATGGTTAATCATTTCTTTCTTCATCGCAAGTGGGTCAATCTAGAAATCGATGCTGGCACAAAGTCATGAATTAACCAAAAAACATCAAAACACCAATAAGTTCTAACTCACTAATATTGGAGATGTCTTTAAAACTGAAATTCTGAGTTCAGTCTCTCAAGTAGTCAATTACAAAAACAAAAAAGCACCCACGAAAGAAAGGGTCGGGTTGATTTTGAACGAAGTTTCACTTACATGAGAGCTGGGGAGTGGTCGAATTTGGCTGTAAGGGACACACTAAAGCCTCCAGGCACAACAGCTAGCTCCGTTTGCTCGGCAGTGACCATGACCACAAGGGCAACCAACGTGGCCGCAAACAGCACCGCCCGAAGACCAACATCAATAGCAAAATAGTTGGCGGATGCCATGAAAATTCGATTGGGAGGCTAATTAACTAATTGGGTTTGTGTGGCAAGTCTTGAAGAGTTCTGGTTAATTGGCGATGACTATAGCAAACGCTGACGTGGGCATATATATATCTGTTGCTTTTCGATGGTCAAGCGGACAAAATATGCAAAGACGGTTAAGAAAACAGAAACAAGATTGGAACTCCCGGCCGGTACAAATAATCATTGGAGACAGTACTACTATATTATATATTGTGACCAAGACTCCAACTTTCCGAGCTTCCTCTCATGTTGTCCGTTATTTGATGTCCGTCGGAGCTAGGATTTGAACTCTTCATTGTCGGAACTTAGAGTTCATGTAGCTAGTGGCATGTTATTCCTTTTACAGATAGTCTTTTATATATATATATATATATATATATATATAATTGCACAGTTATAGCAGTTAAATATATGTATATTAAAAAATAATCAGAATCACTACTGTGACAAAAAGACGTTTGCATTTATATAATATTTTCATTCTAAAATGAGTAACACGATATCATTTTAGATAACTTGCAATAAGTAGCTATACAATCTTATTTAATAGTATTTGTGAGTTTTTTCATTTTTATTTTTTTATAAATTTAATTATCGAACGGTCTTATCTCGCTTTATAGTTGCTTTGAAATTATTTAAGTAAAACCATCAATTTTTTGTCTAATAAAATATAGGATTTCTATGTTTTTTTATCGTAAAGAAGGTTGCGAGATATGCCAGTCACCTTGTCACACAACAATTGGGATCGTGATCATGGCAAGTTGTCACAAACTTTTTTTTTTTTTTTTATGCGATGAGGGGACAAGTTCGCATCTAGTGAGACTTTGTGGCCGCTTCTTGTCTCATTTTCAAAGAACCCAGTTTTTATACTTTTTTTCTCGATAGGAAAGATAAATACAGGTTGTATCAATCTTAGCTATTGCGATTTTATACTTTCCTTGGTCACAGGAACATACATATGTAACATTTGACTATAAACGAAAAGTTTTTGTTGGACTTTGCTTGAGATTTAGATCTTCAGCCATGGATTTTGATCGCATGTTGGAACTAGGACAACCATCGATGTGTGTGTTTGTTTCGTTTTTTTTTCTTAGAACTAAAATACTGCAGAACGCGGGATACGGAACCGTCAATGTCATCCAACGAAATCTGTTAATATTTTGGAGGTGCTGCTCTAGTAGAATGCTTAATTTGTAAGAGTACGAAAGAAGAATAGGCTTTAGTAATAGGTACAGTGGTCGCAAAAGAATGGGTATTCGAAACTCAGTCTTTCTCTTATTCTCTTCCTTATATGATGACCTTGTCATCTTCTCTTAAAAAAAAAAAAAAAAAGAGTAAAAAAGACGAAAACCAATCAGCAAGTTTTGTCTACTTCCTATAAACATGTACATTTGAATTTCCCAATCTCGGTTCCACATCTTCCGGCAGCCATTAACCAGGTTGGCTTAAGGGTGGATGTCCGGATATATGACAAGTTTCAAAGCCACGTCAAGAAGAATCTTCTCTAATCCAGCTCTCCAGGCACATGATCCCAATGTCATTTGTAGATAACCAGGAATTTTCCTCTTTTGAAAAATGGTGATGCATGAGTGATGTCTACAGTTCGATTAGGAGGATTTTGCCTGCACATTACACAGTGGATTGGAACAAACTTCATACTGTCCAGAAAGGATAACCCGTCAAGCTCACAATCCTACATGCCTAGGATTTAAATAAATTGGATTCTAATGCTGATTGAGTAATGCAAAATGCATCGATCACTTGGACATGAAGTAATTGAATGTGTGACCAGCATGTCGACCAATGCACGAGCCGTTTAATTTTGCTTTGATTGTGACACGACCATATCCAATTTCTGGGGTCAAATTCCTCATTCGATGACTCTACGAGTACAATAAAGCAAGGCGACCAATAAAAATAAGACAACAAAGTAAAAAACCAGTCACCCCTGTTTTTATCGAAACGAAATCATAATAATTGATAATTTTGGTATTATCTATGCTTTTGGGTTTATTCTAATCAAACAAACCTTTGACAGTAATCAACAAAGCCATATGAAATGAACCCTTGTCGATGCCCATTTATCTGTCCTGATTTCCTTGTTTTTTCTTTTCCCATTTTTCTTTGCCTCGTGGTAGGTCTTCATGGCATCTTAAGTCTTAACTACTGCTAATGATTTTGCAAAAACTATCAATCTTCTTACGTTTCGGTAAGCTGCTAAATACTCACACACGATAACGCTGATCATCTCCACCTCACCCATTCCAAGCCATTAAAAGGGATTTGTAATTGGTTAACTACAAATGCGAATTCCAATGGGCTAAAAGCCCTAGGAAAAGGAGAAATAGCCGAACCACTAAATGACCACACAAAAGCCGAATGGTCCATCAAAAATTGCATTTATGTCATCTTTGCAAGATTCCAACTTAAGTTCATTGGTTTAATTTAGTTATTGAAATCATAAATTAATTAATGGTTGTTATCTATACTCGGTAATTAAGAATTTTATTGTTAATGGCCAAACTACTAAAAGACGACACAAAAGCCAAATGGTACATCGAAAATTGCATTAATATCATGTTTGCAAGATAGGTCGTTCGTTGTTTTAATTTAACTTTTGAAAATATATATTAACTACTAGTTGGCATCAATGGCCAGTAATCATTAGTTTTATTGTTAAAATTTATTTTACTAATATTTGAACCCCAAATAAATTATATTAGTCATAATGAGCATATTCCTATAATTTTCTATTCTGAATGATGGTTATATAATACATCCACAGAAGTTAAATATTACATGCCAATTCATGATAAATAATTATTTCATTCGCTTTCATCTATGTTCTTTTCTACAAGTGGACAATGATAATTTAGTAATATATAAAAAAAATAAAAACCTATTCTTTTTTGTTTTGTGCATAAAATAGAAAAATAGAGGTAATTATCCCACTTGTTCCGCAAAAAAAAATTGTGCTAGGCATACTGTATAATGATTTGGGTCACTACATTGAACCCATGAAGAAGTTACTCCTCAATATATAGTATAGGTTACCAAGCACTTTTAAAATTGTGCAGAGTTAAAGACATACATTTAACTTCACTTTCCGTTCCGAAGCACTCGAACCATAGTTGTGCATTAAACACCACAAGTGACTTTCCTGCTCAAGCCACGCCTTCGGTAGTAGAAGAACCTAGTCTTCGCTCAAGTGGATCATGAGAGTGAGCGCCCTAAAAAGTACTAGTGGAAAATGGGCTCAAATGCCAAGCCAGCCGAAAAGTACTACAGAAAAATGGGCTCACATGTGAATTCCACCGGCCCAAGCCTGTATCTAAACTTTGGACCCTTTAATTACCACTAACTCAATTTAATAATTGGTAACTTGAGGCCTAGGTCTTCTTTTCTGACTAAAATAATAATTGGTGACTTGCAGTTGTCGAGATCCTGTCCTAAAATAAACTTATTTATTACGGACTCAAGAAATCGAAATAGCTACGCAGAAAAAAAAAAGTGAGGGAGGGGGGGTGTTGGTTTTGAGCCGTAGGCTTAATCGTGAAAACTAAAAAATAGACCGAGAGAGAGAGAGAGAGAGAGAGAGAGCAAAAGCCTTCGAGATCGTAGAGGAAGAGAGTGATTGTGTGAGACTTTACAATGGATGCAATTTTTAATTTGTTCATAAGCGTGGTTTTGATTCCTTTTGGCAATTAAATAACTTTTTTGCCACCAATCGGAAAACAGTCACTTGATTTTTCTGCTAATACAGTTATTCTTTTTTTTTAGATACATGTAATGATTAACAATTAGTCAATTAATCGTTAAAGAGGATAAACGGCTATTTTAGATAAAATAGTTGCAAAAGAAAAAACACCTCCACAACTACACACACAAAAGTTGCACTTTTTTGTTGCACTTTTTTCTTTGTGCATAATGGTTGGCACTTTGCATTTCCTAACATTACACAATTATTCTTTAACCAAAAGCCGCAAAACTTTTGAATATGTATCGTTTAACATTTGTTGTCATAAATAAGAGAATTTATGTCTTTGGCGACTATTATTTTTAATTAAAAGAAAATTTTCAAATATTCGTGAATTAGCCCATTTGTTGTAGTGCTAAATGAAACTTAGAATAAATAAATTGATTCCAATAATGTGGAATACGCTTTACACGAACAAACAAAATGCAATCAAATATTAAACGTCCACAAACACATAAACACACAGCATGAACACTCGTGTTCACCATCTTACACATAATTCTCTAGTTGTACATCTTAGATGTGGATTTATTAATTCCTATTCAGGGATTCGACGATGAAGGGAATATACAGAGAGCATGGTGAGCAAAACCAGCAGAATTGAGGCAAACAGTGAGATTGCAGATGAGCTTCCTATATGTTGACAGAACTTGTCATAAACAGAACACACCTTGTTCCATCCCACATGACTATTCCCCTTCAGTCCAATATATGCAACTGCTGCTGCTGCACCTGTGGCTGAAGCCACTATCCCCAACATCAGCTGCATTATGATAATCAAGCATGGTTTGTATTTGATTTTTGCATGAACAATTGTAGCCATTCACAGAAAATGAACGAAATTATAGCAATGATGATCATAACGAAGAATAGAGATTTAAGTATGAACAACACTTTGTCGTTGATGACGTAATATTTCTATGTTAATCATTAAAACAATGTCATGTTATCATTGATGACATTTTTTTTAGTTAACATATAAATATATCAAGATTTTCGTAAATTTTAACAATATGATCTTTGAAAAGGAACAAAAAATGTCCGGTAGAATTTTTTAGTCTCAAATCTTGCTTTCCGTAAGTCCTATGGATAGAAACCATCAAGATACGTGACATGAAGAATTGACATGACGAAATTGGATGAATTTGAGGTCATCACATCACTCGTTTTGATAGTTTCCGTTGGCAGGACTCGACGATAGGTTAAATTTGAGATTAAATAATTCTATGAGAAATTTTTTCTTTACTTTTAAGAGATCAGACTATATTTGTTAAAATTAAGAAAATTCAAGATATATTTGTATATTAACTATTTTTTTTAAGTGTTTCAGCTCACCATAAAAGTAGTATTAACGATAAAATAATAGACTCTATAAGCTTAGCCAATTACCACATCCCAAAATGCAAAGTAAAGCAAGAACTTGGTTGCATGAGTTGGCTTCGAGATGACGCCGAAGGATGCTAGACCTGTGAGGATGCTGTAGAGACAAGCAACGGACATTGCCACAACAAAATATCTGCACAAATGCAATACCAATTTGGGAGTTAGATTTCCTGCCTGTTCTCATCAACAATATCATTGCCTCAATTGAACGCAGTGTTTTGGCTATAAGGACCCAAAAAAATCCTTATATGGTGACCAGTAGGATGACATAGGGCATTAGTTAGGCTGTTTAACGCCAGCTTTATATTCCCAAATTAAAGAACAATATAACTATAGTGACTAGAAGGATAGCTATATATCTTGTGCTGGTCACTTTCTACTTATATAGTTATGAAAGAAGAAAACCTGTCAAATCCTTCCTAGATCTTCAATTGTTCATTTACTTTTTTAGTTTACTTCAATTTTTTTCTTTTGGTTTTTAATCTTTTAGTCATCAAAGGAAAAAAAAAAAAAAAAAGCCGTTGATGGGCATTATCCGAAAATAATACAATATGCAAACCCGTTCAATATGGTAGGAATAAGAAATGGTGATGATCGTTCATATCTCTTGTGGGGTTATCTCATGGAAAAGTAATTTGAAATTTAAGTGAACACATCGGATTCTTGGATTTGACTAGAAATCTCATTTAGAAAAGAGAAAAAAAAAAAAAAGGAATATTGCTTTAGTTAGATGAATTGTAACCCTTAAAATGTCTTGTACCTGGGTAGGCTGTCCCTCAATTGGATAGGACTTTGAATTTTGAACTTTGCAGACAAACGTTCTATGCTTAGCAGGTTTAGAAAAAAGGATAATGTGGTTTGTGGGGGTATATACTATACTAAAGCCTCAAATGAAAAAAAATAAAAATAAAAATAAATTGGGGAAACTGTTAAAGGAGAATTTTACTTTTGGAGTAACTTCAAATCCACGGTTGTAACCGTTTGCAAAATCAGTAAAGTTAAATGAGTCCGCATGTGCTATACCAATCGTGCAATTACAAAAATAAGGATGAAACCAAAAGGAAGCATATAATTTTTCACTTTTTAGGTAGGACATAGAGGGATGTAAGAGGAAGTGATTCTGAATCACTCGTACATACGCTGCTATAATTACCATAAAATAAAAGACTAAGCTACTAGCATGCTTGTTCAACGAAAAAATTCATAAAAAAAAAAATTGTGGCGATAAGACTTGAAAAAATGTTATCAACAAAGTGTAAAATCATTTTAGTTAATATAGATATGTCACGTTGGACCAAAAATGTAGCAATCCTCTAGAAATTATATAGTTAGAATTTATGAATCATATATATGATTAAGGAAAATCCTCTCATCAACCAAAAAACATCAAGAGTACACACCAATAGTCAAAACATCAAGCACCCACACCTATGAGTACTAACTCACTAGTATTAGAATCCGTCTTAAGAATTGAAACTTTCGAATTTAAGTTAATTCTTATACAGAGCAAATTAAAATTTTTTTTAAAAAAAGAGCAACCGAGAGAAAGAAAGGTCAGGCTGACTGTGGACGAAGTTTCACTTACATGAAGGCTGGGGAGTGGTTGAATTTGGCTGCAAGGGGCACTCTAATGCCTACTAGTCCTGGCACAACAGCTAGCTCCGTTTGCTTGGAAGTGACCATGACCACAAGGGCAACTAGCGTGGCCACAAACAGCAACACCCGAATACCAACATCAATAGCAAAATAGTCGGTGACGCTTGGAGGAGGCGGCAGTATCGCCGTCGGCTTCTCGGCTTCTACGTCTGGCTTCGGATCAGTGGATGCCATGAAAATTCTGGTGGCTAACTAATTGGGTTTGTATGACAAGTTCTGAAGAGTAGTTGGCAATGACTAGAGCAAACACTAATGTGGGCATATGTGAGCATATATATCTGCTGCTTTTAGGCAATGGTCAAAAAACAAAAATATACAATGACTGTTGAGAAAACAAAAAGAAGATTGGAAGCCCTAGTACAGAAATGAGATTTTTTTTTTTCTCAAAAAAAAGTGATCACATATTTACAGAGATTCAAAATTTTGTTAATTATAATAAAACACACACTTTATTATTATTGGAATAAGTTTACTTGAGTAAAATCTTTGAAGAGTGTGTTATATGACTAAAGCAGCTTGTGGACTTTGTTTATGTTCTCACTTGATTTGGGGTGTTTGACAATTATGATAAACTTGAGGGGTCATTCACCAATGTAGTTCTAGAAATTTGGAGGCCAATGACAAGTGGATGCATGTATTATTCCGGCATTCACACTGTTTGGAATCAAGAAACCTCGCCCATCGATTTTGGTAGTCACAACTAATAATTGTAGACGCTATTATAGTGTGATTTCCCATATAAAATTTTCATTAAAAAATGTAGGATTGCGATCTTGTTTGATTGTAAAGAAGGTAGCGAGATACGCCGCCTTGTCAACAATAATTGGAGTCATGACTATGGCAATTTATCACCAATTTTTTCTTTGATGTGATTGGGGCCAAGTTGTTCACATCTACTCGGACTTCGGGGCCACGTCTTGTCTCATTTTCAAAGACAACAGCTTTTATCTTCTTTTTTTCCCCATCCGAAAGGTACATACAGGTCGTATAAATAAAAATATATATATATATATATATCTCTAATTTTTTTTAAGTAATTAAAATAATTAAAAGTAATAATTTTTAATTAAAAAGTAAAAAATTTTAGTTTTAATTTTTTCCTTTATCTTTTATATTTTAGATGTTGGGGCAGTTTCGAGGGACAAAAAGGAGAAAAGAAAATATGTACCATTTTATTACAAACGCAAAGATTACATTGGATTTTGCTTGAGATTTAGATCTTCAGCCACGGAGTTCGATCGCATTAGATGTATCATTTTCCTCTTTTGCTTTTTGGGTTATCAGAAGGGTCGTAGGACAAAAACCAAGAAATTACAACACGAGGCACACACACAAACCATTAATTTTATTCGTAATAGAATCAACGATCACTCAGGCTGTGCAGTTAGAGGAGTTGCTATTCGGCATTGAGAACTTTACTATCGTGCGCTGGTAATTTTCTTTCCCAATCTACTTCGTTATCGTGGTTAGGGTTGACGTTTCGTGCTCCCTTGATGGAGCTTTGTACCCCTTGTGGGTTGCTTTTGGTTTCTCTTCGATTTTCGTTGTAGGTGGGTTTGGGTTCTTTTTGGTGGGACGCTTTTTCGACTTTAGGGCTTGGTAGTGATTTAGAGAGCATCGGTGGCCTCCCCTGCGTCGCCCTTTGCTCCGCCGAGCGGGGGCGGGGGCGAGGGCATGGAGGTGGGGGTTGGTTTTTGCTGATGAGGGTGCCCATGTACAGCTCCAACCCACGTCGTCTGCTTCCTCATTTAGGATCCTTAGTTTTTGGCTGGCCTCTGCTTCTGTTGCTCGGCATTTTCTGCAGCTTTGGCTTCGTTTGGTGCTTTGTCCTGCACTGCGGCGTTCATCAGCGTGCTCCTAGCCTCCAGCTGGGGTCCAGCCACCGTCTGACCCCTTATGGCTTGCTGCCTTCCCTGCTTGCCGAGGTTCTACCAAACTTTTGGTGGTCTGGTTGGGTTTTCCAATCAGGTCTCTATCCGGGTCAGGCTTTGGGCCCGATCTTGTGCACTGCAGGCTTATTGTTCCCAGACTTTGAGCTCAACCTACGTATTATTTTATGGTCTACTTGATTAGCTGCAGGTCTAGAGTTTTAGGATGTGGTGGGTTTATATTGTATTATAAGATGACCTGATATTATTTCTGTATATTTGGTGTGGGTTTAATTATAGGTTGACCCTTTTTGTAGTTATCCACTACTTAATATAGTAGTTTTATTTCCGGTCAAAAAAAAATTAGATTCAACAATTCATTGCTTTTCCATTTTCGGAAAAAATAAAAAACAATCTAATGCCTTTTCTTTTGGTACGTCTAAAAACTAAAAAATAAATGAAAATAATAATAAAACAAAAACAATCCATCCCTAGGGAGCAAAACCCAACGGCTATCTCCATACAAGAAGAGCAGCAAACCCGGAGAAAGATGGTCTAGAAGCACCTCACCATCAGCACAAATATTGCCCAATTTAACTAGAAAATTAGCACGAAAACCCGAATCCAATGCTTTGTAGGAGAGCCGAAGAAGAAGCTAATCAATCAGCAACTTTGGTGTCGTTCCTTTAAAAATGTTGCATTCGGATTTTCCAATCGCAGGTCCTACATCTTCCGGCAGCAATTTAGGTTGTGTTAAGAGTGTGGGACAAGAATTATTTTCTCAAATCCATCTCTGCTAGCATAAATTGCCATATCCAATTTCTGCGGTTCGAATTCCTCTTTCGATGACTCGCATGAGTACACTTAAAACAAGGCAGCCAATAAAAGTAAAGATAACAATGTAAAAAGCCAATCACCCATGTTCTTATCAACTTAAAAATCTTAATAATTAATTAATTTTGGTATTAACTATGGCATTAGTTGGGACGTCAATTCGTTTGAATTAAACAAACCTTTGATCGTAATCAAGAAAGCGTATGAAATGAAACACTTGCCATCGCCCAATTATTTATCCTGAGATTTCCTTGCTTTTTTTTTCTTTGGCCACTTTTCTTTGCCTGGCGGTAAGTCTCAGCGCCATCTTAACGAATGATGTTGATTTTGGAAGAGAAATGCTTAAGGCATTATTTAGTAAGATGTATGCAGTAAAGTCTAATTGATTGATTTTTCTTCAATTTTTTTGCTTGCTGCTCTCGAAGTGCCTAGTTTGGTATCAACCAATAATCTATCCGACTTCTTTTTTCTTTTTTTTTTTTGCCACAAAATAAAAGATTAGTATTTTATAGTCCTCTCAAAAGAGTACTATACTAAAAGATAAATATATTTTGTGAGTATAAGTTCGACTCTTAACGAAAATTTAAACTTAAGACTTCTAATACGATAATAAATGAGCTTCTTTTTTGCCATTAGAACTAAAGAATCGGTGGTAATTATGACTTCAATCATAAATCTCTCTTGTAGGCTTAATATATTACATTCCGCATGAATCATAGTTTGCGAGAATCTATATCAATTAATAAATGATAAAGTCAAGAATCAGAAGTAGATAGACGTCATATCATTCACGTTCTGTTGCAAGTGTATCAAAAAAACCAAATCCCACTTAATTAATCGAATTCTTGTGCCATTAAAAAAGGCAACTCATGTTCTGTTGCCCCGCATTTGTTTTTTGGTTTACGAGGCTTAATATGTAACGTATAATCAATACAACTGGCCCTGAGAAAATGGCAAGATGTGGCTTTTTTTTTTACCTAATCTTTTTACCTAATCAATAGACATGAAATGCTTAGTGCACCCATCTACCAACAGCCGATCTCTTCGGTTGATTCTTACATACCTTGAACTTTAGTGCCTGATGTGTCTTTGGAACCAAAAAAGTAGCCTTATGCGTTTATAATTCTTACTAATTAATGAAGTATTTTATTGGTTTTAAAAAAGGCAGTGTCATATGGATGTGGTTGTGTTGATGTTTTCCAAATATGGCTTTACATATTTTTATTACAACTATTCTTTTGATGTATGATCATGATTAATTAATAATTTGGCCACAAAAGTAAATCGAAAATGTATAATAATTTTGTGTACATTCATATCTAAAATGCTTGTAATGAAACTCAATTACTAAATTGGCTTGCCTCCTTTGCTTTCACTTAATGTTTGAAATTTAATATCCTTAATCACCTATCAGAGGGGCTATAAAGCCTGCAGAGTTTATTAGAGATATTTTAAATTGAGTGCAATTACGTGTCCCGGAACTTTTGTCCCAAGATTTTGTACCGAATGAAACCGCAGCTGTTATTTTTGAAACTGCGATTGATATTTTTGAAATGTAAAAATAACAACTGATTCAAAAATATCAGTTTTAATTTCAAAAATAACAGTTCCAGTTTCATTCGGCACATAATTCAACACAAAAATTACCGGTCCACCAACATTTATTCTTTTAAATTAATTTGAGGCCTAACCTAAACCAAAATAATAATAATAATAATAATAATAACAATTAGACTTGTCAATTGTGGCATACTATTGTTCATGGTAGCTTAGTTACTCAACAAATTTGATGCAAATCCACATCAAGGTTGAAAACCAGAGCTTATCCTTTGATCAACCGCGTCCATTACTAATTAACAAATGCCCGCTATTGTTCATGCTAGTTTGGTTACTCAACAAATTTAATGCAAATCCACGTCAAGGTTGGAAACCAAAGCTTATCCTTTGGTCGACTATGTACATTTGTGATCCAATGATCACATCACAATATCACATCAATTGGACATCTCTCATCACCATCCCAGTATTCACGCCGTTCACTCTTCATAGCAGACCAAATTGGTCATATGGGAAAATGATGCGATCAACGGAGCTCAGAAAATTTTCCATTTCCTTCAATTTTGCCGGGAAGAGAGTTGCAGGGTTTAAAAAGGAAGTGATTTTTCATCTTGTATTTTTAATACGATTGATTAAAATATTTTATTAAAATTTTTAGGTCATATATTTAAATTTTAGTAATTCAATTCTTATTTAATAATCTTTAAATTTTCTTTATAAAAAATAAATAATTTAAAAGTAACGTGACAGATACATATAAAATCTTATCTTCTACTTTTACGCCCACTTTGGCGTTTCTATTAGCTGCTAAATGCTCACAGTTCAACGATGATCATCTCCACCTCACCCATTAAAAGGGGTTTGCAATTAGTTAACAACAAATGCCAGATTCCAATGGGCTAAAAAAACCGAGTAAAAGGAGAAAAAGCCAAACCACTAAATGACTACACAAAAGCCAAATGGTACAACAAAAATTGCCTTTATGTCATGTAGCAAGATTCCATATTAGATTCTCTTTTTTCTTAATTTGATTATTGAAATTATATATTAACTAACGGCAGGCATCTATTCTCAGTAATAAAAAAAAAATTATTTGTTTCTAGCAAAAACCACTAAAAGGCGTCATAAAAGCCAAATGTTACGTTGAAAAAATTGCATTTGTGTCATGTTGCAAGAATCCAACGTCAGCAAGATTCCAACTTAGGTTCTTTGGTTTGATTTGACTATTGAAATGATATTTTAACTTATATTTGTCATCAAAACCCAGTAATTAATAATTTTATTTTCAAAATTTATTTTACTAATACTTGTAACCAATAAAGAAAAAATTATTGTAGTCATACTGTGCATTTGCCTCTAATTTTCTATTCTGTATGATGATTATATAATACGGGCAAATGTTAGTGGCCAAATTGGGATAGGACAACAAAAAAAAGTTTGAATTTTTTTTTGTAAATTAAGATTTATGGATAGCATTATGTACGTTTAAGATAATATCAAGTACATTTAGAATTTAATTTAAAAAAAAAACAAAAAAAAAGGAAGTATGGCCGAAATTTGGCCATATAAGTATGGCCACTAATGAATCCCTATACAATAAAACCACAACAGTTAAATTAGATACCCAGTCATGAAAAATAATTATTTCATTCGTCTCTGCGTTCCTTGCCACAAGAGAACAATTATTTTTCTTTTATTTTCTGTTTTTCGTCTTAATAGGAGGGATTGAGATCTAAGGAGATGGGGGAGAGCGCGAAGCAGTGGGAGTTTGGACTCTGCTACTCGTAAGAAGGTCACAACCACTTGCCAAATGGACAAGCCCGATTCCCAGTGGATTTGATTATTCAGTTAAAAAACAAAAGCCCGTTCTTCACTCAAGTGAACCATAAAGGAGTGAGTCCCCTAAAACGTACTAGATAGAAATGGGCCCAGATGCCAATCCTTCGGCCCGAACCCTTGTCTAGACTTCGGACCCGTTAATTACCACTTACTCAATTTAAGAACTGGTGGTCTGGAGTCATCGATATCCTGTGTTAAAGCCCACAAGTTTTAACAGTGTAGGGGCATATTGACCAATTGATATCTTGGCGTCTAACGTCTGGTACTTTTCTCTTATAGTTTGAAACTGCAGAACAAGGGTCGCAATTATTTTTCCTATTAACTAACAGTCAACTCTAGGCGCAGATAAATGTACTACCACATGCCTTTGCCACTGTCCTCCTCAAACTTCCTCTCTTTTTTTAACAAGAAAAAAAATGTGGATTGCAAGTGAATCGGTCATCGTACTTACGGGTAGGAATTGATCGAGCCAGACCGAAGCCAACCTTAAACTTCTTTCTTGTGCCTCTCACAACGTAATTCTAATATGTCTGTCACGAGGACAAGAAACTCCACCCCACCCCACCCCGAAAGAAAAAGGACAAAAAAAAAAAAAAAAGAGAAAAGGTGTACATAAAATCACAACAACAAGAAGGTAGAAGTTGTTGAATAATTAAGGCACATGGGTTGTGGATCGAGGTGCACTACAAACTACAACCCATTGAATAATGGCGGCGACACAGCGCCAAAAGACCATGTAGCTGACCTTTCCATAGAATGCGTTCGATTGGCGCGCGTCCAGTAGGAATTAAACTTACAAATTCGCCAAGTATGAGTTGGGCACTTTAACCATTCAGATTCACGTGGTATTTGTTGATATGATTTTTTATATAAAAAGAGTATTTTTCCTTTGATGTAAGTAAGCCAATGCAAACAAAAAATTATCAGGTTTCAGTTGGTGTGAGATTCTAAATATGCAGGACCACCTGTGGACTTCCAAGCTCAAAGCAGTCAAGTAGCTTGTAAAGGCATTTACCACGTAACGCTTTTGTAAGTCACTTTTTCTATTAGCAACAAATGGCCTATCCTTAAAAAAAGGAAAGAATAACTTCAGCTGTGCTTTACTTGAGCTAAGTCAAATCAAAATGGTTTGAATAATTCTGAAACATTCCCATCATCCATCGTTCAACTACTAGCACAACTATTGAGATTTTCCAATTAATCAAAGCTTATGTGAAAACCCCAGAGATTTCATACCTGGGTTAAACCCAATGAATTGGGGGAAAACAACCTGAGAGAAGTCTTTTAGGCATACAAGCAACTGGTACAGTCAAATCATGTGCAATGATGATAATATCAATTCCGCGAGCACAGAAAAGTGAAAGTGGTTGTGCATGCAACAAAAAATATCCCCATATGTTGTAAATGATTGTTCAAGCTTGCAACTTCTTGAATGGCTGCGAATCATTGAGGAAGAACTGGAGGCGCAATTGTACGGGTGTTGTACGATCTGCAGTGGCTGCATTTATGCCCGATTACATGGAAGTAAACTTCCGTAGTGTCGTTGCAGTCATTACACAGGATCCAAACCTGCAAATCACTCTTTCATCTTAGAAATCATCTGGCAGTTATTTCTATGATCCAAACTGAGAGAGAAAACTGAGGGATGATGTTTATCCAGAATCTTTGAAATTTGGGAAAACCAGCAGAAACAGTGAGACATACTACGACACACTAAGATCTTCTTTCCACATCAAGCATTTCACATGGCTTCAATTTAAAATATTTCTTATGTTTGTTTGTTTGTTACATTTGGGTGGTGATTATTCATGTGAAAATGTAATAGAATCGGTCACTTCGGAGACAGTTTGAACACTGAAATATTGTTTTCAAGAAAAAACAACAGAAAATATTAAACTAGATGCGCAGGATCAATTAATAGATGTGAACAAGTATCAAAAGTAAGCACCTTCATGGAGCGGTAATCCTCAGGCATGATGGTTGCTTCTACCTGATTACATATATATATTGACAACAGATCAGCAAAAATCCTATTAATGCACAAGAATATTGCTTTTGCAGATTAGCAACACAGTAGGCATGCTCGACAATCAAACACATGGGTAGATGACATCTAAAATATGCATTGATGATTCAACAAGCTTAACCTTAAGAGGCCTACCTCCTCATCTATTCTTCTCCAGGTTTTAGACATGTCAACCACAGATTTGGAGCATATGGGGCAACAATATCTGCACAACAACATTCACCAAGTTGGAAGCCAAATTTCAACATATCAACCACGACAAACAAACGAAAATGACTCATTGCTGCTTACTTGTCACGCTTTACCATCTCACGGTAGCATTCACAGTGCATTGTATGCCCACATTTCATAACGTGAGTGTCTTTTAGCGAGTCAAATAAGTACTGCAAAAACCCAATACGGGATATCAGTACAATTAGATATAAATCAATTCTCTGCATGATAAAGAACGATTATGGTACAAACCTCATAACAAATAGGACAGTGGTGACGCATAGAGTTCTCCACACATAAATGATTATCACGGAGGCTAATTGAATAGCAAGAACCTGCACACATGAAACATCATTAGCATAAAACATGACCCCAAAAAAAAACAATTAGGAACTTTCCATGGAAGAACCATATGATAATAAAAACAATACAAAACAGCAATACACTGCTTCTATCAACAGATGAAACCAAAGAAAGTGCAGCGGGTAGACGGCATATTTTTCATAAAGCCAATTTGCAGAGCTCCCTCTCCCTATCCCTAAATCCAGAAGGACAAATACCAAACTCAAACTGACAAGTGAACGGTAGCCAACCAGAAGAACAACAGAATCATAAAGTGGTGCACATACCACACTTCCCGCAATGAAAAAATTTCTCAGGACCACCAACTCTGTCACAGAACATAATAAAAAAGAAGAATTCTCATGAGATCCTTAATATTATTGTAGATATTTAGAGAGAAGATACAACAAAAACCGGTCAAACTACACTCACCTACAAATTCCACAATCATAACAATGAAACTGCCCTTTCTCAGTCTGCAGTATATGCAACCAAAAATTAACATCAGCTAACCAAACACTGACCAGGAAAGGGAAATTTCATAGATTCAGAACATAAAATTACATCATCATCATAAAATTTGCAAATATCACAAAAGTATTCTCCCATGTTGACACCACAGTTTGTACAGACTCGAGCAACCTGGAAATAGTAAGATCGATTAAGATGACAAATTATATTTACAAATCAGAACTAGAAATTTTTGCATCACAAAACTTGAAAGTTTAATCTAAGGTACCGGCTGCTCTGTGTCACAAACTGAACATACAACCTGAAACATCAAAGACAAATCACATGTCCCTCATCATTAACAATTCACAACCCAACAAACTTAAATTAATTACAAACTATACTCAATAACAAAACACTTAGAAAGAAACTAAATTTAACGTACTTGTTTGACATCGTATCGATTGAGTTCGTGCCAGTCAAAGGGGTTTTTCAACAAGCTCTAAAGGAGAGAACGAAAAAAAAAAAACAGAGAGAAAGAAAAGAAAAAACAAGACACCATATCAGAACATTGTGCAATAACTAAGATTTTGAGCAAACAAATAAGAACAGAAAGAAATGAAATTGAAAAGGGGGTGAATAATTACAGCGGCCTCATTGTGACAATGGCGACAAGGGAAGATCTCGTTGCAACAAGGCGCACGGATTTTGCATCTTCTCCTGTAATGCTGGCATCTGCACGATCACAGAAGACCCACAAAAAAAAAATCCATAAACAGAAAAAAAAAAAAAGAAACCCCATATCAATCGTATAAGCAATAATAAAGATTATTAATTAACAAGAATAAAAAAGACAAAAAAAAGAAAAGAAAAGAAAGAAAATATACCCATAGCCCATCTTCCCAAAATCAAGACGCTCATCGGATGGCGATAGAGCTGTAGTTTCCATTGGATTTGAGGAGACAGAAGGACTCTTCCCAAAATCAAGAAGACGCTCTTGGGACGGAGGAGCTGTGCCTTCCATTAGTTTTGGGGAAGGTTGGAAGGTTACAGATCAATGGACACAGATAATTAGATACGTATTGGAATATAAAAAAAGAGAAGGAGTGCGAGTAAAGCACAATGAAAAAAAATTGCTATAAATACGTCAAAGAAGATGTTTCCGAATTGGGAAGGGTCGCTTAGCTTTGTCTCCATCCCGAAAAAGTAAATACGACTTTACGAAAACCATAATTCATGTTCATTGGATTTAATTTAACTTTCATCATTTTTTATTAATTGGTTTCAAGACTAAAACTCAAACCTTTTTAAAAACTGTTTTGATACATAATTTAATCTTAATTAGTAATAAAACAATCATGTATTTTATTTAAAGATATTAAATAAATTATTTAGTTTTTTAAATTTTAATTATTTAATAATTTATATCACTTACTTATTATTATATTGTTATTTATATATTACTACATAATATTATTCTTTTAAAAATAACTTCAATACTAATTAAATTATAAATTATTACTAATTTAATTTAATTTTTATTATACCCATTTTTATTTTAAGCGATTTTGAGAGTTCCATCGAAGTTAAATAATAGCCCCATCTTAATTGAAGCATGGAGGCACGTGAATGTGTTCTAACTGTTTTTTTTCTTTTTTCCTATTCCTCACATAAAGCCCTTTGACAAACATGGTCAAAGATATTATAGAGACGTGAGGGAATTAATAAAGAGTATACAAATTTTGTTATTATATTTTAACGATATTAAATTTTAATTTTTTTAATTAATATTTACAATTAATAATAAAATTGTAATTTGGCCTCAAAACTGATAAGATTATAGTTTGTATTATCACTATTATATAAATTTTTATGAGTTATTAACTAATACTAAAATACAATTACATAATTACATAAATTTTAATATATAAAAAATATATAATTAATTTAATAATTTTTTTAATTTAATATGTTGTACAATTTTTATCTATTAATTTTATGACTGTCAATTTTATGTTTAACATTGTGGGTCCACGTAACATTTTTTTAATAATAATGGGAGAGGATAATGGATGACAGTAGGTATTGATGATGTGATGGGCTCATGGGATGGGTTTAACTTGGAGTGAAAGCGACAGGCGCCGTGGTCTGCGCGAATTGGAAATCAGAAATAAACATATATGATATGATATGACCAACGCAACGCAATGTTGTGGGCTTTTAGGAAAACAGTTTCAGTTGCCAATAAATTATCCTTTTTCCCCTTTTCTTCCAACTCGGGCGGAGGGGCAGGCTGACTGGGCTCAGAATGCAGGAGAAGTAGAACTGCAATTGAAGGAATGAATCCGTGGAAACTTGGAACAAGTGCAAACCTGCCTTTGCAGCCTTCTTTCTTCCATTCCATGGATTCAGTGGAGGCTTGTCTATCTTGCTGGCCATTTCTGGGACTTCCATTTGCTCTTTTACATACAAACAAAGCTTATCGAAAGATATATCTCACAAGGGGAACATATTTCGTCCTTCAGTATTTGGGATTAGTCTGTACATTTAATACTGGCACGATTTAATTGATAATGTGTGTCTATATATTGTAAAAAAAATGAAAAAATAAGATAATATTCTTCATCCTGCAAGGTAGTATTATGATTTTTTGTCACAAATAATGTAAAAATATCAAATAATTATAGCATATTTCGCATCAAGCTGTTAACTATAAGTTTAAACTTACAATTTAATTATGGTATGACTCGCAATACAAGATTTCTTATGCAGATTTGAGCCTCATAATTACTCATACCACATAAATTGATTACATTTTATATGTAGTATTTTTATAAATTGAATAATTAAAAGGCAAGTCAAGTTAAAGATAAGAAAGATGCCCAACCATACTGAAATCAGTCTAGTTAATGGGTCGTTTTGAAAATCGGTTCAGGATCTTGATCGATTCAAGATAAAGTTGCAACTATCACACCCAATTGCCAATTGCCTAAACTTATATACAGTATACATATATATGTATATATATACACACACACACGCACAGAGTCATATCCATGTGATGTCACGTGAAAAATTTTTTCATTGCTTTTTAATTTCTTGAGTCTTATCTATTTTAGATATGAAGCCAGTGTGGCTTCCACCAAATATGGAATGGGTCTTATCTAGTTTCTACAGTGAAATCATCGTGACTGTGGGCTTGTGGGACAAAGTGTTTATTTCTTGTTCATTTCCAAGGCTGATTTTTTTTCTATTATGCTTACTTGACATCACCATGTCTCTATGTTCCTAAATGAATTCGTCTCCTCAACGCCAAGTCCTAGGTAAATTGCGCGAAATATGCTTAGGCTTCTGTGCAATTGCAGTTAAAAACTTAGAAGTAGATCATTGCATGCAAACAAAATTCAAGTGACACTGTTGTCAAAAAAATATAGAATAATAATAATAAGTGAGACTTTTATTTTTTTTTTTTAAAATGCTATTGCAGGCTGGCTTGGCAGAAGATGGATGGGCTCCTAACGCAACTTCTCACAAAGTCCGATGACAATCAATCACCAGCCCAAGTGGCCCATGCCCCCGTCTTTCCGGAGTTGTTTGAATTTCATTCCTCTTACGCGCAAAACACTATCTTGTTATTATACTCTTGTTTTTTTTGACCGAGAAAGAAATTCAGAGGCTCCTCAAAATCGTTTCTAACACTCCAAAGAGTTGACAGCATACACCAATTCGAACCTACAAACTAGGTGATTAAGGCATTAATAACGAACCACAACATCTAATTTGAACCTATATTTTATCTTTCGATTTCTATTTCTTTAACCCTCCATCCTCCGAATTTCGACGTTTTGTTTTTTTAATTTGGCTTCACGTGTCAGAAAAAGTCTGGAATACGTGTGCAGTCAAAGAGTGACTGAACGGACTACTCAGCATTCTATATGTTGTGTGTTTCACAATATATGATAGTGTAGGCAAAATTACCAAAGATGACATCAACGTGGAGAAATTTTTGATATTAAAAACACAAAACCTAGTTTTGTGTTCAAATTTTAACATTTCTATGATCCTTTTATGTCTTATGGGTCTTCCACTCGTAACAAAAAAAAAGAAAAAAAGAGCCAATAACAATGGATGGGAAAATGAATACTTGATGTGTGCCGATTTTATCCTAGCTGCTAAACTTTAATGTCCTCTAACCAATTGAGGGACTGGAGAGTTTCAATCAGGCTTAAAGTGAACCTAGGAGAAAAAACAGCGTGCGGGAAAATGAGAAACATTTGCCAGCTCAGGACAAGCCTAAAAATAAAGTTCTGCTACATATGGGGCAACAAATTGACTCACCTCAGCCTCCAATACAAAACAGAAAAACCACTGCATTAAACAGAAATAGTCATAAACACCAAATCAATAACCCATTACCATGCAAGGCTCTTCACCAAACCAAACCGAATAACCAAAAAATAAAAAACGGTGATAGAAACAATAGGATCTCTCCCTTAAAAAGAAAGAAAGGGATAGAATTAATTCTCCTTCATTTGTAGAGCTTTTCCCACTTTTTGAATAAAAACCAAGGAATGGGTTGCAATGAATCAAAGCAAGATGTGGCCACAGGAAACACCATCACTCGTAGGAAATCAGATGCAAGCAGCATTAAAAGCATTGAACCCCTCAATGAAACAGGCACAAAAGATGTCAATCCAAGCCCGTTGCCCCAACAAGAAGAAACCCAAAATGCGAGCAATGACTCTGGAGGCGACAATGCAGGGCCGGCTTCTGCTGATGCGAAAAAGGACGCGACCGATGAGAACAAGGAATCTAAAGCAAAAGGAGAGGAAAAGGAGAAGGAGGAAGAGAAGGGTGTGGTTGGAGAGGAAGAACCAGAAAGGTTGATTTCAAAAGAATCACCAAATAGTTTCTTTTCTTCAAGGAAAGAAGAAGATGCTGAAGCAGTATCCGAAAAGTCCGAATATTTTTCCCCCGCTACTGAACATGAGGAAACTGGCGGTGTTCAATTAAAAGATGCTGTTGAGAAAACTAAGGTTGAAGAAACAAAACAAACAACAGGAAATGGTGAGTGTGTATGCATAATTCCAAATCGTAATCAAAAGCAACCTTAAAGTTTTTCATTTTATTTGTTTATGTCATTAGCGATTGCATGTCATTCGTTATATTGATTTGTGCTTACAGGTGCAAGTGAATCTGCAATTGAGAAGGAAGAAAAGCAGCAGCAAAATCCTAAAGAGGTAGTAATTATTTTTGCTAATTAAACATTCCAAATGCCAAGTTTCATTAGGAATTGCATGATCTTATTGATGTAACACAAACTCTAAATGTTCCATTCAACGTTTTTTGTCGGGAAGAAAACTGAAGGCAATCAAATAATTTGTGCAGGAAAAGCCGGAGGCGGTTTCTGCTACCAATGGTCAGACTGCAGCCTGAATTAAAATTGTGGGATGGATGGTTGGCATGAAGAGTTTTATCCGTCATTAAATGTTCTTCCATATGCTCTATTAATTCTTGACTTTAATGGGAAAAAGTTGAGGCTTTGCAGCTTATATGTCTTTCCAAAAGAACCCCTTTTGTTTTCCTTCTTTGTATTTTGGTGATGATCATCCAATTTTCATTTGCTGAGAATCGAAGACGTTAACTTGACAGAGAACAAGCTCAAATCCAGCAAAAAGCAGGGATGATGCATCTCGTTAGCCATTGTTATTGAGTACAAACATACACGAATGACACATATTGTGACTAATGACTTGGAACACGATTAATTGATTTGTGGATTAGAATCAATCGCCTCTACAGATTAGCGCTATTAAATTTCTGAGCTTTGATTCGGAGCCGTAGGTTTTTGCAGCCATGACAGCCTTAATGTAACAAATGATTAATTTTAATTAATAACATTCATATTTTATGTAACAAAAATTTAATTGTTAAATTTTCATTACGTAAAATATGAATAACTGCCCTCTGATTACAAACTTCATTTGACTCCAAAACTTTTTCCTAAATTTTTAAGGCTATATATGGAGAGACCAACAAAAAATCAAGCCAACAATTTGCATTTTCCACTTTTTTTTTTCTTCTAAACAGCACTGCACGTAATCCTCTTTATTTTTATGAACTTCATATTTCATTTTAAACTTTATAAGATTAAAACCCAATATCTCATAGATAGACGTTTAAATTCTTAATTGTAAAATAAACAAAATCATTGCAAAATGTGAACAAATTAATACAAAACGATAGATGCATTGGACGCGAGTCATGTGATTGAGGGTCGGTTTGGGCCTACAAACGAACAAGAAATGACCCAATTAAATTTGTACGCAAACCGGTCACTGTTACTAGCCCAAACCGGCCGGGCTCCAATAGGTTAGGTTCCATTCAAGATCCTGCCCAAAAAAATTAAAAATAAAAATAAAAATAAAATAAAATAAAAAACAAAAGAATTCGCCAATTTGTTCACTGGATTGAGTTATTAAATATTCAACTTTTCGATGCGTTTCAAATCCCATTAGATACTACATTAGAATTCTTTACGAAATACATAACACATAAATTTTACTGTAAACTTGTAATAATTTGTTGGCACTTCCCCGAGTTGGGATGCTCTCTACACCAAACTTTTTTTTTTTTTTAAAAGGAATTCATCTGGTTTCGAAAACAGGCCTTGCACGCACTATACAATATTCAACAATGCGTTGTTTGCTTTATGTAAACTTTCATTCAAATTTATTACAAGGACACACAAACTCAAATACTTTTGAAAAGTTATAAATGCCAATAACCAATTATTTTGTTTTCAATAATAAAAAAAATGATATTATACAATCCCTTTAAAAAGTACAACGATACAAATAACCAAATGACCTAATGTTAAAAATAAAAACAACTAAAATTTCAAAAATCATGCCAAATTTTTTTTGTATTTTACATTTTCTACAATAAAGTTAACGCCTTTTATTTTTATATTTGGGTGAGCTTTATGAATAACAGTATTATCTTTTAAATTTAATGCCTCGTGCAACACTCAAATAGATACATGTACTTTAATGCATGTACTTTTGAAACATATATATTTGACATGTAGAAGGATCCAACAAAATGGATTATACATTTATTTAATGTCTTGACGAGATTCTTTATTGAAATTGTTACAATTAGAGGTAAAAAACTAATATGGACATTATAACATATCGACGAAGTTCAATAATATTTTATAATAAGAAATATATTTTAAAAATTCGGTTGTCTGTTACGTAATCTATAATGGTAATTTGTTAAAATTTAGGACCTTGTTTTTGGTAGGATTTATAATTTACGGTAAATTTAACAATGACATTAACGTTCAGATAAATTGACGCACAATACCGATTTTTCATGATCAATGTATTCTTATAATTTTTGAACGCAAAAATTTGTTTGGTTATGCACTTAGAGCCTCACTTAACAAGTCACAAAAATTCATGTGAACTTAATTCACATATGTATCCACCTGAGTTTATTTGTCCTATTTGTTTTTTATTGAAAAAAAAAAAAGGAAAAATGGGATAGCGCCTAATAGTTTCATAAAAAAAAAGTATTGTGCTCATTTTTAGAGTGAGTTCAAAAAATTCGAATAATTACAGTATACCTAATATCAAGTATATCTAATATCAAGATAAACATAAGTTTAAGTTATTCATGTTAAATTGATATTATATATTATACTGAATATATTAAAAAAGAAATTAAATTAAATTAAATTTAAAAATTACATTTAATAAAATTTTTTTATTTTTTTAATTTCATTTCTTTTTATTAGGTATATTTGAAAAATCTGACCATAATATTTAGTTAAATTAAATGTCATTATTCTAAGTCTAACCTCAAAAAAACACCTTGTTAATCCCTCGTCACACGAGGCGGGAAATCGCAATTTCCCGGTATAACGGGCGGGAATTGCATTACGCTCGCCAAGGCAACTTGTAGCCGTTGGATCTGATGAGGACCATCACAACAAATCCAACCGCTAATAAATGAAATACCCATAATAATAAAAAGCCCAAAAGCTTCAAGCCTCCAAGCACTGCCTCTCTCCTCACGCTCTCTCTCTCTCTCTCTCTCTCTCTCTCAGGTTCTCATAAAAGAAACCCTCGAATTCTCGATTGGGGGGAAAGAAAAAAAATCCACCACCAGCATGGCGAGGCCTTCGAAGCAATCGGCGTCTTCCGACGATGACGCGCTATCCGACGGCTCAAATACTTCCTCTTCCTCGTCGTCTTCGTCTTCTTCTTCTGAGGAGGAGCAAGTTAACGAGCAGATCAACGAGGATGATGAGGAAGAGCTTGAGGCCGTGGCTCGCCCCGCCGAATCCGACGAAGACGACGCTACTGCAGCCGCTGACGCCGACGGTGACGGAGAAAACGCCGAAGAAGACGGCGTCGATGAGGTGATCGGCCGATCTAATCGTTGGTTTGGTGTTTTTCATTCTGTTTGGGTTTGTTGGAGGAAATGGTTGGATCTGCGTAGGGCTTAATTGTTCTTGTTGTTCTGAGAGGCTAGGGTTTTGAGTTGAGTTTAAAGTTTGTTTGGTTGGTTACTGAGCAATCGATGTAAAATGCGGTTTTTTTAATGGTTCTGTTTGCCGCCCTTGATCTTTCTCGTCTTGATTGTCCTCGTTGATTGAATTTACTGGGTCTTTGAAGTTGTGGCATATTTGATGAATTTGATTAGTCTTGCAAGATTAAGATTTGATCTAGTTTGTATCTGTTAAAGTATTTTTTGAGCATTTTATTTTCTGGCCCCATTTTCTGTCTTGCCCCATAAGCTTTAGGTTGGCATTTTCCTCAGTTAATGTCTTTGCACGTGTCTTTAACGTTGTCTGGATGTTTGAGTTCAAATGGAAAGTTTTGACATGTTTGGTATTTTTCGATTTTGTCGGACTTTTTTCTCTGTAGGATGGAAACAACAATGAAATTAGCAAGCGTGAGAAGGAAAGACTCAAGGAAATGCAAAAATTGAAGAAACAAAAGATTCAGGAAATATTGGATGCCCAAAATGCTGCAGTGGACGCTGACATGGTGTGTTTGTTTTACGAGACTGCTCAATACATGTAAATTGCTTATAGTGTATCAAAGAGGAAACATCATTTTATGTTGGTTTGTTGATCTTTGGTGTTATGGAAGAACAACAAAGGGAAGGGGCGCTTGAAGTATTTGCTCCAACAAACGGAGCTGTTTGCTCATTTTGCAAAACCTGACCAATCTGCCTCTCTAAAGAAGGGGAAAGGAAGGTATAAATTTGATTTGTTCAAATAATTCTATATGGTGTGGCGTGCAAAAAGAAATGTGTTGTTTGTGATACGTTTCGTTGTTGGAAAACTTTTTTTGACCATGTCTTGCCTGATTTACTGCATTTTCTTTTCTGTTGGTGGTGTCTTGAAATTTCAACAGTAAACTCTTCTATTTTCGCTAGTAAACTCTTCTAAATTGGTTGTGGCTGCATGAAGCTTTTTCCTTGTTTGAGCTTGGTTTTTTTTCAGGTGTCTGAAGTTAAAAATAGGCCTTACTATTTATTGGGGTCTGGTAATTAGCATTGACGTGCTGAAATGTAGGTCTTCTTTTTAACTCAACTGACTTGAGACGGGTTTGGATAAGTCCCAGGTTTACCCCAAAAAAGAGAGAGAAAGAAATAAACGTTCTCATGGTTGGGGAGTGGTCTGGAAGTTTGGATGCCCGGACAATCTTTGTGCATCGATATGGGATAGTCTATGCTCTTAAATTATACTCCTGCTATTTATAATACTGGCTCCTTTATGGAAGCTGGAAAAATTTCCAGTTATAAGACGTGAGCGAAAAAAAATTTGACCAATTTCATCTATGTCAACCTTTTACCATCTTGATAGATTCAAGCTGTCAGGGTGGATGAAGATTTTTGAATGTGTATGCTAGTGTGTGCAATTTTTTTTTGTTGGCTCTCTTTCTTTCACTTCTAAGAATCTTAATTCACATGCGTACAAATATCCATCTACTTGATGTGGACTTCTTTCATTTAGGGGACGACATGCATCGAAAGTAACTGAAGAAGAAGAAGATGAAGAATGTTTAAAGGAGGAAGAAGATGCCCTAATTGGGTCAGGGAACACAAGGCTGGTGGCACAACCCTCTTGTAAGGCCTCTTTTGTTTTTCTCATTGCGCGTGTTTATCTATGTTTTACTGGTAGGGTTTGATACATATCAGCAAATTTGTCAGCAATTACTAACTTTCTAGTTTCCTCATTAAGAATGAGCACATTGTTGTGAAAGGCGGATACAGCAGGCAATTTAGTTTTCTTGTTTTTAGCTTGTATAAGACATGTTACATAAAATTTATTGTTAAAACTTTTGTAAATGAAGGTGTGTAACTCAAGCTGGTGTGTCTGTTTAAGTTGGTTTGATGTTGGACAGCTGGAGGCTGACATTTTCCTCCCATTTCTTCTTCTGCAGGCATTCAGGGAAAGATGAGGGATTACCAACTTGCTGGATTAAATTGGCTAATAAGACTTTATGAGAATGGTATAAATGGAATCCTCGCGGATGAAATGGTGTGTATCTAAAATTTGTTTTAATGGTTGATTATTCTGTTGATTGAGTGCATCTGATTCTGATATTCAATTGCAGTTGATTGTAGTGTAAAAACTTGCATTGTTATATTTTGTAATGGGCTATTGGTGAGAAAAGTCTTCTTTTTACAAACCAGGGTCTTGGTAAAACTTTACAAACCATCTCCTTATTGGGCTATCTTCACGAGTTTAGAGGAATCACTGGTCCACATATGGTAGTTGCCCCCAAATCTACTCTTGGTAACTGGATGAATGAGATCCGTCGTTTTTGTCCAGTTTTGCGTGCAGTAAAGTTTCTTGGCAATCCTGATGAAAGGGTAAGTTCTCAATGATCTTTTGTATGCTTATTTTTGGCATCTTAAATGCATATAGTTCTTAGCTTTGCATTTACGGGGCTTATCCCATCTTCTCCTCATCTCCCCTGAAACTAAAAAAGAAAGAAAAGGAGAGAAGTTGTATAAGTTTGTTCAAGTTGTTTCCTGTTTTCTACAGAAGCATATCCGTGAGGAGTTGCTGGTTGCAGGAAAGTTTGATGTCTGTGTTACAAGCTTTGAAATGGCCATTAAGGAGAAGTCTGCCCTGCGACGCTTTAGCTGGCGCTATATAATTATTGATGAAGCCCATCGAATTAAGAACGAAAATTCTCTCCTTTCCAAGACAATGAGACTTTACAACACTAACTACCGTCTTCTCATCACCGGCACTCCGCTTCAGGTATATATTGCATGAAAATTCATAACTAGGGATTTGAGATACTTGTGGCATAATGATCTGTGATTTTTATATGAGAAGAAGTTGGGCTTGGTGTTTGTGGTAGAGATATATGGAGCATGAGTGAGATGGCATGAGATACAAGGGAGACATTTGTCTGTTACTGATCTGTTGCTTTGAAGTTGTTTGTATTATTTCACACTTATGTGTAAGAGTTTCATCTTAATTAGTTTTGTTTGTTGTGTGAATATAATTTCTCTGTTGATTGTTTTGAAATGCAGAACAATCTTCATGAACTCTGGTCCCTTCTTAACTTTTTGTTGCCCGAGATTTTTAGCTCTGCTGAAACATTTGATGAATGGTTTCAAATTTCTGGCGAAAATGACCAGCAGGAGGTTGTTCAGCAGTTGCATAAGGTAGGTGTATCACCTTTTTTTGGTTTGGAATACTTGGGTTTTTGCTTTGTTTGATTGATTTGATTCTATGACTTGTGTGCCTTAAGGTCCTTCGGCCATTTCTCCTTCGAAGGCTGAAATCGGATGTTGAGAAAGGTTTGCCTCCAAAGAAGGAAACAATATTAAAGGTGGGCATGTCCCAGATGCAGAAGCAGTATTACAGGGCTTTGCTGCAGAAAGATCTTGAGGTTGTGAATGCTGGTGGAGAACGAAAGCGCCTTTTGAACATAGCAATGCAGCTGCGTAAATGCTGTAATCATCCTTATCTTTTCCAGGGTGCTGAACCTGGTCCACCTTATACTACAGGAGATCATCTTATTACCAATTCTGGTAAGCCTATCCTTCACCAAGATATTTTTATCTGAGGTTGACTGTTATCAGCAATAATTAATTTCTTTTAACCTTTTTGTTCCAGGCAAAATGGTTCTGTTAGATAAGCTGCTTCCCAAGCTAAAAGAACGTGATTCCAGGGTTTTAATATTTTCACAGGTCACTCACTTTGAACATATGAATGACTTGAATTTTCGGTATATTCATTTCCTTGTTGACCAATTGAACCCATTATATGTTTGTATTGACCCCCATGTAGTGCTTTAAAATCTTGGTAGTTTCTCTTCAGTAATGTGGTCTTATGATCTCTGTTTTTGTTCTTGTTACTTCTGATTTTGAATCTAGATGACAAGGTTGCTTGACATTCTAGAAGATTACTTGATGTTTCGTGGGTACCAGTATTGTCGGATTGATGGAAATACTGGTGGAGAAGATCGTGATGCTTCTATTGAAGCCTTTAACAAGCCAGGGAGTGAGAAGTTTGTCTTCTTGTTGTCAACCAGAGCTGGGGGCCTTGGTATTAATCTTGCTACTGCAGATGTTGTTATACTTTATGACAGTGACTGGTGAGCATTTTTGGTTTGTTCCTTCAATTTTGTCTTTTTGTTGCTTTTTTTTTTTTTACTTGTTTTGGATAATAATGCTAGGATTTCAATTATTGTAGGAACCCTCAAGTTGATTTGCAAGCACAAGACCGTGCTCATAGGATTGGCCAGAAGAAAGAAGTTCAAGTGTTCCGATTTTGCACTGAGGTCTGAATGTGCTTTATGTGCCGCAGTAAATGCTAAGCAATGGTTTTTTTATTTATCTTATTGTTAATTTTGAAACAGTATACCATTGAGGAAAAAGTGATTGAGAGGGCATATAAAAAGCTTGCACTTGATGCATTAGTAATTCAACAAGGAAGATTAGCGGAACAAAAAGGTAATGAAAACCTGCAATTTACACTTTATGTCCAATTGGATCCTTTTGTACAAACGGCTGTTTAGATGTTGCACAAGTTTTGATGTTTTTTTTTGTGCAATGCAGCTGTCAACAAAGATGAGCTTCTTCAAATGGTGAGGTTTGGTGCTGAAATGGTTTTCAGCTCAAAGGATAGTACAATTACAGATGAGGACATTGATAGAATCATTGCCAAAGGAGAAGAGGCAACAGCTGAGCTTGATGCCAAGATGAAGAAATTTACAGAAGATGCAATTAAATTTAAAATGGATGACAGTATGTGAATCTGTGCTGAGTTTACATTTTTTCTGAAGTTTTTTTAAAAAATTTTTTTTTTCAAAACTTAAGGTACTGATGCTAGTAATGGTTATTGGCAGCTGCTGAATTATATGATTTTGATGATGAAAAGGTACATGCAGTTGTTTTCTTTTTCTATCCCGTTGAATATCTTATTTAGGTTTTCAACAGTACTAAAATATTCTGTTTTCCATTTAAATGTACTTGAATTTTGATTTCTTATTGAAGGATGAAAGCAAGTTTGACTTCAAGAAAATTGTCAGCGAAAACTGGCTTGAACCACCCAAGAGAGAGCGAAAGCGCAAGTAATGGTTTTGTTCGTTTAAGTCTGGATATATTCTCAAGTGTTATAAGAGAAATGATATTCATCGTTGACAAACTTGTCTTTGACAGTTATTCAGAATCTGAGTACTTTAAGCAAACCATGCGCCAAGGTGGTCCAGCAAAACCAAGAGAGCCTCGAATTCCTCGCATGCCTCAATTGTAAGCACTTATGGTTCTCTAACCAAGAATTATGTTTGAATTGTCAGATGGTGCAACTCAAATTGTTCTCCTGCTGTTTTCAGGCATGACTTCCAGTTTTTTAACACACAAAGGCTGAGTGAGTTATATGAAAAGGAAGTACGCTACCTTATGGTGGGTGCCATCTTGTTCTCACTACTGTTTTAATTATCTTTTGCAAAAGTGTTGGTGTGCCTTTAGCACGGAACATCAAATTTATTATTTCTTTTCCTTATGAAATTTCAGCAAACCCATCAAAAGAATCAGTTGAAGGACTCAATTGATGTAGATGAACCTGAAGGTGTGTTAAACTAAGTCGTATAAATGTTGTACTTCTTGCCTTTTCTGTATGTGTTGCCACTTTAAGTATTGTTGACTGTGTTGAATATTTAGAGGTTGGAGAGCCCTTGACTGCTGAGGAGCTGGAAGAAAAGGAGCGGCTGTTGGAAGAGGTGAGTGCGGTGCTTTTTGGCATTGGAGTTATGCAATATGGCCTGTTTCCTCATGCTTGATTAAATAATTTCAGGGATTTTCTTCGTGGAGTAGGAGAGACTTCAATACGTTTATCAGGGCATGTGAGAAGTATGGTCGGAATGACATTAAGAGTATCTCTTCTGAGATGGAAGGTAAAACAGAGGAGGAGGTTGAAAGATATGCTAAAGTATTCAAAGAGCGGTATAAAGAGTTAAATGGTAAGCCACCATGGATAGCATTGGTCATCATTCTTTTGAGCCTTTTAAGTAAAAATTAAATTAGTACAGGCTGCTCCTGGCTTGGACATAGTGGTGGTTTTTAGTGCTTTTTGTATAGGTGTATCTAATATTTGGAGCTGTGCACAGAGTAAATTGTTTGCAAATGATTCTTTTGGTTATAAACTTAACGGTTAACTTCATTGATGTCATACACCAAAAACAGAAACTGCACCTCGATTAAATTCAATCCCTTGCTGCTTTTGAATTGTTGCATTTCTGCAGATTTTGATAGGATCATTAAGAACATTGAACGGGGAGAGGCCAGAATTTCTCGTAAAGACGAGATCATGAAAGCAATTGGGAAGAAATTGGATCGCTACAAGAATCCATGGCTTGAATTGAAGATCCAGTATGGTCAAAACAAAGGGAAGTTATACAATGAAGAATGTGATCGTTTCATGGTATGATTTTCATTGGCATTTTGCTTTTCTGCCATTGAGGCTTATTCATTCACAGCGTGCTGGGCATCAGCAACAATTCACGCCCTTTTTTTCAATGTGAAGATATGCATGGTTCACAAGCTTGGGTATGGGAATTGGGATGAGCTGAAGGCAGCATTCCGCACATCACCTTTGTTCCGTTTTGATTGGTTTGTGAAGTCACGCACAACTCAGGAACTTGCAAGGAGATGTGATACCTTAATTCGGTTGGTAGAGAAAGAAAACCAAGAGCATGATGAGAGGGAAAGACAAGCTCGAAAGGAGAAGAAGCTTGCCAAGGTTTCACAGTTTTCCTTATAATCTAGCACTATCACAGTCCATAATAGAATTTTTCAAAAAAGAGGTTCAACTCTATATGCATATGCATGGAGAATATATTGTTTATGTCAATGCAGTCTTTGCATTATGGACACTGCATCTGAGATTTGCGTGTTGTGCAGCATTTGCTTTGGCTGTCTTTGATCCTTGTGACTAAACCCTGTATAATCTAATGTTGTAGAGCATGACACCATCTAAGCGTGTCACGGGAAGGCAAACTGAAAGCCCTACTTTGCTAAAGAAGCGGAAGCAATTATCAATGGATGACTACTTGAGCTCTGTAAGTTTCTGGCTGTCATGGACTCGACTTTTGACGACTCTCTTGTAGTGTTATCTATTGGAATAGCCTTTACTGGCCTGATCATTGTCTCTCTCTTTTTTTTGCCTCTCTCCAGGGAAAGAGGAGGAAGTGATGTAAGTTATTCCCCAGCATACTTTGGAGGGTGCAAAATCTTTGTTACTCTGCAGTAGCAGAAATTTCAAGGCGATTCAGTAGTGGATGCTCCATTTTGTTGCTACCGTCAGGATCAGAAATTGTGATCTTGTCTGTGAACCCTGCTAGTGTTAGATTGTATGGATGTAATATGGGATAAGCGTATGGAGCATCATTTAACTGCATCTAATATGGTACCTATATCTAATGAAGCTCATCACTCCCAAAATGTATCCTTCATCGCTTTGTGCCTCTTGGTCTACTACCATTTTGTGTGTGCAAAGATCATTTGTCCTCCAAAGTAGGTCATCTTAAGCTATGACCCCACCATTACATCTGCAGGATTTGTGGGCTTTAACTCGAGAATTTTAGAAGTTTAAATTTATGGAGAAGGACAAATTTGAATATCCGATAAAAGAATAGTTTTTCCAATTGCAGAGGGGAGTAATTACTTGGATCGAGATAGACTAAGAAAGAGATTTAAGTTATTTTTTATATATATTTTTTATAAGATATTTTTACATCATTTTTAGTAATTTTATATGTCATAAATTATAAAAAAAAGTTAATAGAAATTTATAAAATTTATGTTTAATAAATTTATAAATGATATATATAATATTGAATTCAGTCTTTACGCTGTCCATTTTTATTCAGTTCATGTATCATTTTTCATTGTAGAATCGGTGTAATAAGCTGCTATGGCTAGACGCAGACTGGCCGCCCACTGGAGTTCAGCCTGTGCCTAGTCTTATTTGCGCCACCTGCCCAGTTGGCCCGGCCCATTATGCATACGCCTTGAAGATTGAGTATCCGCGGCAATTGTAACAATTTTTATTTTACAACTTGCCAAGTCGTTGAGTGTTATGCATCAGTTCTGTTCATAAATAGCAATTAGCTGGGAAAACAGGCTAGGAGCGCAAAATGCTGTATGATATAGTTCCATATGTCCCTTGTGCCCTCCAGGCACAATAGAATGTTGGTGCAATAAGATGTCAAAAAAGAGAAAAAGAAGATTGGCGGAAAACTATTGCACCTGCAGCCAGCATCGGACATAACTTGAAGTCAATTTATATGTGCCAGGTAACCCATCAGATTCGCGCATTGATAGACATGACCGTGGGGGTATTAGGGTTCTTTTTTTGGCAGGGGGATGTGTCAAAAATGACAAAAACCTTATGTATCAGCCGAAACATGACCGACTCAAATTCATACACAAGACCGTATAATTGAGTACAAGATGTAACACCCACGGCACATCCACACCAAACCCACTAAATTTCCCCACATAAGGACACCATCGTGAGGAGGCAAAAATTAGCTATCTTGGCAGATTTCCTGTGACATGAACTTCAGAAATCCCTAATATACATAGCCTAAAAAGCAGCATAAATCATCCTCGGTGGGGTTACCTGTAGATTCCTGGAACCAAACGCTACGTAACCGCTTCCCCCGAACTCTTCTTTCAACCGCACCTGCTTCCTTCAACCACATAATCGAAGCATCTAGCTGATACTCAGATAACCATGATACAATGGAACAAACAACAGTCCAAGGTGGATACATGAAGCCTAATTTCCTGGGCGAAACTGGAAACCAGGACCCTGAAGGATGGGATATGCGCAAAGTCTCTTTTCTTCGTGATGACTGTCGGAAGCATAGAAAGTATATCGCCTAGAAGACCAATGGAAATCAATCAACCGTTTTGTATAATTTACTCGTTTGTACCATCAAAGCTACCCATTGTGTTTGCTCGCTTTTTCTCCCTCCAATTTTCACCCCATACTTTAGCCTCGGCAACTGCACGCTCTCTATCCAGATCACGATTCCTTGGCGTTTCCCTTGCTCTGCTGGCACTTACTGGACTGTCCCTCTGGGAATCCTGTTGTTCTGATTGATCTAGGCCCCATTTTCTGCCAGAACCACCGCCAGTGTCATTACTCCCCAACTCTGCTCCAGTAGCCAACTGATCCCGCTTGCGGTAATCAGGTGAATTTCTGTAAGTTGAAGGAGATCCATGTCGTCCACCACGTCCATATTCGTCTGGGCTATCCACTCCCTCTGCCATGCACCTTCGCTCATCCCTGCTCCTGGGAGTAGAAGTTCCTACTCTGTTACTTTGATTGGGTGCATTTGGGTCATAAGTTTGAGAAGCTAAATACGTGAGTGCAGTCACAACGTCGCCTATTAGGGGCCTCGTAGCAGCCTGTTCTTGCAGACACATTGCTGCCACTGCGAGTGCTTGATACATTCCTCTCATTGGATAACGACCTTGAAGCAGAGGGTCAGCCATTCTAGGAAACTTCCTTCGGTCTTTAAAAAGTGGCCTTGCCTATAAAATACGCATCCCACAAAACAAAGAGAAAGGAAGAAAAATCTTGTTTCATATTTATTCAAAGACGCTAAAATGCCAGTTTTCATCAACTATAGTTTATTAAGAAGTTGCAAAACAACAAAGGAAGAAACACCTACCCATGCCACAAGATTGTGTTCTCCAGCAGCCCGGGCATTATCAATGGCCTTACGCCCTGTGATCAGTTCCAGAAAGACAACTCCAAAACTGTAGACATCAGACTTTAGAGTAAGTTGGCCTGTCATAGCATATTCTGGAGCACAATAACCATACGTTCCCATGACACGTGTGGAGACATGAGTCTTATCACCAACAGGGCCCAGTTTTGCAAGGCCAAAATCTGATAACTTGGGGTGATAACCCTCGTCAAGAAGGATGTTAGATGACTTTAAATCCCGGTAAATGACAGGAGGGTTTGCTTTGTCGTGCAAATACTCTAACCCCTTAGCTGCACCAGCAGCAATCTTCATCCTTGTGTTCCAGTCCAAAGGTTCCCTGTCTAGTGGAAGATCTGAAAACAAGATTAAAATACCGTTACCAAAGCATGCAGCAGAAACCACAATTGTTTTGTTCAGTCCAAACTTAAGAGCAGTATACAAGTGGCTGGTGAAGTTAAATAAGTAGCCAAAAGAGATCAAGCTAAGCTGTGTGAAACTTTAATTTCAACTTTGCAGTAACAGCATATGTTCGATTAGACATCATAGTTGGTTTTATTGGAGTACATAACTAGCAAAACAGATGGCCAATACTGTCAATCAGTCGATGGGCTAAATGATATTGTAAATGATACTTCCTATGATCAAAATAGCAAAATATAAAAAATGAAAAGAGAAGTTTTTGCTGAAGTATACACACATCCTTTGGATTCGCTTCATTAGAATATCTGTAGCACTGCCTTCTGTTCCAGACAATTACTGATAGACTACAAGAGATTGCAGTAGTGATTTTCGTACTGAAGTAACATGGAATTGATCTATTGTGGTTCACCAAGATATGCAGCTGAAGCATAGATTGAAACATAACACTAAAAAAATTGCATAAAAGGTTTATTTAGAGGGTTAGAAACAAGTGAAAACTTCAGCAAACCTGAAAGCTGTGCGTTTGCATATTTATGATACTAGTGTCAGTTGTATGCCAATTTGTAATCTCAGATCTTCTCTTGGGACAAAAAGGTGTTTACTTATTTTGATATCCTATACCCATTCACTACTACCTTCTACATATCTATACCCACCCAAAATCCTTATCCTTGCCTCTCTAAGAAAGGTAGGTGCATGTTCACATGATCCAATTGCTAAGTATCTATTCCCTAAGCTCAAGAAGGTTTTAAGTTTTTTCTACCACCATTGTGCTAGATTACACTGCCACAAATACTTGCCAGAATCTACTACACTCACTGCTACTGCTACTAATATTGAGATCTCACATCCATTATCCACCATTTCACTGCTTCTATATGTCAAATCACTAACTATTTCACGACTGTATCAAGTTCATCTACCACTGCTATCACTGCCATCCCATTCTATTCCCTCTTAGTACAACTTCTCAATCCTGCTATTTGCATGGATTGACCTTTTCAACTGGTTAAAGCCAACTTCTCATCAAAGTTGTCAAAAGTAATAATGAACTCGATCCAATTCTTCTGGGATTATTAAAAATGCTTTCCAAGATTGGTCATTTCAGTTATTGATCTCCATGTCTGGACATAGATGATTCTTTTACTTTCCCTGATTCATCTTCGCGGTCAAACTGACATGCCATTCCATAACCATGAAACAGTATGCTCTTTACAATTCTGCCTATCATAGATCAAATTAGCTTGTCCTAACAAGTTCTTCACTCCTTCCAGCTCGATGCATGAAAACATAAAATAAGTGCTCATTTTTTGCCCCTAAAGCGTTATCTAAGTTTCAAGACAAGCAATATGGTGATCAAAACTCCAATGAAGAAGCTTTTGTTTCATTCCAAGTCAGTATTCTCTTGCCAAAGGAACGAAATTCATAAAGATTGTCTGTCATATAACAGAATTAGCAAACTTCATGCGCTGTAACGTAATTACGTAAAAAAAAAGATAACAAGGACACCATTGCTTGGCAGCATGGCAAAGTTTTTGAGCTATTAACGTGAAAGATGTGGCTTGAAGTCCTGAAATTTGCCTTTTTATAAAAGCCTCGTGAGCCTCCAAATTCTTCATCTTAAGATCCACTTCAGCAGGACCATCAAAAAGGAATGACAATGATAACTATTCAACTTATAGAAGATAAATGGTATTGCAAATTGTTCAAAGCAGCTTCATGCTGTAGCAAATTGTCAAAAATAGCTTCTCAAAATTGAACCAAACGAAATGCAGATGCCCAGTGGTAAAAAGCTTTTCGATGCTTCGTTGTTGCAAATCCTTTGACCATGCAGCATTCCATAAGCAATGCTCAATTATTAAAGCTAAGACTGTGACACTTTCAAAAAAAATTTCATGCACATCTAATGACATAAGTTAAAGCAATGATGACATTTGCATGATATCTTGAGGCCTATATAAACATGTCACACGTAGATGCTTTCATACATTGCTACAAGTAAATGATGTTGGTATGGCATAAAGTTCTATGGATTCTTCCTAGATTGCAATCCATGTCCAGCAAAACAGCATATAAGACACCAGTTCTATCTAATGGCCTATCATGGCTTATTTGACATAGGACAAGAAGGTTCAAAAAGTAGCATGCATTAGTTTAAATACAGATTTCGGCCTAACCATGTAAATGATCCTCCAAAGATCCCAATGGCATAAATTCATAGACAAGAAGGCGTTGGTCCCCATCAGCACAATAACCAATCAAGTTGACCAGGTTTGGATGGTGTAGAAGGCTAAGCATTAAGACCTCCACCAGAAATTCTCTATTGCCTTGAAGGCCATTCCTGTCAAGCTGTTTCACGGCAACTACCTGAAATGTTTATCCAGCCAATCAAAAATCATCTAAATGAGAGGAAACTCAAAAGGCACATAGAAATATTTTTATTGTACAAGGTTAAACATGTAAAATATACTAAGCATGCAAGTTCAATTCTTCGAAAATATCAGTTATATTATAGATAAGTATGAAACTTGCAGTACTCACACTTCAACAAGCCCATCAATCTCAAATAAACTCAACTTACTTGTCCAGTGCTCTCCAAGCGTCCTTTGTACACACGTCCAAACCCCCCTTCACCTATCAGGCATTCTTGTCTAAAATTCTTTGTAGCGGAAGCTAGCTCTCGGAATGTAAAAGTTTGTGCCGCAATATGGGCTGTGGGTCCATCTTTTGGAACTGATGCCTCCTTCTTGGGATCAGAACCATTCCGAGATTTTGATTTCTCTACATGAATAAATGAGTTAGAAAAATGGACATAGAAATTTAAAAGGAACAAGAGGACAAACATTAAATTAGAACAGCTTGGACTTTGCAATACATTGATGATATGTTGTTAACTATATTGAGCACTAATTATTAACTAGTTTGCGAGTTTTATGAGATATTTTCTAACATTATGAAATTGAGTTCGCCAAGCCAACTGGGAACAGTAGCATGTAAGAGCTACATTAGCAAGTCCACTCAGACACATTTTAGAATACAAAGGCCTTTCCTGGATTAGGCAATTCACATAATCTAAACTTTCACAAGACCCACACTGTTTTCTTGTCATCCAGACTTCTGCATTTTTTACTAGTTTAGGCCAAAACAATATTGCTTTAATATCTGAGGAGTTCAAGTCTTAAAATTACCCATTATGTAGAAGCAGAGACCATCACAGACAAAAAATAAACCTGTTTTAAACTAATTCAATGTCAATTGGAAAATCATGCATTTTCAGTGCAAATGCAGTTAAAAGCATCTGATTCAGTTTCAAGCCTGAAAATTGTGATGAAAAAGAAGCCATAATTGTAAGAATAAAATACTTGGTGCTGGTGCACCTAATCCAAGAGAAGATTTCAAAAAGAACACATGCCACAATCCATTTACATAAAATTCAACTATCACAGACAACAAGAAAATTAGCAGCTTAACAATCTATCAAATAACTGTTAAGTTGAAAGCTAAAAGCTCCACTCTGTCAAACAACCACGGGAAGACGGATCAAAGTAGCCACAAATTCTACCAGCAAGCAACAGCCAAAACTCCAAAAATAACACCAAAGAATCCATAATTCAGCATCAAAAGCAAAACCACAATATCCTTAGAGGGAAAAAAAGACAAATAAAAGAAGACAAAAGAAGGACTAGAAACCATCCTCCTAAAAAATTCCACAAAAAATTGTATCTTTTCTTTTTTGTTACCTGAGCTTACTCTGCCAACATGATGTGACTGAGCAACTGAGCTTTCTTTCAATGAATCCTTCTTTCCAACTTCTTTAATAACACCCACAGCACCACTACCCTCCTTGTTTGATGATCCAAAACAAGGAAAGCACCCACCCATATCAAATCCAAGCCAATCAAACCCGACCCACCAGCCTCTAATTTTAACTACAACACAGAAAAATCAACCCCAGAAAAACCCAATACCCAAATTCCAAAAAGTTGGAGTCTTTAACAATCCACTCTTCAAAAAATCTGATGCAATTCACCACCAAGTCTCTCACTTTACTTTCTGCTTTAGCTTTCTCTCTCTAGGATCTTTAGTTGCCATTGAAGAGAAAGATCGAGAGACTACCAAAAGGTTAGATCAACAAATCGAAGAAAATGTTGTTGAAGCAAGCAACAAAACAAGTTAAAGAAATGAAGAAGCTCAAAAAGAATTTTTTTTAAAAAAAATTCGAATCAGTTTAGAAAAAAATAATAATAAAGTAAAATAAGTAAAGAATTTTGGGGTCAAAATAAAAATAAAAAAAATATTACTAATTATCCTGTAATTGTGGTGGACTGGTCCTAGTCATTCTCACAAAACAGAGAAAAATGAAATATCTATCGGAATAATACAGAAAGATGCCATTGACGACTTTTTAAAAAAAAAAAGAAAAAAAAAAAAGAAGACTCTACCCATGTAACTTTAATTAACTTTTCACTTTTAACCCTCAAAAAAAGGGAAATTACGGTTTGAGAAAACATCATCATCGCGGTCGGGGGAATGGACCCCACATCAAGAGACGTGCTTCCACCCTTCTGATGGACATTCTTAGCACATGCTAACAAATTGTGCAAGTTGTGTAAGGGAAAGTAAGTTGTAGTCCATAAGTCGCAGGGTTGGTTTTTAATGTATTATATTTTACGTTTGAATTTTATTGGTTGTTATTTTTAAAGTTATTTGTGAATCCATGAAACGTGAGTTTTATTATAAATACTCGCTGTTTGATTTTACGATGAAAATATTTTTTTTACTCTTAAAATTTTTCTTTAAAAAAAGAAAAAAATAGTGAGACTAGCTGCATGCTTTAGTTGGTATAAAAATTTTATGTCAAAAAGAAAATTAGATATCGAAACTCCATCTCTTCCATTTCCTTCTCTTTTTATGGGTATTGCCTTCGGGCAAAAAGCAAAAAAAAGATAACTTACCGACAGGAGGTGAAGATCTTCTGCATCCAATTCCACTTATTGAACGTGGTTTACGACCGTTGGATTGGAAGGCAATGTCGTGGTCGAGGGCTGTACGAGTGACGTCATGGTGGTTGATCCAACGCCTGAGAAACACTGCGTTGGAAGTAAGAATTTTGGTTTTCTTTTTTAAATTGCTTTGCCCAAAAAGTAGTTGTTCTTCGAGACACTTTTTAATGGCAGCAGGAAGATAAATTACTGTATTTTTTTAAAAAAATTTGACGAGTATTAAATTTATAGAAAAAAAAAGTTAAAAAAAATTATTGTATTAATTAAAAATATTAAATAAATATTAAAAAAAGGGGCTACTGACTTTCCTCGTTCAGTTGCAATAGGAATGCCATACCAACTACTTTGGTTGGATTTTGACTAGAAATTTTCTATAAATAAATATGTAGATTTCTTGACGGAACAAATAATTCCATTGTAATTTTGAAAGTCAAGAAACTTGTTAAAATGGTTCACAGCTTCTAGCCACCTGTATTGTAGAGTAAGTGCACCACTATTTATTTTATAATTTTTTTTATTAATTAATTCTAAGAAAAATTTAAATTTAAAATTTTTAATTTGAAAGACGACTCTACAACTAATTTAGTTATACATTATTCGTTTTTTTTTTTCATAATAATAATGTGAAAATAAAAAGTTATTGGGGAAGAGATTTATTAGTCACCTTTTAGATACTACTACGAATATGCTTAAAATAAATTCTCAAAATATATTCGCATTCAGCAACTCAAGCACTAATCTTATAATATCCGAGATGTACAAATTTGCAAGATTTTAATAAGGACGGAAACTCGGATTCCCATCCATTGTCCAAATTTTTATACAAGGTTTGGTGGTCAATTGCGCTAAAACACTTGGTGTGGTTAAGTGAAGAAAGATAGTTTTCTCATCAGTGTTGTGTAATATTTTTAAAATATTGCATTTGGAGCCGTTGTAGAGTTTAGCAAAATTGACTTTTGCAGTTAGCAACACTAACAACTATAATATATCAGTGAAGATATTTAGTAGCACTTAATATACATCTCATCCTGCCCAATTGTGAGAATAATTAATGGCTCTTGATAAGTGCCATGAAGCTTACTTTTCATGGGTTTAATGTAGAAGCTCTTTCATTGATCATTCAGTTGAACAAAAAGGAATGGCTGATATGGACCATAAGACAAATTAGTGAATGTTCTCTTGTTGGGAATCACCGTACAAAATTTCAAAATCTTGAGGGTTTTTTTTTTTTTAAATTTAAATTTTCTTCTATCGAGCTGCATGCAAGGTCACATTTTGTAGGATTGTTCAAAACGACCCATTAAATGTATGTAAGCAGCAATGAAGGGATAGGAGTCATGGAAAATGGGATGTTCAAGTCACAGCCATGCCACCGGTTTTGGCTATTAATCAATTTTTAATTTCTCGTTATAAGATTTAATTGATTTGTAAAAATGTGATTAGCGTTCGTTTTTCCCTTATTAAAGGGTGGTTGTAAATGACTTGAGATCAAACGAAAGATGATGTCCATTGTTCACGTCAGAATAACAATAAATAAGCTCAGAATTCGTGTCTTGGAGGGTTGATCCTTCTTTAAGAATTGAGGTGGTGAACCAATTTTTCTTCAATGCAATATATATATATATATATATAGAGAGAGAGAGAGAGAGATTTTTTTAGTCAACATTCATTTCGCTTGAGGGTCAAATATGCAAGAGCTTATTATTAAGCTGATCAATTAATTAAGTTGGTTAAGTTTTGATTTTTAACCAGGAACAGATCTAAAAAATTATTTCAAAGACGCAATGTATACGTAGAATCCTTTTATATCTTTAATTATATATACTTTCTTTATATTCTATTTATAAATAAAAAGTGAAAATATTTTTTACAAAATAAATATGGACCTGCAGTAATAGGCTTACAAATTGAATTTGGGGTTAATCTTTATTGTTGTTGTTGTAGACCAACTTGAACTAGTGAAATCTAGAGAAGGAAAAATATATAATGATAAATTTAAAAGAAAATGTGAGGACGATAAATTTAGTGGGGACAAATTTAAAAAAGCGTGCATATATGAAAAAATTTGTGGGATAAATTTAAAAATTGTTATGTGAAAGTGTGTGTATATATATATATATATATATATACACACAATTGGACAATCTAAGAAATTTGTGGAGTAATTGTAAAAAACTACTACCACACAAGTATTCTCATGCAGATCCATTATGTTCTTTAACTTAAAAGTACTCAACGTAGCTTGTTCAAAAAAAAAAAAGTACTCAATATAGCCTTTTGTTTTTTTGAAATAATTGGTTAATGTCGTTTATGATAAAATCGTATGCCTCCTTCCATCACGGTTTAAGTTTCAGTCTTAATGGTGATAATTTCTTCTGTTCGTAATTATTTAGAATTTAATATCAACATAATTGATGATTTACGATTTATTAATATTGTGATCAAATATAAGAGAGATCTGTTAGATTTAATAATATTTAAATAATAAATTTGTCTTTTAAAAATAATTAAATGAGATTTAAATAAATAAAAATTATTTTAATTTTAATGTATAAATTTAAAAATTGTTATATTTATGGTAAATTTTTTTATTAAAAAAAAAAGAGAAAAGTGGATAAGCATAATTATCTGTCCATACCGAGTGCAGTTACTAGTTGTAGTAGAAATGATGGCTGTCATTGTCAATAGACCACAAAATAAAATAAAATAAAAAAGTGGTCGTCATTGATTGAATTAGAAGATTAGCATAAGTTCAAATCTATGATTTCACTAACTACAGAACAAACCAAGAAGAAAAAAACGAAACAAAGAAAGTAACGCAAAAATAAAATTAAAAAAAAAAAATCTCTAAAGCTACGGAACCTATTTTCTCATCGGGTTACGTGAGTACGTCGTTTTATGTTTGATCAACAAACAAACAAAAGAAAGTACGTCGTTTTATAATAAGCCGAATCACGAGTCTCATTACTTTTCCAATATGTAGAAGGCATCCAAGTGTTTTGACAACAAGGTCAACATAAAATGCAATTTTATCGTAAAACTCCCTTAATCACGTAATTATAAATGATCGAGCTGTTCTGGAAAGGATGTAGGCCAGATCATTAAAGAGGATAGGAATTCAAGTTGGATTTTGTGACTGGTAAGACCAAATAGATGATTAAAGAGTGTTGGAGTTGAGTCTAACGTAAGCATTTGGATAATTAAGTCAACAAGATGAATATTGACGGGTCATTAAAATATATATCTAGAGGTATTAGGTTATTACTTTAAGAACAATGTATTTTTTAGATATTTATAAATAACTTATAGAGTTTTTATTAACTTACAAAAGATGTATTTAAAAAAAGTATACCTTATTTAATAAGTAAGATTTATGTATCTTAAGTCTAAGTCTGAAATATCTTCTTTATTATTCGAGTCTTGGCCCTTTAACCTGAGGGTTGGGTCTTGTCCTCATCAATAAGATTTGGAAGTTTTGTTTGATCGATAACATGATTGACTGCAAGAATAGGCAAGATGATGAATTATAATTGGACCATGTCGTAGATCATCTCCAAGGAGATAATTAATTTTAGAGCAGCACCCACATGGACATGGCCAGGTCTTTCACAACTACTACTTAGGTTTTTGGATACTCTTCTAGTTAGTGTAGCTGGCAAAGCCTTATCACCAGGACAAGATGATATATTACTCACTCATTACATTCCCTGGGTCCAAAATTTCCATTAAAATAGGTAAGGCTATTTATTTTGAATGATTCTACCCAAATTGTTTGTTTTTTTTTTCGAGGACAAAAAATAGCATCTGGTGATTTTTACCTCAATTTTTGTTAACGGAGACATCAAAGTGCAATAAATATTTATTTTTTTATAATTACATTAATAGTTTGTGTATAATTTTTTCATATTTTAGTATTTTTTTCACATTTTATCAATATGATAACCAAAAAATAAAAATTTATTATACTTTAGTGTATCAATTAGACAAAAATCTCTGAATATGTACCTGCGCCTTTTATTTTTCCAAACCCCCTTTTGCTAGAATCAGCCTTCTCTACCTCAGTTTTCAGTTGGGTATTGTTTGTATGCTCAACAGAGGAGAAAAATAAGAATCAAAATTCCCTTAAGTCTCCATCACAATGCAATCTAACGTTTAGCAGCTCTATATCCTATCAATATCATTGTGTTAGGAACTGAGCATGTTGATGTTTTATTAATGTATCAGCTATTCAAGAATTCATTTCTTTCAACAGTACTTTTTTTTTTCTTGAAAATTATGCAGTACTGATTTTGGCTTTCATTTCAACAGTATCATCATTGCCCACGTATATTTGTCAGTAAGATTTCCTTAAATCGGAATGCTTCATCGGCAACGGTTGCTGGGCTCCTATATATGCTATATTACTCATATTGCTTGGCTTTGAAGTTCTCCGACCAACAAAATCAGCATTACCAATCAACGTTCGGTGACGACCTATTTGCACAAACCCTATGATTTATTACTTAACGAAAGTGCTCTTTGCTTATAGCACTGTAAAAGAAGAAAAAAAAAAAAAAAAAAAGTTGACTACTGTGGTCGGTAATTGCCGACCACAGTAGTCAAAGCCACCAACTGCACAGTTGGTGGCTTTAATTTTTTTTCCTTTCACACAATATTTTTACATGAGAAATGAACCCTATAAATAGACCCCTGTCTCTTAGTTCAAAATACATTCAGCAAATCTGTAAACAGAAAAATCTAGAAAATTTGAGAGAAAAAGAAAATTTTGAAAATTTCTCAAAAATTTTTTTATCCTTTTCCTAAGTGTTTTTACTCTGCAGTATACTCTGCTAACTCCTTTTTAAGAGATATTTTAGGGGTAAACTCCAAAAAATTTGTTGTTTCCATCAATGTTGTAAGAACCGGACCGGACATTGAACCGGAAAGTTTAATGGTTCAAGGTCTAACCGGTTCAACCGGTTTAACCGAAAATTGAACCGGTAAAACCGGTATTTAATATTAAATATATAAAAATATATTTATATATATTATACATCAAAATTTATATGTAAAATATAATATTATAATCCATATGTATGTATTAGAATACTTACATTTGTAAATTTAAAATGTACAATTTAGAATTTATTATAAGGTAAAATTAACAATTTAAAAAAATTAATAATTGTCTTAACAAAAAAAGAAAATAGTAAGTGTTAATTTATTAGATACATAATATAGTGTGTGTATTATATGAGACATTTGAGAAAATAATAAGTAAAAAAAAAAAAAAGATTACAACAAGTTATAAATTGATTTAGTGGTATGAGACTTACCTTTCATGTTGGAGGTAAGGGGTTCTAAAACCAAATTCTACAAAATTTGAAAATTTTTCTTAATTACTAAAACTGACCAACCCGATCAACCCGGTACCGGTTCACCGGTTTGACCGGTTGAACCGGTCCGTTGACCGGGTTTTGACTGGTCCGGTTCATAGCTTCTTTAAGCATCAACCCGGACTGAACCTCTGACCGGTCACCGGTCCGACCGGTTGAACTGGCCGGTCCGGTCCGGGTTTGAAAACCATGGTTTTCATTTCTAAAATTATTTTTAGGTTTATATTCTCGGATCGCTCTACATCTGAATTTATGAGAATATAGATCTAAAAAAATCAAATTACTACAAATTCAACTGTGATTAAGCCTCATACGGCCCTCAGCAAAATTCAGACAGCTCATCCGAGAACAAATCCCTTCGACCCTCAGTGAAATTAAATCAGATTAGTTTAGATCAGGTGTCTGCGGTTCTTAACCGTAGTCTAAACGTCCAAACAGATCCAATTTCAGTCTACCCAATTCAAAATAAAGCTGTGGAAATTATTCTGTCAAGATCAAGCTCGTGCAGCCTTTGACGGAGTTAAAAAAGGAATACTAATCGGAAGATTTACGGAGATCGACCCCACGTAAATTTTCTTTTATTTTTAATTTTTTTATTGTAATTTGTTTTTTGTATCTTCGAGTTTAATTGTTTTAGAGTCGAAATTTACCCGTTACAAATTTTTGTTACGCTCGGTGGGACCTCTTCACCTCCCATCTCTTGTTCCTTAAAAAAAAAAAAAAAAAAAACAAAAAGAAGCAGCAGAGAAAAAAAAAAGAAAAAAAAAAGGAAAAAAGAAAAGAGCCGAGAAAAGAGAAAAAGAAAAAGAAAAAGAAAAAAAACGAAAAAGGTAAAAAAGTAAAAAAAAATTTTTTACAGGTATCCAGCACATCAAATGGCACCAAAAAGTAGTATAACTGCTTCAACAAAAAAGAAGATAACTGCTCCACTGCCTGCATCAACTACCCTACCTGGGTACGCAGGACCACAAACCCGCGGACGGACACAGTTCCTTGCCACTCAAAAGAGTCCACAGACTCGCGCAAAGACAAGGTTCCTCGCCACCAACAAAATTAAAATAGAAGACCTGCAGCTCACACAGCAGTTCGATTTCTCACGTGACTCTGCCACCAAACGGAGGAATCAATCATCTACCTCCACCGAAATTAGGAGTAGAGCATCAAATTCTACCCAACAGCCGGATCCGACACGTTCTGTAGAAGTAAGCATGGAGAGACTAGAAGAGCCTTCTACAACAGTCTTTCGTGGCGCATCATCTATCAACGTTGACCCCATGCCGACAGACGCTCCTAACCTTGATGACTTGCTTATAGAAATCGAAAGAGGAATGTTACAGGAGTATTTTTTGTTCAGAAGGTTAGCCCCTTTTCTTTTTTTGTTATTAATCCTAAATAGGAGGAAGGACACACCCAATCCAAGTCAGAAGTGCTTCAAAGACAGGCTCGTCCAATCAAACAGAAAAGATGAAGTCAAGATCTCTGCATTACATGTCACTCAATGAGGTCAATTTTGACTTTCCAGAAGATCCCCAACCCACATTTGTAAGTGCTTTACTTATTGCAGAAGAAGAGCAAGAATATGTTCAGGTATTAAGTTAATACAGGGACGTGTTCGCATGGAGTTACAAAGAAATGTCTGGACTTGACCCAAAAATTGCGGTGCATCGTCTAGCAGTAAAGAAAGGTGTTCGTTCTGTCAAGCAGCCACAACGACGATTCCGCCCAGAACTCATTCCACAAATCGAGGAGGAGGTTAACAAGCTGATCAATGCTGGCTTCATCTGAGAGGTCACCTACCCAACGTGGATTGCCAATATAGTCCCGGTAAGAAAGAAGAATAGACAGTTGAGGGTATGTGTTAATTTTTGAGATCTTAACAGGGCCTGTCCGAAAGATGACTTTCCGTTGTCAATAATGGAGATCACAGTCGATGCAACAATGGGTCACGAAGCATTGTCCTTCATGGATGGTTCTTCAGGCTATAACCAAATCAGAATGGCACTAGAAGACGAGGAGTTGACAGCATTCCGCACCCCAAAAGGTATATACTGCTACAAAGTTATGCCATTTGGATTAAAAAATGCTAGCGCCACTTATCAACGTGCTATGCAAAAAATTTTTGATGACATGCTGCACAAGATTGTAGAATGTTATGTTGATGACTTAGTTGTAAAGACTAAGAAGCGCAAAGACCACCTCGAGGATCTTAAGACGGTGTTTGAATGACTTCGCAGGCATCAGTTTAAAATAAACCCTCTCAGGTGTGCATTCGGTGTCACATCAGGAAAGTTTCTTGGGTTTATGGTGCGCTATCGTGAAATCGAAGTTGATCAGTCCAAGGTTGAGGCAATTCAAAAGATGCCTGAACCTAAAACCTGCACGAGCTGCGAAGTTTACAAGGAAAGCTGGCCTATATTCGCCGTTTTATTTCCAACTTAGCTGGGAGATGTCAACCTTTCCACCAATTGATGAAGAAGGATGTCAACTTCGAATGGGACGAAGCTTGCAGCAAAGTCTTTGAGAGCATAAAGAAGTACCTTTCCAATCCACCAGTCCTGAGAGTTTCAATTCAAGGAAAGTCGTTGATTCTTTACATTGCAGCGCATGAAAGATCTTTGGGAGCCTTGCTTGCATTGGAAAATGAGCAGAGAAAAGAAGTTGCTCTGTATTACTTGAGCAGAACACTAAACGGTCCGGAGTTGAGCTATTCGCCCATTGAAAAGACATGTCTAGCACTGTTCTTTGCCATTGATAAGCTGAGGCACTACATGCAAGCGTATGACGTGAAGAAAAAGGATCTTGCGCCTTACCATCAACGTGCTCGACAGCTAATGGATGAATTTGAAAGCATCACCTTGGAGCATGTGCCTCGACGAGAAAAGACTCAGGCAGACGCGTTGGCTAACTTGGCCACCTCTCTTGCAAAGTCAGAAATCCAGGCTACAGTTGTTGCTGTATGCCAGAAATGGATAGTGCCACAGAAGGATGATGAAGAAACTACAGTAGCCAACGTTGTATCTGTACGTGTCGCGGAGGACGAGGATTGACGCCAACCAATTATTGACTATCTATAGCACGGGAAGCTGCCCGAAGATCGTCGTCATAAGACAGAAATTCAACGACGAGCTCCCCGCTTCATATATCTCAAGGATGCTCTGTATCGAAAGTCTTTTGATGGAGTTTTACTTCGCTGCCTAGGCAATGAAGAGGCAAAATAGGCTCTCACTGAAGCACATTCTGGTGTTTGTGGCGGATATCAATCAGGGCTTAAGTTGCACTTTCAGTTCAGAAGGATGAGATACTACTGGCCGACCATGGTACGTGATTCCATTGAGTTTGCCAAAACTTGTCAAGCTTGTCAATTTCATGCGAATTATATACATCAACCACTAGAGCCATTGCATCCAACTGTCTCATCTTGGCCCTTTGAAGCTTGTGGTCTTGACTTAGTGGGGCCCCTACCAAAATCATCCTTAGGTCACCTTTACATCCTCGCAACAACAGATTACTTCACAAAATGGGCTGAAGCTATTCCACTTAGAGAGGTAAAGAAGGAGCATGTTGCCAATTTCATCCGGACTCAGCTGATCTATCGCTATGGAGTCCCTCGATTCATCATCACTAGCTCTGCGAGAAATTCAAGTTCAAGCAGTACAAGTCATCCATGTACAATACCCCAGCTAACGGCTTGGCCGAAGCATTCAATAAGACCTTATGCAACATATTGCTGAAGGTAGTCTCTAAATCCAAAAGAGATTGGCATGACAGAATTCTGGAGGCATTATGGGCGTATCGTACAATTTACCGGACTCCAACACAGGCGACGCCATACTCACTTGTCTACGGTGTCAAAGCAATACTGCCTTTGGAAACACAGATTTCATCTCTGTGCATGGCTGTTTTGAAAGGACTCACAGAGGATGAGAATGCTCGCCTACGTCTGGATGAGTTAGAAGCCCTCGATGAAAGGAGGCTCGAAGCACAACAGCAACTAGAGTGTCGAATTGGTCCGGTCAATAGTAAATTTCTGAAACAGTATTATGTGTAGATATGTTTAAAAAAAAATCCAAAAAAAAGAAAAGATAATAATAAAAAAAAAGAAAAAAATAAAAAAAAATAAAAAAATAAAAAAATTAGAAAAAAATCAAAAAATAGAAAAAAATTCAAAAAAAAAAGAAGAAAAAAAAATCGAAAGTCTCGATCTGAAAGTCCAAGCGCAAATCCAAAAATCCAAATCCAAAGCCCAAACACTCAACTCAAATCCAAAAATCCAAATCCAAAACCCAAACACTCGACCCAAATCCAAAAATCCAAATCCAAAACCCAAACACAAACACTCGACCCAAAACCAATCCAAAGCCCAAAACCCAAAAAATTCTAAGTTCCAGACACAGTCCAGAATCCAAGTTCAAAATCCAATACCAACTCCTGGCCCACATGAGTATAAACTGTGAACGGCCAAAAAATATAAAAGCGATAGAGGGTTTGAGTCTGAAACCTAGCATCAGTCTCAACCGATCTTCACCACACACTAGAACTTTGCTCCTCTGCCACAAGAAAGATGAAACCAGTTGTAGAACCTCAAGATAAGGGAGAAGAAAGGTCACCCCGCACAAGATGACAACCAACCATGGCACAGCTGCAAATTTTGGAGGAAGTCTTCCACAACAATGGAGGTATTATACCTAATGCATCTCAGATTTACCAACTTGTCTCACGATTGCGCCCGCTCAGGGCAATCGAAGGAAAAAATGTGTTTTATTGGTTCCAGAATCGGAGAAGCAGGAAGAAACTAGCACTGAGAGCTGTTTTTTTTAAAGAACAGTCTGCCGTTCCGATAGTAGATCCCATCGGTACAGCTTCGCCCTCAAATGAAACAGGTTCGAATTCTACCACGGCAATGGTCTCTTCAGGCTATAACGATTAAAGTCGTAGCCTGTGGGAGCATGCGTACTGGTCCTGGTGGTCTTACGGAGTTAGTCAAGGTTTCATTCCTCCTAAGTACTTAAGTTCAGGAGGGACTTTTCTAGCAGAAGGAAGTCATTCCGGCGAAACTTTGCCTCTCTTCCCAGAATATTCCAGTAGTATCATCCAGCCGGGAGGCTCCAGCAACGTCCACATCATCGGCCCACCAGACGAGGCCGAGCTTGACTTGGGGCTGCGCCTTGGGCCCCGCCAGGACGGCTGACAAGATAAGGTGTAACGACTTCTGCAGCAAACGGTAATGACTTTCGTAACCCGCATCAGCTGCTGCCTCTTTTGTCTCTTATGGGGGAAAGGGACGTGGAGGACTCTGCTCGATTCTGCGTACCTCCTTTTTGACTTTAAAAAAAAAAATCTCTTTATGTTATGTATATATATCCTGCATGTCCGAGTCATAATACTCACCCCTTAGTTCTTATTCTTCTCAAAAGAAAATGGCTAGTCTCTGCACTTGTCCCAGGAAGTTCTTTGATCAAGAAGTTGGAGGCGCACGAGCTAAGAAAAGAAGGAGTAGTCTTCCTCGAGGGATCCCTAAAAGCCCTCGAAACTCAATCTTCAACACTATCGGTGTCATGGAGTTCCAACTACTCTCCTTAGTTCACATCTACCACAGATGGATGAGACGCTGCAATCATCCTAATCTTCCTTTGGATGCGACGACGTACAGGGAAATTCTAACTACTTTCCTTACGTCGAAGCAGACTTGAGAATCATCACTACAGTCAGTCTCTCTGTGTGCCAGTTTTGAAGTTCCAAAGTGCTGGGCCTTCCTCTTGGGGAGGTTCAAGTTCTTTGCCTACCGGATTATCCTTACCAGAGCTTTGGAACTTCAAAAAACCTTTGTCAGCCTTTGCGAGCTATGGAAGCTCAAATGCACCTGGAGGCAGAATGTCAATTTTTATATTGGCTGGGGTGCTAACTTTCTCAAGATTATATCGGATTCCTATTGCGATCCAACAACAGCAGGCGTAGTGAGAGATAGAAGATTTCAACATTCAATATTCATTAGAACATCTCAAGTTTCAACGTGAACTTCAAGATTCGGTTTGGATCACGCCCGTAAAGTTCTTCCTTACCGACCCTTGAAGTGGGGGCATTTGTAAAAGAAGGAAAAAAAAAAAAAAAGAAGGTTGACTACTGTGGTCGGCACTGACCACAGTAGCCAAAGCCACCAACTTCACAGCTGTGGTTTTAATTTTCTTCCTTTCATACAATGTTTTCACATGGGAAAAGAACCCTATAAATAGACTCCTACCCCTCAGTTCAAAACACATTCAGTAAATCTGTAAACAGAAAACTCCAGAGAATTTGAGAGAAAAAGAAAATTTTGAAAATCTCTCAAAAAAAATTTCTCCTTTTCCTACATGCTTTTACTCTGCAGTATACTCTCCTAACTCTTTTTTGAGAGATATTTCAGGGGTAATCTCCGAAAAATTTGCTGTTTCCATTTCTAAAATTATTTTAAAGTTTATATTTTCGGATTGCTCTAGAGCTGAATTTATGAGAATACAGATCTAAAAATATCAAATTACTACAAATTCAGCTGGGATTAAGTCTCATACGGCCCTCAGCAAAATCCAGGCAGCTCATCCGAGAACAAGTCCCTTCGACCATCGGTGAAATTAAGTCAGATCGGCTCAGATCAGGTGTCTGCAGTTCTTAACCGTAGTCTAAACGTCCAAACAGATCCAATTTCAGTCTACCCAATTCAAGATAAAGCTGTGAAAATTATTTCTGTCAAGATCAAGCTCGTGCAGCCCTTGACGGAGTAAAAAAGGGAACACTAATCGGAGGATATACGGAAATCGACTCTACGTAAATTTTCTTTTATTTTTAATTTTTTTATTGTAATTTATTTTTTTATATCTTCGAGTTTAATTATTTTAAACTCGAAATTTACCTGTTACAAGTACTAATACATGCGTTGAATTTTAGTATCTTGATTAAAATTAAAATTGATAATTTTGAAATAAGACTGATAATTTTTTAATGAAAAAAATAAATTTAATTGTTATTTTAAAAATTATTAATTTTAATTTCAATCGAAATATCAAATTTAGTACGCCCATTTTTTTCTCTTCTATAGAATTGAGTATGAAAGGTCCATAGGTCATGGTACCTGGACACATATAGGATTATCTTTAATGTATTAGGCCAAAGGGGGCATTTTATGTGCTTATTTTTTAATTATATATCTTATAATTAAACTGCTACTCTTTTATTTTTGTTTGAATGGCTCCCTTTATTTCCTTGTGCACCTTCGACTACTTGCCAAGGTTCTTTGCGTACATACAGCAGTTTCACAAGCTTTCAATTTTGATTTTTATGAATGATAAGATTTGGATTCTTCAAAATCTGAATCATGAAGTCAGCTAGGGCCGGCCCCATGTGCTTAAAAAAACTACCATTGGTTGTAGCAAACTAATTTGAAAAAATATAAAAATATCTTCGTTAGGTCAATATTAATGGCGGTGCATATTAGCTGAAATCGTTTGATGGTGATAATGATTATTAATTATTATTTTATAGAAATTTTTGCTAATAATAACCGTGAAATTAGTATTATTTCATCCTGCCTGCCATGTACAGTTGGAACCCACAAGAGGCTTGAAACATATATTAATTGGAAAAGCTATATATTCACGTGATTCATGCGGCAACAATAACAAGGACCAAGACAACTTTATAATACGAACGCGAACAGACTCTGGGTTGGTGGAAATAATTTTTGTCCTCTACCCACAAATGTTTGTGTTCTGCTAAGTACAGTTTGTCAACACCAAACCCCACAATTTAATCAAGGCTGTCCCATACACACATACACACACGCGCACGCGCGCGCGCACACACACACAAGGAGAATATAAGGACACTTAATCATTATACATTGATTGGAACAAAATTTGTTTATCTTATGGATAATGGATCAAAGGATAAAAAATCATGAGATATATCACAATGGGATAATTTTATGCGAAATTTTGTAGTTTATCATGAACTAATTGTGTCTAATTGAAGAAAATGAACTAATATAAGGCACAAAAATTGATATTCAAACTCAGTGTGGATAGAAAGTTCGTTACTACTAATAAATTATAATTTAATTGATATTAAAATTATATTTAAAATTGAATGTATCGACTTTAAACTTCAATCGAAACTAACAAAAGAAAAAAGAAAAAAGTCCCTACGTAGCGTTAAAGCATTGTATGTGCAAGTGTTAAGGGGGTGAGATTGCTATGAAATTAGTGAATCGTCATGTCACATTGGCAGATGACACAATTCGCAGTTGCTGTCAAAAGAGCATAAATACAAACGTGAACAAAATGTTGCCGTTGAAGCCGGAATTTGATACGGAAAGTTGTCGCTTATGTAGGCTTGAGCCCAACTCAACACAGTGCACATGCAAACTTTTCTAACAAACTCGGTCCATAAAAAAAAAAAAAAATTCATGCAGAAGTATGAAGCATTTTTAATTAATTTCGTTGTCTAACAAAGTAGAACTAAGTTAACTTGATTGAATTAGAAGCATTAAATCTTTGAGTTTCAATGCATGCTTATTGTCAACTTAAGGCAAGTTTATATTGCACTATTGAGACCGTCAAACGCGCATATATGTATATATATATTTGAACGACGTCAAACTTATATTTTTTTAATCTCTATTATTAAATACAATTATGCATCAAAAGACTGAAAATATAACTAACGATCTTTATGTTACATCCTTAAATCTGCGTCTTTAAACATATCAAATTCTAAGTTTATGAATCCATTTTAAACTTTAAATCAAGTGTAGAAAATAGGCTACAAGAAGCATGATCACAAGGAGTCAACGAGTGATGCTTAGCGCAAGCGTCCTCGGTTGTGCAAAATTCCAACAAGAAATGACAAGGTCCGATCGATCGAAAAAGAAGTGGCGATATGCTGGGTGATGGTAAGTAATGACACATCTGCATTGTCGGTTAAGACTACTTCACAGCAAATGACAAGTCGTGTAGTGGGTTACATATATGTTTAAAAAAGAAATGGTCGGGAATTCTTCAGTTAATAACTTTTACTCTTAATTAAAAAAAAATGATATTTGTTTTTTTTTTTTGCTATTGACGACAATCAACACAGAACTAAAAATGGAGTGTCATAAGGGTAACGACAGACAAGTCGTCCAAAACGTATCTATCTTGCCCGAGTGACTGTCTGGAGTGCCACGGTAGATGACAAATTAGTAAAAATAATAATAAAAAGAAAAGATAAAGAAGAAAATGAAGAGTAATTTAATTAAGACGAATACTTTCTCATAGATCCTGATGAATCCTAACAGGCCATTAATTTGTAAAACCCAGATCATTTTTCATTTGCTTCAAAAAGAAAACATTTTGCACTTTACCACATCAATGTAGCAGCAACCTCAGCAAATATCGACAAAAAGCTGGTCCAAATATTAGTACGGTTTCTTTGCAGCAATGTTCATCATGCATTTTTTTAGTTAAACTATATTACATAATTACATTTAAATAATAATATAATCTTATTTAATAATATTTAATAATTTATTTTTTTATTAATATAATTATTTCTACACTAATTTATGACTATTTTAGAATCATTCTTATAAATTTTTTTAAAAAAGTCCAATTTTGGTCGTCGAATAGTTGGATTTGACTAGTTTGAAAATATGCTAATGTATCTCAGGCACTGCCCCATTTCCCAGTGCATGTGAGTTGGCAAATGTGTTATCATTGTTTTCTTCGGAAAAAGTTAGCTTGGACTCTTAAACTGTCGGCGGGATACAGAGTGAAATACACACATTTTTTAACGCTTAAAATCTATACTCAATATGTAATATATACTATACTCAATATGTAATCTAATTCTTTTTAAAAATGTATATATCATTAAAAATAAAATAAAAATATTTAATACAAATTAATGTCTCGATTTTTTTTTGTTTAATTTCTTGGAAAACTAAAAACTCTAGTAAATTTCTTCCCTCTAAATTTACTTTTTCATGTGAACTAGTTAAAAGAAACCGAGAAATTGAGTTGCTATTATCCACCGTAATTCGGTGCAACTCATATTTATTTGAAAATTGTGAAATAAATTTGGACCATCTGATCCCGTGCGAAGAAAAGCAGCGAAGCCGATGCCTCGTAGCCATCCTTCACCTTTTGCAACGACAGGGCCATTTAGGAATGAATGGCGAATAGTCCAATAATTAAAGGAATCAATTTTCTTGCCCATGAAAATCCCATGCGCCCATGAGAATGTGAAAAGTGAAAGGCACTGTTACATGGACCTGGATCAAGGAGATATAGTAGGAGATGTAGTTATTTTTCTGTGTATATTTTTAAAAATTTTGTTGTATATAAATTTTAACTACATATACATCGTAAATAAACAAAAAAAAATTAAAGACTTATAAAATTTGTGGTTAAAATTAATATACAATAAATTTTTAAATAATATATACATAGAATAAATATGTCGTCTTCTCGTTCCACACCACCTTGTCCACATGATATTACCTAAAGTGAAAAAGGACGTGATGTCTTTCTTTGGTTTGAGATAGAAAAGAATTTATTCCATTGACACTTTAGACAATGTGAATATTTGCTTATCTAGCTTTTATCAGGAATACGGGATCTATCGTGAGTAAAAGTTTGAAGTAGCACTCGATCGGTTTTCTCTTAATTTCTTGAGCCATATCTGTATTAATGGAATCATCAATACGATCGCAATGCATTTATAGACTTCTTCCATATATCTCTTTCGGCAATTTGGATTCCTTCTTTTCGTTACTGATTTTTTGACGAGTTCCGTTATGCTCTTCTAGGTTTTTTTTTTTTTTTTTTTTTTGGGTTTGGAAGAGGGCGCCTAAGGGCAGGAGGGGTGGCAAGGACCGAACCTATTATGCCCTTGGCCATAAAGGCTACCGACCAATTGAGGTGAGGCTTACGGTCCATTATGCTCTTCTAGGTGATAATTAAAGGCCTTGTGCTAGAAATTAAAAAATTGACACAAATTTAGGCAACCCAAGTTGCTATCCTCAGTAAAGTGGTACACATACTTAAACCAAAAACTTTAATTAATTTTCTTTGCAGTTAGAGTTATTAGTTGTCTCTTTATGTATTTTGATCAGAATTATTGCAAGCTGACTGATGAACCTTAAGAACATTTGTGCTTGCGGATTGGGGATGGGAAATCGAGTCCCAAAACATGCTAGTCATGCTTTCTACAACAAGGAATGGTCAAGGGAAATCTAAGCAGCTCCAGTCGGTTTGCGAATTGGACGGTGGGGATTGGAGGAGCTCTGGAAGCTGAACATGTCCGACTCCAGACATATTGGTTGGATGAGATATGTGAGCTAACCGGCCAGTCAGTTAACTGAGATAGCTTGTCTTTCGGCGGTGTCGAGTCATTTTTTTTTTTTTAGTTTGATTGAGGAAGAGGTATTTTTTAATAGTAATATTTGAGATTTGAACTTTAAATCTCATCTCAAACTTAAATTGAGGTGGGTGTTTTCTGCAACTTTTTGGGTCCTTTATAATGTCACAAAATTGAAGTTGCACCTTTTAGCGATTTATGCTGATATTGTCGATTCGTCGTGATCTCATTCCAGCTTCCCTTTCTCTATGCCTCTCTTTCTATAATTTCATTCTTCCAAGCTTTATAATTTTTTTTGGGGGAAAGCAAATTTTTCTTATGATATCGGTTTTGTTTGCGAACTAATCCTTTTTAGTGTGTAAAATTTTGCAAGTTGTGGTATAAATAAGCACAATTATAAACATAATTTTTTTTGATCGATTTGGACATTATATCTATTTTGGCATAGATTAAGATTAGCCATCTTCCCAAAAAAGGAAGAAGAACAATAAGAATGTGTATGCATGTCCTTTTTCTCGAATGAGTATTGATTATTGAACTAATTATACGGAGTTAGTTTTCTCTGAATTTTCCAAGTTTTGGTGTGTATGATAAGTCTGTGATTAGATAGGGGTAATGAATTTCATTTTATTTAAATTATCGAAGGAAAAAGGATTGAAGAATTGCACAAAAAGTGACGTGTGACGTTTTTTTTTTTTTTTTTGGTGCATCGCATATCATATCATTTACTAATTTTTATTTATTTTTTGTTAATTCGAAGTACACGTACTATATTCATCATCGAAGGTAAATTAATGACTTGTTATGTGACACTCATCAGGTACATGTAACCTAATCATTGATAATAGCGCAAAAATTCTGAAGCATAACAAAAGAGACACTCTGTCTTTCCTTTATGTTATTACGTTGCTGCTAGTTCGAGCCACATCTTACACTAAATTAAGGTAATTGTGAATTATACAATAAATTAAGGTAAGTGTTCTTTCTTCTACAAATCTTACACTTCCCTTTCATAAACCTCCATATTCATCCATACCCGTGATCGCTTAAATGGCTCCTTGAGAACTGATATTTTTGTTTGTATTCATTCTGACCATGAATTTTATGTTAAAGCTAATTTGAAGCAACAACAAACCATGTATCCTATCCTTCATTGTGAAAGAGGGGAGGAACATATAAATAATTGAAGTGTGATAAACATGCAGAGAATAGTATACTTAAACAGGAGCTATAGTAAAAGTTATTGTTGTTATATACTCGTACACTTAAAAGCCTGAAGCACAGAAGTGTACAACACATTGAAAGTTACAAAAAGGTTCCATTTTGTGTTCTTAAAATGGAGAAGCAAGGTGAGTGTCTCATAGTTGCATTATATAGTATTATGACTCTACGCTATACAGTCCCGTTATAAAATATTGCGACTCTACGCCGAAAGAAGAAATGAAGAGATTAGATGATTATAACATATTTCGTAGCACCATAAGTAAACTACAGGTTTAGCTTCATCATTCGAACTTAACAGCATATTAGGATTGATTCCCTCTATGTCGCATGTCATAGATTCTGTAGATAATTAGTTTCCATATGGCATACCCTTCAAGTATCTCCCGATCGATGTCAAGAGAAAAGAAAACCAAAAAAGGAGTACAAAACATATATCAAATGAAGCCATGTTAGGCATCTCATAAACTTTTGTTTTTTGATGGGATATATATGTTAGCCTCACAAAACTCGATCATAAAGAAGACCATGCAAATGGCTCCACTGCTGGTTTGCAACTAAAGCCATATGGCTCCAGCCTCTTTGAGCAATTTCTTCAGGGAGCCATTAAGCTGAAGAGTCATGACTGTGTTTGCGGAACCAACAAATTTGCCACCAATGAACACTGCCGGCACGGATGCGTTGCATCCTAGCCTCAATAGAGCCCACTACATTTCCTTTCCTCTGGAATCCTCGTCGAGCTCATAAACTGCAGGGCTTACACCTTGCTCATAAAACAGTCTCTTGATTGCATGGCACATGCAATACAAGCTCTTGCTGAAGATGGCCACTGCCTTTTGTGAGGCTAATTTAGCTACGCAATCCATCTAATGATATTTGATCATAGCCAAATTTTCAATGTCCAATATAATTAACTAGCTTAGAATATACAAGGGTTGCTATCTATGTTATAATATATGAATTTTGGTGGAAATATGAGAAGGAATTAGGTATTGTATATAGAGAAGCACTTGTTAATTGTTATTAGTACCTTATAATTGATATGTGGTGGATTGGTCTCAGTATTGATCATTTGATTGGACACCTCCTGAGCTTACATATAAAGGCCTAGGCCAGGATATCTGATTCATAGTTAGAACCTTTGCATTATTTTATTTTTTATCCATAACAACAAAGAAGTGGCGAAAAAGGTGGAGGTTCCTAGAGATATCTGTATTGATGGCCCCAAATTAACCTGGAATGTATCTGATGGCGACCCATGTGGCTCCACAATCTAAAAACTGCTGTATGGATAAAGCCCAGCCAAATGCTGCCGAAAGCCCATGAGGGAAAGCAAACCAATGCATAAAGCGTGCGCTACACTTACCAGCTCTGTATATTCTGCTCTCCGTGTATGGGAATTTGTACAAGTAACATTGCTATAAAGTTGCACGTGGGTAAGTGATGTAGGATTCGTCCTACATCAGTAAGAATGTGGAATGTAAACTTTTAGATCGGATACGACCTAAGTTGATAATTTGATTAGTGATCTAATGTAATTTTTTTATATTAATTTAAATTTGAGTTTTAACGGTGTCGCTTTTTATGTAAAAAATGTATGCTTTGCACACTGATTAGTTTAAAATTTATTAATGTTGAAGCGGTACTTAAATAATACAACCACTCATATCCAATAGGTTTTCGGTAATGAATAATGAGTTCTCCTTATAAGAGAAAATTGAACAAAAACAATAATGTATAGTCTCTAGTCTCGACCCACAAGTAACATGACTTGTATATTGATACATCTTTATTTTTTTTTTTTGTTAAAAAAAAAGATAAACAAAAAAAAAAAAGGATGATAAAGTTGGGGATGTGATGGATGCACACCTAGGCGAATATTTTGCACCAAGATTGCTGCAAGTGACGTTGTTGATCGTGATTCGTGGGCGCTATTTTTCTTCTTTCTGTCAAATGGGGCCAGGAAATAGTTAATTCAATTTACAATCCTAATAAATGGACTTAAACCATCGAACGACCATCTTATGTGGTCATGAGCCTATTAATAAAGTGATTTATCAAGAGTGTTAATCTTAATTAATTCTTAACCAATTTATATTCTTTTGACAAATTGATCTCGCTGGACTAGCCAACCAAGGCGTTTTAACTATTAGACAATACTAATACAAATTCATTTGTTGGACATATTATTATTATTTTTTAATCGTTGGGATGATAATTTCTTCTTGAAGCAATTAGTAACCTTGATCAACATGTGTTTATATTACCGTTCAAAAGGGAAAAAAAGGAATGTAGGTACGACAATTCATTTTCTTAATTTTTTGTTAATTGCTAAAGAGTTTGTCCAACGGGTAAGGAAAGTGTCTTCTTTCATTGTCAACTAGGGTTCGATCTGTGTTGGAAGGTTTTTTTAGAGTAAAATCCTGAATGTACTAGGCTGATGTGAGATTGGGTTTTTTTCTTGTTTTTTTTTTTTTTTTTGAGAAAGAGATTGGGTATCTTTAGAATCGTTCAGAGATAAATTTGGTTTCTCTTGACGCTTGCCACAAGATATCTTCCCTTAAATATTAAAAGAACATATCTCAATAATTCAAGAGTTTTTTCAAAAAAGATTTTATATTCAGTTAGTAAATAGTCGTTTTGACTATATCAGTTGTAGGTCTCGTTGTTGTTTTTTATTGCAGATTTTTTGATACTTTTGTATTAGACTTATGTAAAGATTTACGTGATATTTAATATAATGATTTCTTTTAATAAAAAAAATTAAGAGTAAGCCATACATATTACAATTAGAAGATCTCTAAAGAAAGAGAAAATATAAGTGGATATAGAAAATAAGAGACAAGAGAGCAATATATTGTAATTGACTGTATTTTTTTTTTAGCAGCTAGATACTTAAAGTTTACAATAAAAAAATAAGATGAAAAATACTTTTATTTTTTATTGCAAATAATAAATAATAAGCATATTGCCAAAAAATTTCGGCCAATTTCAACACATTGCTTCTCGTCTCTCATTTTCCACGTCTGTATAATGAAATCCCTAAAGAAAAACCATATAGAAAAAGAAAATCCTTCATTTTTTTTGAAGATTATTTTATTAGATGCGTGTACGTTGAATGCACCACCTTCGGGCACCAAACATTTCTCTTATTATAAGTACTTCAAACTCCCAAATTTGTCAGGTTGAATTTGTAATGGCTACGCATGCGGATTGTAGAGGAAAATCACTTCATAACAATTTTAGTTTGACGGTAAAACATAAAAATTCTCTCGACCCCCCCTTGTGAGGAGCATCGAATCTAGATAAATAAAATAAAAATTCTCTATCATTCCACAATCCACGTCCATGCATGCACATGTAAAATACTTAGACAATTAATTAAACTACATAAACGGAGATGTTAGCATGATATTATTCTAGTTGGATTCTGACTGGATCTTTTGGCCATGTAATGTAGCTCAATGGCTAAATTATCTCTTTCAGTTTCGATGCCATCCTTAATAACAGCAAAAAGTAATACTAATCAATCATAATTAAACCACATGATATTACACACACGGGAAGAATAATTACAAGCGACATGAATCAAATATGTTTATCCACTTACTAGGAAAAATTTTGTTCAATAATTAAAGTAGTGACTCGACTTTTTGGGCCTGACGGGGAGAATTCCATTCATTTTCTTGTTCTCCACCTTTTGGCTTTTTCTATATATTATATATATTGGACGGAGAGGCCGTATTAAATATTCTTTCTACTTCGCATCTAGAAAAGTAGGCAGCAGCAAAGGCAAAGAGTATAAAATATGTTCCTTTGAGCATTTATTTATCTCTTTGTTGAGATCTCTTTTCGTGGAAAAAGGAATAAGTTATGGCCAAATTGTCCAGAGGCAGTCCCACCTCACAAAGTGAGAAGTCTAATTTGTGATGCCAGGATCCGTCTTCGCATTCTTTGATAATCTTTATTAATCTTCATCATTTGTGCATAAAGTTAACATTCTTTTTCCACTCCCCCCACCCCCATTTCTGATGATGTTCCTATCCCCTCTCTCTCTCTCTCTCACACACACACACACAGAGACGCACACACAATTGGATATATGCTCATGCATGCACGCATGCATACATGCATCTTTGCATTTAGAATATAGATTCAAGTTTTGGTTAATTATATAAAGTGATCAGTCGAAAATGGGATGAGGGTTCAGACTGACCAGGTTGAGCTTTCGAGCAAATAGGTCATGTACCTGCAAGACAAAGAGGTTAAGGTGTTAGGGGTTAATTTGACGTTAACGTTTTGATACTTAAGTTAGCAGTATGCTCACAAAAAATGATTAGTGATGTAGGAAATAAATGATTAATGTGTACCTCATGAACTATAAATCATGTATGTATTTATAGTAAGAGTACTACTAACTCAGTAGTGTCCTTTATCTTCTACATCAAAATTGTAGAGAGATAAACATTCTTTTATTGGACGTATGTCTGTCTGAGTGCAATAAGAGTAATGGTGGTTTAGGTATTTTGTGCAAAGCGAGTCGGTTGGATTAGTCGTGAATTTGTGCACTTGCTGTTTTGAGTTATCAAGGGTAGGTAGTTACAAACTTATAGTATGAGATATGTAATTGTAGATTATTAAAAATATACTAAATTTAAAAAAATAAAAAATTATTAGATTAATAATATATTTTTTTTTACGTAGTGTAGATTATATATTTACGTAAATATGTCCTTAATTTTATAGTTAATAATACTTGACCTACCGCATCATGTCAATCAAAGGTGAGAGGAGTCAAATTCATTAGTAATTAATTTATTTAATTTTTTTTGCATCTAATTGTTAGCTAGTTGCTCCATGTTGAAATTTTTAGGAGATTAGCAATCGAAACTAGGAGGAAAAGAAAAAGTCATAGGTTCTTACCAATACAAACCATATAATCATGCATAGGCGATGAATGGGCCATGCATATTCATGCATGGATGTCATACTTTATTCGTACGTAACAATAAAATATCCGGCTCGGCCATCTCGAAACGGACCTCGATTGATTAGTGGCCAGAGTCCGCCATCACACCCGCTTTCAGTCTTGCTTGGTGATGTCCGCAGTTTGCTGTTGGGAGGTTGCCAATTGCAAATGAAGTATGTATTGGGAGAAGATAGCTCATCTACAGATTTTCTCTCAAAACTTAGCACAGATTTATTTGTTGGAGAGATTTTGTTGAGCACGCTTCTCACAAAATTACGGTTGTTATTAGACGGTGACAGTCATGGTACTGTTTTTGTTTGAACTTATGGTGTGTGAGATTTTAGTGAGAAAGAAAATTGTTAAAAAATGAGGAGAAAGTAAAATTTTATATTTATATTGTATAAGAAAATAACGAGAGAGAAAAGTGTATGAATAAAATTACAAAAATATCCTTTTAAATAATTAAATAATAAATTAAAATTACAAAAATACTCCTATTACAAAAAAATCTTAGGATTATTTTGGTCATTATGTTTCCAAAATTTTTTTTTTCTCAGTTGATTTAACAATACTTCCTTTGTACTTTTCTAATGGCTTTCTCACATTACCAAACATGAGAAAATGTCTTGAAATTATCAATTTTTTTTTTTTTAATCTTTTCTAACTGCAAACCAAACAAAGCATTAATCTCTTTCTTGTAATTTGTCTCTCATTTGCACCCAAAAAATAAAATAAAATAAAATATCCGGCGCGGCCTCTAAGTTGTTAGTCCATTATTTGTTTGTAATGTTATAATTATAATAATTAGGGAAATAGTAATTTTGTTTACGAAAGGTTAAATTAGGATCAAAAGTAATGTGGGATGATTGAAATAAAAAACATAGAATAATTATTAAATATTGTTGAATAAATTTTATAGTTATTGTAGTAATATTTAAAATTAAAAATTGGAGCCTTTATAATTATAATTTATTCTTTTATGTATTATTTATAAATCCTTATTCTGTTAAATCGTATAGGATAGGGTCACGTGGCAACATATCTGAGTTGAAAAGTGCAGATCATCCATAAAGATTCGTTAAATCAGCATGACCAAGATTCGAATTTGTGGTGACAAAAGAAGTGGAAATGTGGAAAATAGGAGATCGTGAGGCAGATTCGTGAGGATGACATACGGTCTCGAATTGTCAGTGAGCCCCCATTTTTTTTATATCGGAAGAGATCACTAATTTTAGGAAATTATAATTTATTTAAGTGCTTAATTATATTACAACAAAACAGTGTCCAAAACTCAACATTATAAAGAACCAATACTTAATTTAATAGCTTAGTTATTCTCTTTTTCCGCAAATCTTTTCTCCACTTTTGTTGGGGTCTCCCCTCTAGTTGAGGGTTTTCTTTTTTTTTTTTTAAGAAAAATACATATATAGTGCATTGTATGGTATCAAAACTATTTGAATAGGTGTCAGAAAAAGGAAAAATGTCAATCTTAATTATTCTCCTCTTGGCCATGTACATTGAACAATTATTAATGTAACAATAAGGCCCATAGCTTATGAATTTCTGTATACTTGTGCAGCTGCATTTGTACTTGTTGATAACAATAATAAATAAAAAAAATATTAAAAAGAAATATAACCATCTAAGGTTGGCATTTGGGGGAGTGGTATTGTGGGGATCAGAAGATGATGTTGGGGACCTCGCAGGGCATATGTCTCCTCTTTCAATGTACAGTCACTTTACTTGAAGAAAACTATGTGCTCTTGGGTAAGTGAGGCTCAGTAGCACTCAGAAAAGGAGAAAATGATTTCTATATCTTTATCCACAAGAAGTTTCTGATGATGTATATGATCGATTTTTATCATCCTTGGCGAACTTTCCCACATGTGAAGACATTCTCTAACATACATTAGTAAATCTAGAACTCAAAATTGATACATTAATAAATATTTATTGATACAATAATAAATTTCAATCGATATTGTTCTAGGTTTACAACTGTTTCATTAACACTTACACAAGTCATTTCTCTAACGTATGTTTCCATTTGGCTATCATTATTGCCTTTCTTGAATTGTTTGCGAATCTTGTTACAATCAAAGAAAGGTCCCAATTGGATAAACCCAACTTTCTTGTTACAATAAAAAAAAGGGCAGTATTTGTGAGAAGAAACCACAAATAGATGGAAGAAACATACTTCCTTTTTTTTTTTTTTAAACTATGGTTTGAAAGCGGGGTGTGTCCTTATCCCAAAATCGGAAAACGTTTACAGACCATACAATAAGACTTACGTGTCAGTGATTCATAATTTCAAACACGTATTTTATTATATATAGATACAAACAATGTGAACCGTACAAATTAAGGACACGTCTTTATATACTTCCGTATGCAAAAATTCGATCCTTATATGTGCAACTACTTTTGCTATGATGCGACGCATCCATTGGCGTGTCAAGTAGCGATCATATAGTGATATGGAAATTAATAGAAATATCATGTGGAACATTCCCATTTTAATTGCTTAAAGGTGGCATCTTTTTTACTTTGTTAAGCGAATGCAAAGCAATTACCTCTCAAGAGAAAACCCTATATAAATGAGCCTCCATGGAGCTCAAGCACCTCACAAGAAAACCCACAAGTGCCTTTAAATTTCTCACTAGCTAGCCAGCTCACATTGCTCCCCTAGCTAATTAAGTTAAATTATCACACTTCCTTTCATACTTAGTAACACTACATTGGCATTGTGCTCATTGTAGGCTTTTAATTAATATTAATATTTGCTGATACTAGAGCTTTACCTTTTGTCAATTAAATGGAAAGGGTGAACCAATTGGCATCCGAGAGGGCTGTGGTGATCTTTAGCAGGAGCACTTGCTGCATGTGCCACACCATCAAGACACTCTTGTGTGACTTTGGGGTGAACCCGGCGGTCCATGAGATCGATGAGATGCCACGGGGACGCGAAATTGAACATGCACTCGCAAGGCTTGGGTGCCAATCCACTCCCGCAGTGTTCATCGGAGGTGAACTTGTTGGTGGAGCTAGTGAAGTCATGAGTCTTCATCTCAATCGCTCTTTAATCCCAATGCTTAGACGTGCCGGAGCATTGTGGGTTTGATTGAGGAAGAACTATTGTAGTGCATCAGGCACTAACTCGAATTAATAAACATGTGGGTGGAGTGGACTACTCACACGGGAACATAATTATTGTGATAATAAAACTGGGAACCATATATATGAGGTGTCTGATGGATATAATAATACTACGTAGAGAGGCAGTTTTGGTTACCTTATTGGCTGACCAATGACCACTTCGTGTAATCTTTTTTGTGCTACGTTTCTATATCTATAAAGGTGTTTTTATTTTTCCTCACTTTTTTCTTACATTATATAAATTTATTAAATTATTTTTTATTTTAAATAAACTTCACTTATTGTATAATATTAAATTATGAGTAATTTATATTAAAAAATTAAGTCAAATTAAAAATAAGTAAAACATATCTAATGGCTAATATTAAAAAAATATATACTCTTTATGCTTTTGTTTCCTGTTAATAATTTACCTTTTTACGTAGAAGTGACATTGCAGACCCGAATTCAAGCCAGGACTCGATCATGCATTCCTATACATCCATGAGCCATGATGAACGTACTACATACACCATTCCAAAGAAAAACCAAAAAAAGAAGTTTGATGGAAAAACATATTTGCCATAACAAATCCGTGCAGCAGTATATCACAGGAAATGTTGTTACTCTTTTTTTTGTACCCTGCAGGAAGTATCATGCCTTCCCACCACACACATCGTACTAACCCTTAAACTAAATCAATTAAAAAAGCAAACTACATGAGCTTAACAAAAAATTCACCTATTTTTACAACCGTGTGCGTTTTGAGAAGAGTCGAACTTATCACCTTGCACAAACTAACAATCATCTTTACCATTAGAACACTACATTGGTAGCGACATGTTTTTAGTCTCGGGATTCAGATTTGTGCTTTTGAATCATTGTTGTTATTACGCCAAATATTTATAGCCAAACAAAAAATTAGTCAAATAGTATTCATAATACAATAGTAGATGATATTTGTGCAATCATGATAAAAAAAAAAAAGTAAAATAAAATAAAGTGATTTATTTTTGTTCCACATTTTTTTTGTGGTTGTTATATAAATTACAACAATTGTTATAAGATAAATACCATCAAGCTAACATTTTATCTTGGCACGTAATGAAGCTCTTGTTATTATTACTTGGGTCATCCAGGAAGAAAGTCTATCACAAAAGGATACTTTTGATTGAGAGGAACCGAACACCCAAGAGCTAATCAAATGGGCAAGATTTTAGAGGGGAAAAGATTGGACCTCCGTTCACTCCCTAGTTATTGGTGATTGGTTTCCAGCTTGCTGAATCATTTTTGTTATGTATATGGACGTTCGGAAGCATGACCTTTGGGCTACAGAGTAGATGGCAGGAGATATATGTTATTGCTTATGGATGCATCATGAATTGCTTGCTTTTCCCATGTACTAACAAACCTTTGATAGTTGGGCTTACCATAGTGATAATAAGGTGTGCGTTTTATTGTACTAACAAACCTTTAATACTTCAATCACTACTTTTTTTTTTTTTTTTGTTTGCATAAATATATATTTCACCCATAACATTTAGTCTTTTTAAAATATCTCCTACAAACTTTTTTTTAGTTAGAATGTCCTCTTAACATTTTTTCCGTTTAACTATTTCACCTTTTTTTATTAATCAACTGTTAAATTTGATATGTGACAGTCAAGTCAACGCTACGTCATTCAAGTTAGACACTATGTTAGCAAAGAGTGATAACGAATCACACAAAACTTTTTCTATTTATTTTTTTTGAAAATTTTATTTTGAAATTTCTTTTTTCCCAAAAAATTTAATTAATAAACCTTTTAGTAATTCAAAAAAATTTCTATAATTGTATAATCCGTCCTAATTCAATCTTTTTGTAAGTAAAAAATTATTGTAAATGTTAACGAAATATGCAGTAAAATACTTTCCTACATACCCAACCCACTAGGACGGATTATATAAGTTGTTAATGTGTATAATAAGTTTTTACTTAAAAAAATACTGTATTAAGACAGATTATATAGGTATAGAAAATTTTTGGATTATTAAAGGGTTTATTAATTAAATTTTTTAGAAAAAAAATAGAAATAAAAATTTAAAAATTTTGAGTAGAAAAAATTTTATCTGCCACCTCATCACTCTTTATTGACGTGACGTTTAATTTGAATGACGTGTCATTAACTTGATCACTAAGTATTGATGTGTCAGACTTAATAATTGATTAACGAAAAAAGGGTGAAAAAGTTAGGCGGCGAAAACGTAAAAGATATATTATAATAAAAAAAATTATGAGTAAAATTTTTTTAAAAAATTAAATATTATAGGTGAAATATGTATTTATACCTTTAAAATTACTATAAATCTAACTTGCAAGAAAGATGTCTTCACCTGTGAAAGCTCTGTCTCTCATTTATTATCTCAATAGTTATTCCACCTGTAACTAGAACCATCAAATTTATTACTTTTTAAACAGAATTTCTTAAATTAATGAATTTTGATGGAGAATTTTAATCGTTAAAATTGCAAAATAAAGGGGTCTTATAGTCTTTTTATTGTTGCAACTTACATGTTGCTACCAACTAAAAACCCGATTGATCATCAATTTCTTTCTCAATTTTTGAACTTTACCCAAATTATGTGCTGAGAATTTCTTATTCTAACAAGCAAGGTTAGAATACTAAAATTTGATTTGATCATATTCTTGTACTGACAAACCCATAAAACATTCTTGCACGCATAAGATCAACGGGAGACTCTGGTTTAAGATCATTAGTTAAATATAATCACGTGGGATGAAATAGGTACACATATAATCGTATACATAAACATATAATAATCATTTTTTATATTAGATTAACAAAAAAAAAATTTCTTTTGTTTACAAAAATTAAAAATTAAATGTAAATAAATGTAGTTTTAAAATATAAAGTATAGGCATCACATGAGATTTCTTTAAAAAAAATTTTTTTAGTGTGTACGAAGATGGGTATATTTATCTTTTTCCTAATCTTATCGTTTTGGTGTTAAAAGGGCATAACAGTCATTGCGACTCTCATATTTCTTTGTCCGCGCTCAAATTTTAACGAACACCCTCGACGCCCAGCAAAAGAGCACCTTCACAAAAACCTTCAGAGAAAGAGAATAACAAAAAAAGGAAAACAAAAGAAAAGAAAGCGAAAATCAGAGAGAAAAAGAAAGAAAGAAAATGCCAACCCCGATTCTTGAAATGGGAATCGTTAAGAATCAGAATGCTGAGACCAAGAAATGGCCGTGGAGGTTGATTACGACTCCTTCCTCCACGCCCTTTGCTCCTCCGTTTCCTTGGCCCTCTGGCTCCGTGCTCTTGTCAGTTGAAACCGAAGACACCGACGACGAGCTTGACGTTGAGAAAGAGGATGCCAGAACTGGAAGTTCAGCGCTGAAGTATGATTTCTGGGGTGATTCTTGCCCGCAAGCCGAGAATGTTATTCGAGAGGTGGTTTGGGGTCTTTACAAAGCTCTGTCCAGTTTTGCGCCGGCTCTCTCCAGACTTGCTTTCCATGACAGTTTGATTGAGGTATAACGGTATTCTCTTTTTGGGTCTTGTTTTTTGGATTCTGACGTGGGTTTTTCATTGGATTTCTTGTGATTGTTGATTTCAATATTATGATGGTTCTGTTGTTCTGGGTGGTCTTTCCATGTTCTTGTTTGGTTTAATTGATTCTGATGTGGTTAGCTTAACAAATTTGATGTGGGTTTGATGTGGATTTTTATTGATAAATTAGAAGTGGGTTTTTCTAAGATTGGAGGTTCATCTTTTTCGCATTCTCCTTTTCCATTCTTATTATTTCGCTTTACCATTGGGGCAGTGTGGCGGGGAAGGGGATCTTCATTACAAGCTGAATGAAAATATAAAAATTTACTATTGGAGTTAAGATGGGAGTGGAAAATCAAAGAAAAACCGACTTTACAATAGGCTTCTCCCTTAGAAACATGAAAATACAAGTTTAGAAGACACTAAAAAAATTGCAGCAAAACTAGGACTTTTAACTAAACACTGTCACTAATGGAGTATAGCAGATGTGAGAATTCAACAGACTTTGTGGTGAACTGGTATTTGATTGGGTTGGGGGGGGGGGGGAATTTCAACTATTCCACATAGATATTTCCAATTCAATTGTTGATTCCACTATATTGTAATTCTTTTGATCTGGGTCTTGAGTGATTTTTGTTTTCCTTTTGTCTGGTGTGTGTTCCTTGATGAATGTGATGTCGGTTTTATAAGATTGGAGGCTACTTATTCCTTCTGGCTATGGCAATTGTTCATTAAAGAGGGTTTTTGTTTAAGGTTACTGCCTTGATGTTGAACCGTTTTCCAAGTTACATTGCTGATATTGTTGTGCTGGCAACCAAAGAAGGTGTCTCAGTCCTTCCTGCTTTAACACTCTCTTTATGTTACTGTAGTTTTTTTGAGAGAACTCTCTATGTTCCTATATTGATGTTTTACAATTTGTGCATTTCAGGCCGGTGGCCCATTTTATCCATTGTCTGCAGACAAGAAAGATTGTACTCAGTGTTTCCAGGATGTAGCAAAGTATAAGCTTTCTTCACTCCATTCTGACCTCTCCGGAACATTTGCAGCTTTTGCTTCAATCGGCACTAATGAAAGAGAAACTCTCAGTCTTTTAGGTATTTGCTGTTTTTTTGCTTGTTTTAGGCATTCCTTGAACTTTTTGTTTCTGCTGATTTTCCAGTTTGATTTGATTGCCTAGCATCCCAGAATCTGAATGTCTCTGGCTTCCCTTTATTTTGTACCAGGTGGCCACAGCATCGGAGTAGTCCGTCGCAAATTGTATTACTGGATTCTTTTGCAAGGTAGGGGAATCCTTTATTCTGACCAGCAGCTGATTGGTAGGGAAGAAAATGATACTTGGATCAGAGCATATGGTTCCAATGCAGGCATGTTCCACCGTGAGTTTGCTCCAGCAATGATGATGGAGCTATGTGATCTTCAAGTTTTGGCAGGATTAATGGATCAGGTATGGCCAAATTGTTCCTGGGTGGTGTGAGATAGTATCTGATAGTACGGCTAAATTGTATGACTGCTCTTGTTGATGACTAATAACCTCCAATGCAATTTGGACCTATCACATCTTAGATGAATTTGTTTTATAAACCACTAAAGTTAGCATTCAGATTACATGCAATCAAAATGTATTGTCTACCTTGTCTTGTAGAAATTCACTGAAGAGGGGCCTGGAGAGGCCAGAGAGATGGGAGGCGAGGGGCCTGGCGGGGGGGCCAGAGAGGAAGAAGAAGAGGAAGAAGAAGGTGAAGAAGAAGAGGAGGGAGAGGAGAAGAGGAAGAAGAAGGTGAAGAAGAAGAGGAGGGAGAGGAGGAAGAAGAGGAACCCAAACAAAGTGACTATGTTCTTGTCTATATATATGACTTGGCAGATGGTTCACGTGTTCAAGTAGATTCCTTTTGCAAGGAGTTATACAGCTCGGGTGATCAACTGGGGAGATATCTGCATGACTTGTGGCTTCAACGGGAGAAGCAAGTATTTGTGCAAAAATTGCTTAACGTGAACCAGCCGTGGCCAGGCTATGACATGTACTGCATGAGCAGAGACAAGAACCACGGTGATTTTAACATTCCCGGCCAGCTAGAAGGTCTTCAAGGGTCATGCTGGGCAGTATTTTCAGGATTCTTACACTATATTTACTTTGTCCGTTGTTAAACAGTTCTCCAATTCAATGGGTGTGTTAACATTGAACATCTAATGATCAAACATTTGTACGTGGCTTGTTATAAGGTGCCAATGCCCTTTGAACGCTTGTGTAGATTGTACATTGGAAGTATAGCATTGCTGTTTACTTCTTTATTCCAAGCTGCTTGTGTCACAATTGGGATTTTGTCATCAACGACATCCATTATCTCTTTTGACTCTGCTCCATAATATATGTTATTTTGTTTACTTTTTCAATTTTCAGGAAGCTAACAAACGTAAAAACAAGAAGTTACCACCCCCATTGGCAACGAATTTATGACACTTGCTGAGGTGCATATGTCAGACATATTGATGGAGTCCTTGTTTCCTTTTTTTTTTTCCGGGCTAAGATTCAGTTCTCTTGCTAAAGTTTTTTATTGTTTATTTTCATCATGTCAGAAATCCATTGTATCTTTGAGTGATATTTGTAAATTACCTAATTCTTAAAGCCCTGTGGGTGCAGCCAGACATTTCGGGTGAATTCCGCCATGGCGCTGTGAGTGAGAACTATTTTTTCATTATTTAGATCCTGTTTTTGTGGTCAGCATTCTAACCACCGTAGCAGTTGGTTGGATCAGTTTTTCAGGCTTTAGGCTCGTTATTTTCTCCAAATCGTTTACTTTTGGAACAGATAACTCAATCACACCCTTTTATGTCAAACAACCTATATTAGAGGCTGATAATTTCTCAAGATGATAGCAAGCCACAACTGGTGATCCTCAAACAAAACCTCCACTAGCATCAAAAAGTTTTCGTAATGGAGTTGATAGAAGTGGTAACATGTCATCGACTGCTTCATCTGGGATAACATCACCAGAAAATGGAACTGAATACTCAAGTCTCTACAAAGAAGACTAGGTAAAATAGGCATCCAGGACTGTACCATTTTCTTTTACTGTTTGCAAATGCCATGGATGCTGCTAGATGTACGATTGATGTGCTGCAATTGTGTATGGTACATAACACATGATTGTCATCTTTTGCAGGCACGCAAGAGAATAGATTTTGATGGCATTAGTTTTTTTGTTTTTTTTTTAACCAAGTGCCAAATTCCGGGGCTTTAGTTGGTTCTGAGAAAAAGCCCCATTAAATAGTCTTATATATGAGTCTAGGTGTTAGTTATGTCTGTGTTCTGATCCTGGACAATGTAAGCCTCCTCTCATCAGATTGTGTGATCCCAGTTTGAACCCGAATTTTGTGAAAATTGTATCACGGTGTTGTTTTCTTGCGGTTTCAATTTGGCCATAAAGTAGGGGTGCTTGATTCTGTGAAGGAAGACAGTGTGAGCTTGTTTGTAAAAGATCCATTATTTGCTTTTGCAATAAAATGACAGTGTAACCTTTCCTGTTATTTTGGTTCAAAGATGCAGAATTTTGATTCATATTTTCCCTCTCACGCAAATTCCTGTAACTTTATTTTTCTCATAATTGAGTAATTTTTTTGTTATATTAAGGCTGTCCTTCAATTAAATTCTTGCAACGTGACCGTAAATTGGTTTACAGGGAGCAGTCCATACACATGATTCTACGGTCTATTGGACTATGGCTGTAAAGTCTAAACAGCCTCTGTTACATATTTCTGGTGTTTGGTCTTCTTTTCTATTTCAACTCGCTCCTTATAATGCCAAACCATTTGACCAACCTATAACACTAAGGTGGGCACAGCAGCATTGGGACCACGGGAATAGCCAGGATGATATCATCGAGACCAGAAATTAATACCCCGATCCAAGTAAACTAATATTGCATTATCACTACAACAATTGTTGTCGCTCACCACTGGTTCAGATTCTTTCTCAAACCCCTAATGAAGTAAGCTAACACCGGATCTCCAGTTTGACCAACTTAGCTTCCTCTTTCTATTTTGCAGGCGTCTGGCTCACTAGCTTGTCAGCCGCGACCCCATCATTCATCATATTGGTTTGTTAACTGTAGTTTCAAGTGAAAAGTTGGCACCTAATTAACCAAACTTTACTTCTGTTAGTAACAAACAATGTACATTTATAAAGTGATAAAACAACACCTAAGACTCCAAGGCATCCAATGAGGTTTTAGTACCCCTAGACATGAGCTAAGGGTTTAAAACTCTCGTTGGAATTTATATATACCAAGATTGACAGGTCTACAAGAAATTGAACCCCAATGAGAAACCTACTCAGTAGAGCTAGCTAGCATAATCTCTGCTTTGCATCTTGTCCGCAATCTGTCAACATTTGGATAAGCATATTGCTGATTTTTCCTCTAGGGTAGCACGTTATGAACTTTCTAATTCCCAAATATTTATCAACATGACTAACAAATTCATCAGACTGCCAAAAGTAACATAAGATGTCAACATTCAAATAAGATAAGTAATAAATATTTATTAATCAAAACAAAAGGAGCCAAAAGGATGAATGTGATGCTGAAGTTTAAAACAGAAGTAGTTATTTAAAAAACGGAGTAGATGCTTCATCACAGATGTGAATTGTGAAGGTCAGGAGGAGGAAGTAGCGTAGGCCAACAAGGAGGGGAAAGTGGGAATGCAAAGTTGTTAAAGCAGTAAACAAATTTTGGAAGCTTAGCAAACAATTTCAGCTTCCTTGTCTTCAAGTTGCACAAGACTGCACGTCGGCCCAAGAGTAAATAGACAATGTCTTTGTTGGTCGAATGGCAACCTAGTATAAGCACATTCAATACACGGAGGTGCAAAAATTTGTTTAACCAAGAATTCCCTCTGACCATCTTGCGCATACATATCCTATGCTCCAAGCTCCACTTCCCCATTTTGCAGTCCTTGAGTTCCCAAATGCTCAAATTCGAGCTGTTAGCATTTTCCATAGCGTTATAATTATAACTGCAAAATCGTATGCATCGCAGACGATCCTGACTCACACAAAGCTGAGATTCTACATGTTTTGCATACACAGGAAAAGGTAATTCCACATCCACACCAAGAAGTTCTGGAGGCAGAGGCTCCTGTGGACATAATTCCAATTCAGAGGCATCAATGAAACGAGTTTCTTCCTTGTTGAAAGGATCATAAGCTACAATTGCAACACCACCACGAGCGACCCAATGCAACTTATTATTCCAGTACACAACTTGCCAAGGAAAACCATATTTTGAATCCACTAGATATGATGTACACCATTTACCAGTCTCAGAAAAATACGTCTCTACCATGATATCATGCTTCATACTTGTGTCCATCCGCACTATCACGAATTGATATCCAGTATTGATGGAATATTCTCCATCCAAAACATTATAACTGCATGGTTTGCAAACCAGCGCAAATTGTGTCCTGAATTCCGACTTTGTTATTTTGTTAATCATAGGAGAAGAAACACCAATCCACTGCATTGTAATTGGGTTACAGATATAATAAACATTGTGATCCTCTTTCCTCGCCAAGCACAAGAGCAAATCATTGAAAGACGCAACAACAAACACCCTCCCGCTTTCCTCAGGAAGATAGTTTAATGACAATTCGCGGGGTTTCAACATGGATCCGTTTTCTTCAGGAAAATAATCTAATGACAATCTGCGGCACTTTAAGTTTAATGACCGTGAGGGGGGATCCAACCTAGATTCCAAGTCTTCGTCGGAAATATGAACTATGGGAGCATCTTCCATATTATAATAACACGTAATGAGAGCAAAGCCATCACCACCGCCACCACCGCCGCCGGAATTGTTATTGGCATGACAGGATATGAAGCGGAGAACGAAATAGTTGGAAGAGATTAGAGAATACCAGCCCCTGCTGACCAGTTTGCAGCGAGTGGCTGATTTGGCCGTATCAACCCGGCAAAGAACCTCGGCTAAGAGGGCCTCAGGGAGATCGTTCAGCCGGCCGAACACCACAGCTGCGGCATCATCATCATCATGATCCCCGTCCACAACAGCAACACTAACAAGAGCGCTTCCTTCAGAATTTTCAGTTTCCGCCATGGGAATTGTGAGACCGCGAAATCAAGTTGTCAGGGAAACCAAGAAAGAAATTATGGGTGAGTGTTTGTTTGAGAATTAACATCGAAGAAGAAGATCACAGAATTGTATTTATACATAGAAAAATAGAAAAAAGAGATCGAATCCTAGACGGAAAAGGAGCAAATTTTTTATCATACTAATTAATTATTATCATCCGCACCCCAATTGAAGTCCGTTTTGATTCAGGTTTTCATCTAAGTCAATTAATTAGAATTAAACCGAAAATTTATGCAACATTACTTATTGTAGTTTAGTTACTTATTGTAGTTTAGTATTAAGTATTAAACGTGTTAATTATAAAAGTTTATGTTGAAGTCTTAGTTGTGTATAATAAAATTAGGGTGTATTTGTTTTCTGTAAAATATTTTACAGAAAAAAATTTTATAAATTTTTTTATGTTGATTTTATGGAAAATATTTTATATAGTAAAATTTAGAGAAAATTTTTAAATTTTTAAGTAAAATAACTTTTCTCTTCTATAAATACTTTTTAAATATAAATTATTTTACAGTAAATAAACAGATTTTAAATATACTCAACTTTAGCGCTTAAACAAACCATAGCCATTCGGAAACTCAGGTTGTGTATTCAGGACAGATGCAATCTTCTTTACCAGACTTGTTGGAGCACCTGCTGATCAAAATTTTTTTTTTTATTGACAAAATGAAAAAAGAAACGGAAAATTTGTATTATTGGTCCATGACCTTATGTCTACACTAGTGTTAGATTTATATGATGCTCCAGATTTAAAATTTACAAATTTATTTTTATTTATATGTTGTTTAAAAAGAAATTTTTTAAAAAAAAAACACTAAAATGTTGAAGATGATGGTTAATTTTTAATCCAATTATTTACGCTTGAGTGGCGTTGAAAGTAGAATTACACGAGGTTTCTGATAACAATATAATAATTGATTTATGGTATTAATTTTAACATTAACTTCATTATTATGTGGACTATTATCAAAAATTAAAGTTTTTGTACGGCAAAAACAATTAAATTTTTTTATTAATGTATGATATTCTACTTTTTTTATTTCGAATTGAAACGTGATTTGTGTCGACTTTTATTATTTGCAAATTGGCATACTAATAACAATTTATTGGAGAAATTTGGTTCAAAATAAAAAATAATTATCATATCATATCTATATCTATATATCTATATATTTATATGTAAGTATATAAAACCGAAACTAAAAGAAAATTTCATACTTTCTCTCCCCGTCATGTGGCAGTTTCTCATGAATTTGTAAGTTAAAAATATTAAAATGTTTTGTAATTTTTAAATTTTGGTTACAATCAGGATTAGTATTTTATAAATTTAATTATAATCAAATAAGGTTTCAATTGATATTGTATAGCATTACTTTGATTCTAATTTTTTGTAATTATAAAAAATATACTTTGATTTATAATTATAAATTTTTTGTAAATTAAAAATATTATAATATTTTATAATTTTTAAATTTTTGTTACAATTAAAATTAAGATTTTATAAATCAATTAATATAAATTTACTTGTAATCAGATAAGGATTTTATTGGTCAAAGTACAATTTTGACTTTAATTAAATCTTTATAATTATAAAAATTTATTTATAATAAAAGAAAATTACAAAAAAATTAAAAAATTATAATAAATTTTTTATCCTAGAATAGAAATTATTTAATACAAAAAAAAATTAAAAAAGAATAATCGGTTTGTAGACTTGCTTTTGATTTTTTTTTTTTTTAAGTTATCACCGATAATTGGGAGTGTGTTTTGTTGCAATGAAGGAGATTTGAAATCTCCCTTTATTTCAATTTATCTGTTTTTATATGTAATTATGATTATTATTTTAAAATAAAAACGAATATAACATTTAAAATTTGAATGAGTTTACAATAATGCTTATATAAAACTTAAAATTGAAAATTTTCAATCAAAAAATATAATAACTTAATTGTTGGCGGTTTCAGAATCCTAGATGCTACCTTCTGCTTGCCGTCCTTCTATTATTAGGTTTGGATTGGATCATTAATTCAATTAATTAGATATTTCTAAAACTTCACATCAACACTAATTTTATATCCCCCGTATTACTCCCAATCTGAAAATTAAAAAAGAAAAATGGGTTTGTAGTCTTTGTTTAGAATTTGAATAAAATTAGAATTTTAATATATTAAATTTCTTAGAATTTAAATAGAATTAAAATTTTAATAAACATATAATCATTTTTTTTACAATATAAAATCACAAGCATGTTTAATCAAAATTCATATTTCTTTATATTCTTTTGTTTCTCAATAATCTTTTGTCTTCTCTAAACTATATTTCTCAATCATAGGTAATAATTTTTCATCCAAATTATTATTATTTTTTGGTAATCATGTGTAGTATTTTGTTCTTGATTAATTTCTCATTCGAATTATTTTTTTTAGTAATTTCTATATGTAGTCTAAAGGAGTTTAATGCCCAATTTCATATTGTTTTTTGCTGAGGTTGTTTCCAACTTTGAATTTGTTGTGTTTATTCCCAATTTTACGTTTAATTTTTTCATTCAAATCAAGGTTGGTGCTTATGATTTAATTAAAGCTATTTTAGTTGTTTTATTTTCTTAATTATAATTTTTTCTTAATTTTATTTTTACATATGATTATGTAAGAATAGTTTTTGGTATTTGAAAAATCAAAAGTTACAAGGAGAAATTTGAGATTTCGTGGCAGCATCGTTTGAAGACTAACAGCGTGCCTCCCAAGTGCAGATCATCTTCGAATCATCTTCTTCTAAAGGTTTGTAGCTTTGTGCTCTAACGCTTTTCAAATAAACTGATTGTTTGGTCTTCGAAATATAACGACCTGTGAAAAGTATGGAAGTTTATTTCGTTGAGAGACGTAAAGGGAGATGGGGCTTACTGGTAGGGTTGGCAACTTTTCATTGTTATTCACTGCAGGTGGTACCATTGATGCATTATTTATAACCCCAGCAATAGAAATATTTTTTCTTACACCCGTGCATAACTAATAAATTATGATAAAATACACTATCTGCACATGCAAATTATTAATCTTTTTATTTTTAAATTGATGTATATGCAAATTGTGCATTATCTGCAAATTGTGTTATTAATCTTTTCAGGTGGTAACCATCAAACTAAATTTTGATAGTCAGATTGATGGCTCTACAAAGGGCTGTGTTCCAGTAGTCTTGATTCATAATGGCCAAGGTCAGTACAACGCCATATTGATATGCATTGCAGAAGGTGTTATATCACAATAACAATCAAAAAAATCAGTTGTTTCCTATTCATAATTAGTTGATCATAATCAAAATAATCAATTTGAGCCCCATTGAATTGATTTTCTAATTTGCCAATCCTTTAAATTGATCCACGTCATTGCTTACTTCTAAATATTATTTATTTATTTGAGATGTGCGTCTTCTTACTTTGTTCACTTTTTAATATTTATGCACAATATGAGTCACGTCCTAATCAAGAAGCTTCAAGCAGGCCAAAACAATATCAACATTAAAGCACGCATTGTTCGACTTTGGAAAACAGTGGCTATCCAGAGAGCTTTCATAATGATGCTGCAACATATACTGGCATTTAGCAACGGTAATGCAAAAGGCCTAGAAATTAGTGTTCATTATCACTGAATTTTATAAATCTCTTCTATCAATATTTACAATTTTTCGATTAAAAAGTAGCAAATATGCAATAATGCTTAAATGATTTCAAAAATTTTTTATGCCCCAAAAATAATAATATATATATGCTTCTACAAAAAGTGTAATTTACTAACTAAAAAATACTTATTAATCTCGCACATCATGCGGATTCTTTACTAGTAAGTATATAAAGTCGAAGTTAAGAGAAAGTTTTAGTCTTTTCTTTATCACATGTGGTAATTTCTTATAAATTTGTAAATTAAAAATAACATTAAAATATTTATAGTTGTGAAAATTCTATTACAATTAGAATTATGATTAACTATTAATATAAATTTAATTATAATCAAACAAGAGTTTTATTGATTTATATATTGCTACTTTAACTATATTTCAGTCTCTATAACTATAAATTTCATAATAAAAAGAAAAAAAATATTTCACAAATATTCCTTTTTAGAAAAGAAAAACAATTAAAAAAATCTCCTAAATTTACCTATGATTTTTTTCTAGAAAGAAAAAAACATAGTACTTTCAAATTTGCTTGCATAAAGAGAAAAAAAGTTCTTTTTATTTTTTTAAAAATTTAAAAATATTCAAAAAAATAATACTCAAAATTTAGATTTTTTATTTTTTATTTAATATAAAAAATATGATTAAATCTTCACATCGCATGGGTCTATTAAGAGTATCATATATAAAATATGATAATGAAAATTTAGAGAATATTTACATATTTACGTAACAGTTTTTGGTGCTAGAATTCTAAAAAACTTAATTTGTAAATTTTTTAATTTAATAAAATCTCAATTATTGTAATTTTTATTAATTAGTGTCTTAATAGAATTAGGATTCAATAGTTGTAGTCTTTTTTTTATATATTGTATTAAAATTAGACTTGTAACTTTCAATAGGTTTTAAGATCTCATATGCATGTGGCTTTTATTCACATATAAAAGTATAAGTATCTTTTTATTTTTCTTAACTAAATTTCTTAATTTCAAGTTTTAATGTTTTCATCCAAATAATTTTGCATCAAGGTTAGTGTTTATAATTAATTATAGTTATCTAAATTTTTTGAGTTATAGTTCTATCTTAGTTTTTTTATTTTATTTTTTAACTTTTTATTTAATATATATATGAAGAAAACTACAGCTAATAAAATCAAAAAATTAAGAAAAAACTATAACTCAAAAAAACTTAAATAATTATAATTAATTATGAGTACTAACCTTGATGCAAAATTATTTGGATGAGAAAGTTAAAACTTGAAATTGAGAAATTTAGTTAAGAAAAATAAAAAGATACTTATACTTTTATATGTAAAGGAGCACATGCATATGGGATTTTAAAGTCTATTGAAATTAACATAAATTTTGTGTTAATCAAATTTTTCAATAAAAAATTATTAATTCTGCACATTGCGCGGGTTATTTACTAGTATCATATATAAGGACATAAGTTTTGAGATTATTTACATGCTTACATGGCAATTTCTAGTGCTGAAATTCTTAAAAGATCAATTTTTAAATTTTTAAATTTTTTAATTTAATAAAATCTCTATAATTATAGTCTTTTTTATTGTTCTAATAAAATTAAAATTTTGATAATGATCGTCTTTTTGAATATGTTAAAGTCTTTTTTAGTATTTCAATTGCAGTCTTTCTTAATATTTTATTAAAATTAAAATTTTAGTTTCAATACCAACATCATTTAATTTTCTTTTTCACATTATAAAAAGGACATTAATATTCTTTATTTGTATTATTAGTTGTAGAATTATTATTGAAAGCATTTCAAAAGCAACAGTGCTTAAATCTACCGCTTTGTCCATATTTTTTCTCTTACAGGTATGTCGTATTTTGCACAAAATAATTACTCTTTTCTTAATTTTTTATTTTTGTTAACTCTTACCGTTTAACTTTGCAACCAACCCACGGGTTCTCATTGGATCTTTTTTCTGGTAACCATATTGGATCTTTAAGTTGCAAATACCTTGCGTTGTAGTTTCCTCTTCGTTTAATTCTTCAATTTGCACTACAAAAGATGATATTTATGTATGACTGTTCCTCCCATCAGCTGTGACGTCTACTGTAGCTGAGATTAATTGGATTCAGAATTTGCTCGAGGAACTTCATTTTCCACATCCCAAGCCACCTACTGTCTATTGTGACAATGTGGGTGCTACATACTTGTGTCAAAATCCTGTATTTCACAGCAGAACGAAGCACATCAAGGTTAATTTTCAATTTGTTTGGACGCAAGTTCAAAATAATAAGCTCCGTGTTGTTCATGTCTATTCCTCTAATCAACTTGCAGACTCTCTTACAAAGGCTCTTCCTCGCGTGCAATGCCAGCAACAGTGTCTCAAGATAGGCCTTGTTGATGTAACACCTATCTTGCGGGGGCATGTTAAGGTCACAGCTCCCATACAACACATCTCTAGTTAATTATTTTCATCTCTAGCTACAATATTGTCATATTGTGCTGTCAATTATTATTTCCTTATTTATGCAGATCTCTTGTCCTGTATAAGTCCCTACACTTGCTCTCCAATAATTCTCAATTCTAGGTCTTTCACGTTGTATTTATACAGATTAAATAAAGAGAATATGGTGAGCCTTAAATGACAAAACCTTGTGTTATTACGTTGGTCGAGAATCCAAGCAGGGAAAAATAGTATCAATGCAAAGAAGATCAGAGAAGCCCCAAATGCTCAGAAAGATTAAGCACAGATGATTTTCATGCCAATCCGATAACATTCATGTCTACATATTGATTTGGATCCATTGTTTGATTATTATAGACGCGTTACTCCCATCTTTCCCGTCATGATTTTCCTAAACGGTTGGATTTTTTTAGATTTTTCAATGGTAGATTTTTGTTTTTTCACCCAAAAATTTGCTTATCAAAGTTAATGTTTATAATTGCTTATAATTATAATTGATTATTTTAGTATATTTGCTTATAATTGATTATCTTAGTTTTTGCTTATGATTATTTACAATTTATGCATCGGGTGAGTTTATTGTTTATTTCATCAATAATTATAGTCTGTTTTTGAACAAAATTAAGATTTCAATAAGAGTAGGATTTTAATAATTGCAGTATTTGTAGTTTGAAAAACTTACTTCTTGATTGATAAAATTAAAATTCTAATTTCAATTAATTTAGGAAATTATAATTTATTTAAGTGCTTAATTATACTACAACAAAACAATGTCCAAAACTCAACATTGTAAAAAACCAATACTTAATTTAATAGCTTTGTCATTCTCTTTTTCCACAAATCTTTTCTCCACTTTTGTTGGGGTCTCCCCTCTAGTTGAGTTTTTTTTTTTTTTAAAGAAAAATACATATATAGTGCATTGTATGGTATCAAAACTTTTTGAATAGGTAACAGAAAAAGGAAAAAATGTCAATCTTAATTATTCTCCTCTTGACCATATACATTGAACAATTAATGTAACAATAAGGCCCATAGCTTATAAATTTCTTTATACTTGTGCAGCTGCATTTGTACTTGTTGATAACAATAATGAATAAAAAATAAAATATTAAAAAGAAATATAACCATATAAGGTTGGCATTTGGGGGAGTGGTATTGTGGGGATCAGAAGATGATGTTGGGGACCTCGCAGGGCATATGTCTCCTCTTTCAATGTAGAGTCACTTGAAGAAAACTATGTGCTCTTGGGCAAGTGAGGCTCAGTAGGAGAAAACGATTTCTGTATCTTTATCCACAAGAAGTTTCTGATGATGTATATGGTCGATTTTTATCATCCTTGGCGAACTTTCCCACATGTGAAGACATTCTCTAACATACATTAGTAAATGTAGAACTCAAAATTGATACATCAATAAATATTTATTGATACAATAATAAATTTCAATCGATATTGTTCTAGGTTTACAACTGTTTCATTAACACTTGCACGAGTCATTTCTCTAACGTGCCTTTCCACTTGGCTGTCATTATGGCCTTTCTTGAATTGTATGCGAATCTCGTAACAATCAAAGAAAGGTCCCAATTGGATAAACCCAACTTTCTTGTTACAATCAAATAAAGGGCAGTATTTGTGAGATGAAACCACAAATAGATAGAAGAAACCTACTTCCTTTCTGTTCTTTTTTTTTTTTTTTTTTGTTAAACAATGGTTTGAATGTAGGGTGTGTCCCCATCCTGAAATCGAGGAATGTTTACAAATCATACGATAAAATTTACGTGTTAGTTATCACAATATCAAACATGCATTTTATTATACATAGATAAAAACAATGTGTACCGTACAAATTAAGGGCACGTTTTTATGTACTTCCGTATGCAAAAATTCGATCCCTATATGTGCAGCTACTTTTACTATGATGGGACGCATCCATTGGCGTGTCAGGTAGCGATCATATAGTGATCTGGAAATTAATAGAAATATCATGTGGGACATTCCCATTTTAATTTGCTTAAAGGTGGCATCTTTTTTACTTTGTTAAGCGAATGCAAAGCAATTACCCCACCCTATATAAATGAGCCTCCATGGAGCTCAAGCACCTCACAAGAAAACCCACAAGTGCCTTTACATTTCTCACAAGCTAGCTAGCTCACATTGCTCCCTAGCTAATTAAGTTAAATTATCACACTTCCTTTCATAATTAGTAACATTACATTGGCATTGTGCTCATTGTAGGCTTTTAATTAATATTAATATTTGCTTATACTAGAGCTTTTACCTTTTGGCAATTACATGGAGAAAGTGAACCAATTGGCATCGGAGAGGGCAGTGGTGATCTTTAGCAGGAGCACTTGCTGCATGTGCCACACCATCAAGACACTCTTGTGTGACTTTGGGGTGAACCCGGCGGTCCATGAGATCGATGAAGTGCCACGGGGACGCGAAATTGAACATGCACTCGCGAGGATTGGGTGCCAATCCACTCCCGCAGTGTTCATCGGAGGTGAACTTGTTGGTGGAGCTAGTGAAGTCATGAGTCTTCATCTCAATCGCTCTTTAATCCCAATGCTTAGACGTGCCGGAGCATTGTGGGTTTGATTGAGGAAGAACTACTGTAGTGCATCAGGCACTAACTCGAATTAATAAACATGTGGGTGGAGTGGACTACTCACACGGGAACATAATTATTATGATAATAAAACTATATATAAGAGGTGTCTGATGGATATAATAGTACTTCGTAGAGAGGCAGTTTTGGTTACCTTATTGGCTGACCAGTGACCACTTCGTACAATCCTTGTGCTACCGCGTTTCTATATGTTTAATGGTGTTGTTAATTTTACTCATTTTTTTAATATACATTACTCATAGATCTTACATTACATAAATTTATTAAATTATTTTTTATTTTAAATAAACTTCACTTATCTTATAGCATTAAATTATGAGTGATTTATATCAAAACATTAAGTCAAATTAGAAATCAATAAAACATACCTAATAATAATCCCTTATGGCTAATATTAGAAAAAATATATACTCTTTATGCTTCTGTTTCCTGTTAATAATTTACCTTTCTACGTAGAATTGACATTGCAGACCCGAATTCAAGCCAGGACTCGATCGTGCATTCCTATACATCCATAAGCCATGATGAACGTACTACATACACCATTCCAAAGAAAAACCAAAAAAAGAAGTTTGATGGAAAAACATATTTACCATAACAAATCCGCGCAGCAGTATGTCACAGGAAATGTTGTTACTTTTTTTTTTTTGTCACGAATGGTACCCTACTGTCCGGCAGGAAGTATTATGCCTTCCCAGCACACACATCCTACTAACCCTTAAACTAAATGTATTAAAAGAGCAAAACTCCATGAATTTAATAAAAAAATTCATCTATTCTTACAACTGGGCGTGTTTCAAGAAAGAGTCGAACTCATGACCTTGCATAAACTAACAATCATCCTTACCATTAGAACACTACATTGGTAGTGAAATGTTTTTAGTCTCGGGATTTAGATTTATTCTTTTCAATCATTGTTGTTATTATGGTAATCATTTATAAAAAATTAATTAAATAGTATCCATAATGTAATAATTAATGACAATCGTAATAAAAAAATATAAAACACAAATTTTTGTTGTTTTACACAATTACTATCGTTGTTACAAGATAGATACCATCGAGCTAACCTATTATCTTGCCACCTAATGGAGCTCTTGTCATCATTACTTGGGTCGTCTACGAGGAAAGTCTATCCCAAAAGGATACTTTTGATTGAGAGGGACCGAACACTCGAGAGCTAATAAAATGGGCAAGATTTTAGAGGGGAAAAGATTGGACCTCCTTTCACTCCCTAGGGAAAGGCCTTTATTGGTGATTGGTTTCCAGCTTGCTGAATCATTTTTGCTATGTATATGGTACATGGACGTTCGGAAACATGACCTTTGGGCTATAGAGTAGATGGCCGGAGATATATATTATTGCTTATGGATGCATCATGGATTGCTTGCTTTTCCCATGTACTAACAAACGTTTGATAGTTGGGCTTGTCCTATTGACAACAAGGTGTATGTTTTATTGTAGTGAATGAGCTTTGATACTTCGTTCACTACTTATTTATCTTCTTCTTTTTCTTTTTTCTTTTTTATGTGGATGTGATTATACTTTCAAGAGAAAAAAAAAAAGAAATTTGAATACATAAAAAGATTGGGCTTTCACATTCAGAATATGAGAAATTGGGTTGGGCCCTTTTTTTTTGAACAAAAAAACAAAATTCTGAATAGGTCATGAAAACGATAAACCTAAGGATATTGAGCATTTATTTAACTGATTGAAAAAATTATTTCTCAACTAATAAATAAGAGTTCAAATCTCACTAAATCTCACTTCTTTCTCTTTAAATACCTAATAAAAATACTTATAATAAAAAAAAAACGACAAACCTAATCATGCAATTTGAAATAGAGACAATTCGTGGGGGAACACGAACACGTGGGATTCCGATTCTTGATCCCCCCCCACTGCACTGCACCATATGACGCAAGTCCCAAGACCAAAAAACCCAGAAAGGCCCTTTCTCTTCAAGGGACCCACATCGCCGTACGCAATAAATTTCTGGGGTCCACATCTTCTTTTTTCTCTTCTGCAACTGGCCACACAACTGCCTCGGCCTCGAGAGTAAGACACAAACAACAGAAAGAAAAACCCAATTGTTTTTTTAGATCACAAACTCATTCCCATTTCTTTTTTTTGACCGACACGATGAGCGAAATTCACTCGCTATCACTTCTGTTTAGTAAAAAAGACACTTTTTTCTACAATCAGACAATATTTCCTACTAGTTACGCGACACCTCTCAATGTCGTATTCTTTACTTTTTTTTTTTTTTTTTGACCAAAGTATTCTTTACTCAAACGTAAAATATTTTTAAAATAATTTAAATTTAAAATCGTACACTTAATTTATACTATGTTAGCTCTTTTTTTTTTATCGTTGAAGTACGTCTAAATTAATCATTAAAAATAATAATTTAATAATTTTCAGCTTATAGCTCTTAATATTTATTTGAATTTTAGTCTCCATGATCTGTTCCTCTCTTTATAATAAAGATACTTAAAGGTAGGTACTATATAAATTTAAAATTCGTTAATATTATAATTAAATTTTAAATAAATTTATTTTTAGTCTAATAGTACTCTTTATGATAATTATTTTTACGAAAAAAATTAAATAAAAATACCAACAATTACAAAATCAACTTCAGTCCGAAGATTCAGTGATCATAACGTTCGCAAAGTGATTTTTTTGTTTAAAAAAATCCGTCCAAATTATTTATAAAAAAAAAAAAACAGCAACAACATTGCTTCTTGCTTAAATGCTTACGATTCACGCACATGACCCCAACGGTCTTATCACTTTCATCACCACATGCACGTAGATATTGTATAATAAATAAATATAAGAATATTATTGCAAGACTTTAATAGCGTATTTACATTGTGAGAAAAAATATTAAAAAAATAAAAATAATTATTACATTTTTTTTTTATCTCTTTTTTACAGCACAACAAACGCACTATACATAAATAATAATAAATAATTATGCCATCTAATTTAATAATGTATATGATAGTTTTCTTAGTTTTTTTTTCTAGATAATTTTATTTTTAACTATAACAAGAACATATCTCAACAACACAAAATCTACCTTTCACAAATCTCAACAAAAAATCAAAGCCCAACACAGGAAATTCATAGGACAGACAGTGACAAAACTTCGCTAGTAACAGTCGTAGTGATGTACTTTAAGATCAAATATTATCAAGTTAAAAATTTTAAATTTAAATATTATCAAAATATTTTATAAAATTAAATGTATGTTTGTTTGAGTACAAGAGTGTGTGTCTAAAAATGACCACAATATTATTTAAAAGTATTATCCCTTTTTATTGTCTAAAAAAAAAAAAATAAAAAAGCAAAACAAATCAAAACTTCGCCTAACCTGCGCACCCCCGTCTGCCTCTGTCTCTCTCTCTCTCTCTTACATTACAGATTACATGTTACAGGGGTCACAAAATAGAAAGACTAAAACGCAGTTATCTGCAGGACAGGACGGGTCGGCTCCACTATCATTATCAGTTAAACTACTTTAAGCACACCTGTTTCACCTGTTTTTGTACCGGCATTGCATTTTATGTTTTATGAGTTTCTTGATTTTTCCTAAGTAAGAAATCAAATGCTTTACACACAGACCACACACACACACACACACACACACACACAGAGATATGTTGCTGTCTTTCATAGTCTTCTGGAATCATGGATTCTTGGTGTCGTTTCTTTTAGGATTTTGAGGTTTTCTTAGTAAACAAACGTGCGTTTTGACCATAGCATTCTTCCTCTTCTTTTGGTTGTTTTTTCTTGTTTTTTTTTTTTTTTTTTTCTTTTTTGTGTTTGTGTTGTGTTGGCGAAGTTAATGGCAAGCAAGAAATAACTTTATTGTTTGTTTTTTTTATTTTTTATTTTTTTAGCACTTGCTTGAACTTACATTGACTATACTTCTTTTTATCTTTTTTTTTTCCCCCTTTTTTATCTTTTTTTTTTTTTCTTGGAATTCTTGGTGATGCTTGATGTGGAGATTTGGTTTTTCACTCTATATTATAACCCCATTGGTGAATTTTTAGGGCTTTAGAGAGAGCTGGTTGGTTGTTAGTTATTGAATCTGCTCGCTCGAAATTTCTTTTGGCAGAAAGATGTTTGGTTTGTCTCGTAGACGCATGAAGCTTGGCAGGTTTATTCTTTCTCTTCTTTCCCTTCATTTTTTTCTTTAATTTTCTAATTAACCTGTCATCTTTTCTTTTGAAAAACTGAGATTCTGAATGGGAAATCAATGTTAAAATTCCAGCGGAAGATTTGCTTGTTAGATTTTTTCATGGCATGTTTCTGAATTCGAATGCCAATTGTTGTGTTTCTTCAGGGTGAAGAAGTTGCAACTCTCAGACTCTACACCAGGGGCCAGAAGTCCCTTTAGGCCGTCGAAGCGAAACAACAATGCCAATGTGAGAGTCCTGGCTTATCTGTTATTGGTAGTATTATATTTGTGCTTGATGTGCTAAGCTCTTAAAAAAATTTTCTGCAGGATGAGGGTGTTGTGCCTACAACTAGTTATTCTGATGATCTTGATTGTCAGTGTTCTTCTGCTGCGCCTGAGATTCATGGCTCTACTTCGGGGAATTCTGATAACTGGATGGTGTTGTCTATTGCTGGGGACAAACCTCCCCCTCGGTTCAATGTTAGATTTTTTTTTTGGGTTAAAGGAGAGTTTTCTGTGATGCATCAATGTTTTTCTTGTGTATATTGTAGTGAAAATTTTCATTCTGCTTGAATATAGCATGCAGCAACGGTCATAGGGAACAAGATGATAGTGGTTGGAGGTGAATCTGGAGATGGCTTATTGGATGATGTACAGGTAGAGAGAATATCTGGTGTCCTTCATATGTTTCATCATGCTAGACTTGGCACATTTCTTTTAGGGATTTCTTCTGATTTATCAAGAGAAAAGGCCAGCTTTCTTTAACCTGATAACGTAGCTCTTCTTTTCTTTTTCTTTTTTTTTTTCCCTCCTTTGTGATTCCATGTTAAAATAAGAGTACAATCACAAAATCAAAAATCACAGACTCTGCTGTTGAGGCTTATGTGGTTGTTCCCATTTCTCTGTCAGGTGCTAAATTTTGATAGGTTTGCTTGGACTACAATTTCATCAAAGCTCTACTTGTCACCGAGCAGTCTACCACTCAAGATCCGTGCATGCAAGGGCCACTGTCTGGTATCTTCAGATTGCTTGTTTATTCAACTTCGTTCACTATCTAATCCACCCATTATACCAATTAGAATCTCTAGTTTCTGTTGTGTAACCTGCAGTTGGTTAGTTTTACAGCTCAGGATATAATGGCACATGTATGTATAAGATAAGTTTGTGGGTAAATGATCTCAAAATGAAATTACATTTTCTGAATAGATAACAGGGATCATTTTATGCATCATGATGGATAAGGATGTTCTATGATTAAGGTCCCAACAACAGCAAGGAAGCTGCATTTACATATACTAAAAGTGCACATTCAAATTCCACATAACTGACATAAAAGCATTCCCATTAGAAATTGTTTGCTTGCTTTGACTGGAATTAGGCTGCATGATCTCAATGCAGAACTGAGTGCTTTCTGCTCTTTGTCCTGCCTAGATTTCTTGGGGGAAGAAGGCACTTCTAATTGGTGGAAAGACTAATCCTCCAAGTGATAGAATTTCAGGTTGGATCTCTTTCCTTGTTAGATTCGTTTCATCATGTCCCTCAGGGATACTCCAGTTGCTAGGAATTTAAACCTCTCTGTGCGAGTATCTAATCTTGGAAGGAGGGCGTGGGATTTATGAGAATGAGGAGAGCTACTCCTATTATGTAGCTCGCGGCCTAATGGGTCTCTTAATAGACAAAAAAAGATTCATTTCATCATGGCTTCTCTTTCCTGCTCATTTTCAAATTACTCGTATCCTTTTACTGGGTCTTGCAGTGTGGGCATTTGACACAGAAACAGAATGTTGGTCACTTATGGAAGCAAAGGGTGACATACCGGTACATTCCATTCTGTCTGGTTTGATGTTTTCTAGTGAAAGTTTATAGCCAAAGATTTGTTTTGTGGGGCCCTTTGCTTCTTTGATTTGTCCATCTGATATCTCAATATATATTGCAAAGTCCCTAAATGGTGTGGAGATTTGAAAGTTTAGGATATTCAACACGCGTTATGACTGGAAACCTGTTGCAGATTGCTCGTAATGGCCACACCGTAGTCAGGGCAGGCTCTGCTTTAATCTTGTTTGGCGGTGAAGATGCTAAAAAGAGGAAACTAAATGATCTACATATGTTTGACCTAAAATCTTCAACATGGCTCCCTCTACATTGCACGTGAGTCGCTTTTTTCGGTGTATCAGACTGTATTCCACATAATTGGCAGTTTTCAATAACCGTTAAGTTGTGCATGCAGAGGAACGGGACCATCTCCAAGGTCAAACCATGTGGCAGCTCTCCATGATGACAAAACACTCCTTATATTTGGAGGATCATCAAAGTCGCGGACTTTGAATGATCTGTATTCACTTGATTTTGAAACGGTGCTAATTTCATTCTCAACATTATTTTCTCATTCTTTTAGCAAAGAAACTTATTTTGAACTTATATTTTCATACATGGATCAATTTACTTAGATGGTATGGTCAAGAATAAAGATACGGGGTTTCCATCCATCACCAAGGGCTGGTTGCTGTGGAGTTCTCTGTGGAACCAAGTGGTATATAGCTGGGGGTGGAAGCAGGAAAAAACGTATGCCTTATAAGCTATGAAGCTGGTTGCTGTGCTCTAACTTATTTAAATCCGTTTGTCTATATAGCCACTTTGATACTCAATTTACAGATTTCTCATGAGCTGGTTCCCTTCTTATTTTGTCAACAGGACACTCAGAAACTCTGATTTATGATATCCTGAAAATGGAGTGGTCAGTGGCTTTTTCATCTTCCCCATCTTCCATCACAACTAACAAGGTCAGCCATATAGATTTTACCCTCAACAAATTTGAATCTTACATATGAAGATGACCTGCTTTTTAAGTTTTAACTATTGGCTGTTTTGTGGATTTGCGGTCCCTAGAGAAATATCATGACCTGACTAGGTTTTTTGGCTATCATTTAGTATGCTGGGTATCTGCTTGTAGAATATAGTCATGTACTTGTAGCGCATTGCCATTGTACCTTCTTATGATATCTGTCTGTGATGCTGTTGGATTCTTAGGGATTTAGCTTAGTTCTAGTGCAACACAAGGAAAAGGATTTCCTTGTTGCATTTGGAGGATTCAAAAAGGAGCCATCAAATCAGGTCAGAGGCTGGAAATCCATATTTGGGTAGTGTCCCATTTTACCAAACTATTAATCTTTTTGGGTATATTACAGGTTGAAGTAATTGGCATGGAGAAGAACGAGTCCTCTAAGGACCGGCGATCTGCTCCTAGTAGAGGTCTGGGACCTTTGTTGTCTGAGAAACGCTCATCATCCTCAGGGTTGGCTTCTCAGCTTGGCAGTGGTTCTTGCCATCGTTCAGGTGATTCTTCTGGGAGAAAAAATTTGGCATCGGCAATTGAACAACATGGTTCTGGTCGAAAATCTTTATCAGAATCCTCTCTCGTGGATCCACATTCTGTTTCTGGCAACACCTCACTACGCAAGGTATTCCAAAATGGAGAAGAACCAAGAACAGATGTTAAAATGACAAAGAATTCAGAGGATGGGAGTTCTTCACCAGCAGTAAGCTCATTGGACTTTCTGCGACTTAACTATGTTTGTTAGTTTTGATATTAAACATTAAGTTGGAGTGAAGAATACAATGTTTTGACCAATCTCATTTTCCTTGAACCTTGCATTTGGCTTTTGTGATTATGTGCAATGGGAAAGCCTAGAGATCATTGCAAGACTATGTGGATGTTTGTACTTTGTATTGTTGCTGAAGGATATAAATTCCTGGTTAATTCCAGTCCACATCACACATAATAGTTGGTGCAGTTCCAATTCCTGTAATCTGCTATTGGTATTTAATTAGATTTCTGCCTGCCTTTCTGTTCTGTTCCTCTTTTATCTTTTTGTATGTTTGTAGCATGTTCCATTAGTAACTTTATCGTGTTGATGATTTCAGGCAGCAGACTACCAAACAAGGCGATCTGATAACCTGAATCACGCTGAGAATACACTAGGAAAAATTATCAGAGAGGATACATCTTGTCCATATAATTCCAAAGATTCAGAGACTCACAACCGAGGTGTTGGAAACCCTTCAGTTGATAATGAGGGTACTGTGCTGCCAGAAACTGATCCTACAGCACGAGGATCTCATTCGAGTGTGTACCTACTGGACGAAACCAAAATAACTGCTCTTATTAGACAGAATGGAATTCTAGAAGGAGAACTGGCTGCCGCACTCACAAGTCGAGAGGCTGTAGAGAAAAACTTATCCTCTGTTTTGAAAAGCAGACAAGAGTTGGAGAAAAAGCTTGCAGACACGGTGAGGGAGGTGGAGTTGCTGAAAGAAAAGCTTGCTAGTGTAGAGCTAGCACAAGAAGAGGCCAACAGCTTGTCAAATATAGTTCATTCTGACAATGTAAGGCTGGAGCACGATGTGGCTTTCCTTCAGGCAGTTTTGGATGATACCCAGAAGGTACTTGTGCTTATCTAAGTTTCCCACGTGACTGTATTAGTCTGGGTTGATTTGCAATTATAGACTGATTGGATGTTTGTCATAGGAGCTGCATTCAACAAGGGGAGTCCTTGCAGGGGAAAGAGCGAGAGCATTCCAACTGCAGGTAATACTGTGACATCTTCAAAACTTGGATTTTGATTAGTGGTCATTTTAGGCAGTGGTTTATCTGGTTGGTTTGTTTACCAAAGCCATTTGAAGTTGCATGAACACTTGACGGGCGCAAAAAGTGAAGGAACAAGAAGTTGAGCTCCATAATTAAATTTCATTATTAAGTTCTCCTACCGGTGACCTGAAAGGAAGTGCATGCCCAAGGTATCACCTTCCTTCTTTGCGACAGGCAAACAGGACTCTCTAGCAGTTTGATGGCAGCTCAGCTTAAATATAAAGCAACTTGTACTTTTCAGTCATCATAACACTGGACGCCCCATAACTTGACCAGTAATCCATAGCACTAGAAGTGCCAACAGTTTAGCACTAGCACATCTACTGGTGCCAAAAACGGCTACGGAATGGCTAGTCTCTCTCTTTCTCGGATGAATGGATAGTAAAATTACATGATGCTGTCATGTGTTGCTTTGTAGGTTGAAGTTTTTCACCTCAAGCAAAGATTGCAGTCCCTGGAAAGTCGAGGGCCGACCCCAAGAAAGCCTTTCCGCGTCTAGTAAGGGGAAAGAATTTGTAGAAGGTCGGAGGCTTGCTGTGATTGCGAAGAGAACCAATGTACCACTCCAGGAATAGCAGCCCCGTTAGCCTGATCAAGTGATCAACCTCTATTCAACCGCTGCTTGACCTGACGGCTCTAGGTTTGCCACAAACTCAAGCTCTGACATGTAGCGGAGAATATTTTATGTTGAATATATCTGGTGTATATGCGAATTCAGTGTACATTGACAGACGTGTTCATTCTGTTGAATATTACTTGATTTCTATAAAATTAGGAGCACGGCCTGCCTTCCCACGTGTGGCAAAGGGGTACCAGGTGAAAGACCCCAAAGGTGTCCCATTTTTCTGTTCTTGTTTAGCCTCATTTGTATTCAGTTGCAAAGGTTATATGTGGTCATTACTACTAAATTCAGTGTCTGAGTTTGAGGGGCTTCAACAACGACTGCCCATTGATGCAGCTACATATCGACCCTTTATTTTTTGAATAAAGCTAAGGGAGTGTTTGGCTTGCTTTTTAAACGGTACATTTGCGTTTTAGTTTGAAAATTGAGGGGTATGAGTGTTTCGTAAAATATTTAAAGAAGCTATTGATTGCTATAGGAAATCTAATCAGCTACTGTTTTAAAAAGTAAGTTAGACCTGTTTTTTAGTACTGTCAGTTGTTGATACAAATTTATTAGACTAAAATATTTTTTTTTACTTTTATTTGTAAGACTGAATTTATATATATTTTAAATTTTTTAATAAATCAAGTTATTTTATTTTATTTGTAAAAAATAATACTAATAGTTATTAATAGAAATAAGACAATATATTAATTTATATGTGAAATTTCATTAAATATTTTTTAAATTTTTTTTATGAAATTATTGTTTTTTATCAAAAAAATAATTAATTATTTTTTATTGGAATTTATTGTAAATTATTGTTTTTTGAATCGTAGTATATATTATGCAATCAAAATTCACTAAATTCACTAACGTTTAAACAATTAAAAAGAATAAAATTTTGTTTTATAAAAATGATGTAAGTGAAAAAAAAATGATCATTTTATAATTTGAACCGCAAGTAACAAATATTAATTTAATCAAATATTATAATTTTATTTTAATAATCCACAATAGTAATTAACAATAACAATTCGTAAAAATAATCAGTAACAGTAACAGTAAATAATCAACAAGGTAAGTCAAACATATCATGAATCACACGAAAAAAAGGCACCAAATAGCACGAAGTTTTTGATTTTTTTTTTTCTAAATACCATTAAAGTTAGGTTTTGATTTTTTTTTTAAAAAAAATTGCGTCCCATTAATTTAGAAAAATCGAAATGGAGCTAAAGGGCACTGCTCAATAAAAAAAAAATTTGAGAAGAATAAAATTTAAATCAAGATTTAGCCTAATGTTATGTATATTTAGGATAATATTAATTATTATTTAAGGTATAATTTTTTTGAAAAAAGATAATATGACAAATAAAAAAAAATAAAATAAAGTTTAAAAAAAAAAAAAAACTATCTATTGGTGTGCTTTAATGATGTGTGTCTACTGCTATATCGCATTATCCTTATTTTTTAGGCTCCTAAGCTTTTCAAAGCTGACTCAATTACAAGTCAGTTACTGCCATTTGTGAAAGGAACACTGTATACATGACCTTTATTTTTTCCTTGGTAAAAACATAATTGGACTCACGGTTTATTACTATTTAACAACACACACATACATACATACATACATATATATATATATATATATTGAATTTAACCATCAGTAGTTAATATTATTTTAATTTCACCTAAGTGACTTATCTATAATTTTTCTTGTTTTTTAGGTACGAAATAGTGGGCAAGAGCGTATAAACTTATTATTTTTACCTGGAAAGGTTTTCTTTTTTTTAATCATTAAAAGAATTCAAGAGCTTCACATATAGGATTATAAATAATTTCAAAGCGACGAGGGATAGCTGAATTTAAGAAAATAATAAATTATTAAATAAAATTATGTTATTATTTTAGTTTTACAGATGCTGTGATGCAGTGACAATTCAGTCTTACACCAATAAGCTACTTAAATAAGAGGAAAGAAATATATAGTGACAAACTTTAGATACCAAAACTCCGCTAGCAATAGTTAGATGATTTTTAAGATGGTGAAAGATTATAATTTACCTTTGAAATTAAACTCACTTATCAGAATACAAGTGGAAAAGGCTCATTTTTTCTCTTTAGTATTCGAGTGGTATGTCTGATTCTTATGAGATTGTTAAATAAACTGTTCAACGAAAATTACTTTAAACCTGACCTAAAAATTCGATAATCAATTTACTAATGATAGATTTTTATTTTACTAAAAAAAAACCTATAAACCTGCTATAAAAATTTTAATTATTAATAAAATAATAAATCTTATATAATTAATAATTTAAATTTAAATAATAAATTTAAATCATTATTTTATACTTAATTTTTATGTTTATATAATTTTTTTTTTTTTTCCTCTCATTGTAAACTTGGGCCCACAGACTTTTGGAAGATATTGTTTTCTGGACCTAACATCTGAGAAGCGATGATGGAGCGGGATCCATGTCCTTCAAAGAAAAACAGTGTGATCAAAATCAACTGACCTTAATCTGTTATCACGGCTCTCTCTCTTCTCTCTCTCTCTCTCTCTCTATCTGAGAAGTGAGGATGGAATCATCTTCGCCGAGAGGGCCACAAAGTCACGACCGCCGCAATCGCGAGAAGTTTCTGCTGAGAGTAATTTACCCGGCGATCCGAGGGCAGTCTTGTCCAATATGTTTCAGAGCTCTCAACCACCACCGCAGAGCGGCGGTCATCACGCCATGCTTGCACGCCTACTGCGTCGATTGCATTCGCAAGTGGAGCGACGTCAAGCGGCGCTGCCCTCTCTGCAACGGATCCTTCCATTCGTGGTTCGATAAAATTAATCTCTCGTCCCGAACGTTCGTCACGGAGAAACTGCCCGCTCTCGAGGAGGAGGGCAAAAAAGTCATCTCACAACTTAATTTCAGCAGCTCCAGACACCGGCAGCAGCGGTATTCCTTTTTTTTGCCCTAATTTTTTCCCACCTTTTGCTCGGAAAATTAAATTTGAAGTTGGGCTTGAATTTTAACTGATATTATTATTATTATTATTTATTTATTTTTATTTGCTGACCGCGATGATACAAAGATCGAGAATTGAATTAAATACTGATAACCGGAGAAGCAGGCCGCTACCGTGGCGGCGGACGTTTGGCCGGCCGGGGTCAGTGCCCTCTCATATTATCGCTGAAAGAAAGCTTCAGTGGCGTGTTAGGTATCACCCGTTCATGTTGCTTAATTTTAAATTGTGTTTGCAATTTTTTGGAAGATTTGTGAATAATGAATGGTTTGTTTTACTGCGGGTCTTATTGTTGGCTCAGTGACAGCTCAAATCTTTTCGCCTTTTTTCGTTCTTGCAGCGTGTACAATAGAGAATTGAGAGCTGTTCCTTTATCTTCTAGGAATTGTGCAATGCAGGTGTGTTAATCTTTCCATGTGGGGGAATTTTTTTTTTTTTTTTTTTTTCCTTGCTGTTTGAATATCAGTGAAGTCAGTCCTGTTTGTGCAACTATAATTCATTCATGTTCACAATCACAATATTAATTACTGCTGTGCTGTTTGTTTTTGGAAAGTTGGCTTTCCTGGTTTCTATGGAATTCTTCATTCTAGCTGTGAAACTCCGTTGTTATCTCTTTCTGTATGGTAAAAGCTGTCTCCTGATTGTGCTGAATTTCATGTGCAAAGATTTTTTTTGTTGTGTACTCCAATTGTTTGGCAGAAAGACTTTGTCTTGGATTTTCCGTGAGTTTGTTTTTTTTTTTTTGAATTACTCTCTAGAGATATATTTTTTTTCCTGCATGCAGAATACATCGAGAGACAGTTGTGTAACTGAAAGAATACAGGCAAAGAATTGAACCGTGGATTCGAAGAGAGCTGCAAGCTATCCTTGAGGACCCTGATCCATCTGTTGTTGTTCATGTTGCTTCCTCGCTGTACATTGCTAGCCTTGGACGGTCTGATGTTGGTTTAGGACATCGTCATGTCATGGATAACTTTCTGGCACCTTTGCAACCTTTTCTGCGTAGTTGGGCAGACAAGTTTTGGCATGAGCTTAGGTACGTAGTATAAGTATAATCCTGTCCATTTGAGAATTTCACTGAACAACCATGTAGCATGCAGATTCTTTGACAGAAAATTTCCATAGATATTGTGCACGTCATTTTTATCCTCACTTTTTATGGATAGATATTTGGCTACCCTTGGAGACCTTCAGAATCTAGAAATTTAGATCTTGGCAGCCATGTGAAACTGGGAAAGTTGTAAGAAATAATGACCTTCGGGTTGCGCTTCTTCTACATGTAGAAAGATTTTCTATGTCCACGGGTCTAGGGATATGTTCTTGATTCTTAGAAGCATTTAATCCAACATCCTATAGCAACCAACTATAAGCGAAGTATAGGTTGTCACTTTTATTGCAGGCTGGGGGAAAAGTAACGTGCGCTTGGCTCATTATTTACCGACTTTCAGTTTTCAGTATCCTATTTATTCTTGCCATAGATGCTCGATGTTTAAGAGATTCTCTCTCTCTCTCTCTTTCTCTCTATCTTTGTATGTCAGCTATAGTAACAAGACATTTTCTCCAGATGTTTTGCAGAAAGTAAACTAAATATGGAAACATATGACGCAGTGGTGGAATATAAGCAGTCGGGTTAACTGCAAAGTGAGAGACCTTTTCAGTGGGCTTATCACTTTCATTGGGAGCTTAAGGAACCTGAGTTTGCTCATATGACAAGAGTCTGCTCATGACTGGGAAGCCACTTGTGGCATGTGCAAGTTGTTTTGATTGTCCAAGTGAAACCTATTGTGGCATTGCAAAATAGGACATGGAATTGTGCCAGCTGAGCCGGATAATTGGATATTGGGATAACGCCTACAATAGAAATCCACTGTCTGAAATTTTTGTTGGAAAGTGGAGAAAGAAGAGCTCTTCAAGGGGTGTATCTTAAGAGTCTTCTATGGCCAACATGCAGCTGAGACATCTCTTTCCTGGAGATGTATAGACGTAATGGATGCAGACCCTTCATATTGACAGAGTGGGTGTGCCAACTCTTTGTCTTGTCAGTGTGAAAGGTTCAAGAAAGAGGATGCAATGTTATCTTTTGGTCTCCTTTCCATTCATAGCCACGTGTTCATATGGATTCTTTTACATGTAGAAAAGATTTATTCCTGCATGTTTCATAGTTCGATCGTTAACCAACAACCTTGCTGCCTTGGTGGGCTAGGATTGTCTACATGATCTCCTCAAAGATCATGTGTGTTAACGACTGCTGAAAGGATAGTTTGTCATGGTGATTGGTTGTTAGAACGCGGGTGAGATTTCTGCCGGGAATGTAATGTGTGATCTCTGTTTAGGCTGTCAAGTATCTGCGGCAGGGCGTGGATTCTTTTTTTTTTTTTTTTTTTTGGTTTTTTTTTTCCTCAAGGCAGAGACTTCATTGCAACAAATAAAGCACTTTTTTTTCGTGGTTAAATATAGATAAAGCGCTTTCAATATGGGCCGTCCCTCAATCTCTAAGGTTGCAATGCAGGACTGTTAATACATCTTGAACATTTTGTGATAAATAGCTTTAAAACTGGCCGCCTTCATGTTGCAAAAATAGGACCTTTTCCTAACCCAACCAAAGATAGTCTTGTAAGCTTGAAGTAAAAGGTCTTTTATCCACTTGCTGGCAATGAAACTGCTGAAAATCTTATGCGAGAAAATAACTCTATTTATTATCATACAAAATAATAATTTAATAATAATTCAACACGCATTTTACGCTGACAATCTAAATTTAAGTTCACACGTCTGTAACCTCTCCCGACAAATGTTGGGTGGTTACATAATGTGATTAAAGATTGTGACGTGAGATTGAACTTCAAATTCAATAATTGAAGTGGTTTCCAATGACAAATATACATTCAACCCTATTAATACTCAGGTGATAAATTTGTTCCAATATAAGTAATTAAATGAAGCATCAACAAACAGAAATTACTCTAATCTCAACTCACAAATCTACTAATTGACATACATGTAATAATTTTTTTTTTTGGTTCAAAAAACAGAAAAAAAAAACAGCACTATCCATCACTGGAACAGCATGGTTCACAGGTTACTTTTCAAAGAAGCCACAGCAGCACAATGGCACTAATTCTGCGCCATCAAACCTCTAACATCAAAATCCTTTAATTGCCATTTCTTCTTACATAACGTTAGCACTATCATGTTTCCTTCACAAGCTACAGCCACAGCCACACATACAGCGTAGGTGAGATGCTCTTTTGATCAATACATCGAGTAAGAAGTTAAAACAGCAGCTAAGAAAACATGTGTTAGTACATAAACAGCTACACAGCGTGCGCCTGTCATTCTTCTTCTGGTTCTTCCTCTTCTTGGAGAAGATTTTCTCTATTATCATGGGCCCAGAAACCGCGCACATCAATCAGCATGCTGGCCACAGTTCCACCCTGTTTACAACCTAGCAGGTCAGCAAGTGTAATCTTCAGCGGGTCAGCTGGCTTGACCATATCCCAGATTTCATCTCTCACGTCCTCAATGCACAATTCATAGTTTCCACCCTCAATCCACTTTTGATGCACATCTCTGTTTCAATAGCATGGAGAAAACTTTCTTTAGGCAGATATCATATTAGAAGAGAAGATGTAAAATTCAATATAAGTGATTAATGATATGCTTGGCCTATTGAAATATAAGTATTGTTAGTGAGTTTATGTCTCTGAAGATATGAGACTTGTAGAACTAGCTCAAGTACTACAAGCAGGAAACTACAGAGTTTTGTGTGGGAAGGTTTTATCAGGAAACATCTCAGCTTTTTGATGCTCCCCTTCTTCACTTCCATGCAGAGTTAACTTCTCTTGGTTGTTCACAAGGATCAGGCAGTTCAATTTTACAAAGACAAAGAAGTTCTCATTAATAAAAAAGAAAATAATAAACACTCAAAAGCACATACCTGAAAAGGGTATGAATATCAGCGGTCATAAGGTAGCCCCGTCCATGGAGATCAAGGCAGCGAAATAAATATGTCAATCCTTCTGGAGTATCCTTGTTTTCTAGGGCCAGAACGAAGTCGAGAAAACTTTCAAAGTCCATCTCCCGAGCATTTCCTCCTCCAGTTTTGCCACGACGAACATGCTCATCAAATACTATTGACATTAAAAAGTACAAAATGAGAAACTCATAATAGAAATAATGATAGTATGGAATCATCTACAATGCAAAACAAAAACTAAAACAGGCATCCCATAAAAGCACGGCTGATGATGGACAGCTTTAGAAACATCCTACAAGGATAAGTTCTGAGAAATCATTCCACACTATGGATGAAATCATTGCACACTATAAAGTTCCAACAAAAAGCCATTAAAAGAGCAAAGAGCCACCTGTCTGCAAAACTTTAACGTGCAATAGACTGCAGAGCCCCATGGCAGTAAATTGCACTCTCAAGTTAATAGTATTATACTTCTAAATCTAAAACACATTTTAATCCAACACGCATAGTACACAAAAAGTAATCTTCCATGAAACCTCTTTCAATGAAAATGTCTGTAAGCGTCCCATCCGCATATTCTCGAAGCTCTTGCTTGCTCAATGTTCCATTCATATCTTTATCAAGGGCAAGAAACATATCTGCAAAAGAACCAACATTTACTCAGAGAACCAATGAAATGATGCCAAACAGATTTTCTTGAGTCAAATTTTGCTATTTCCCATGGGTCTTAACCATTATTTATAAAAAATGAATAACAGCTCTCTCAAGTTAAAACCAACCATTATCTATTGATCTACAGACTAGTAACCCTTGAAAACATACTTGCGGCATGGCAACACAGAAAGGATGCTATTACCATGACCAATTAAGATCTCTGCATTGCTAACTTTTTATATTCTGGGGCTTATTGTAAGATCAATTTTGCAACTATTCATCATCATGCAGCTTGAAATACATTCAAACTCCACGTAGAAATCGTCTTTTCGTTGGGCTTAATCACAAGCTTCAGGAGGCTAGTGATCAAAAAAAATGTATACCAATAAGGGAAAAGGAGAGGGGGAGAGTATTATGGACAAGCAAAGTCTTGGCATTCACGCGAAAAATGGAGACATGGACCTCAAATTCAAAAAAAGTATGTGGTTGAAAAGCGCAATGGTTATTCAAAAATATTCAAACACTCACCACAAATACGTTGTGCAGATGTCAAAGAAAACCAATTTTCGGCTTGTTCAGTGTCGGTGACTTCTTCCTCACTTTCCTAGTATACACAAAGGTAGCAACAGAAAAAAATAGCTTCAAATCATTATCTAAAGTTCTATTTAAGAATTAAATGTGTTCAACCTCATAATCAACTTGAAAAAATAGAAAAGCATACTTCAAAGCATTGTCCTTCTACTCATCAGTCCCAATAAAACATTAAAGCATCACAAAAGGGAACACCAAACAGATATAGCATCTAATCATGAAAGATGGCTTAGGTACGAGACCAAGAGATCACAAAACACAGTCATCGTCTTTGAAGCATGTACCTGGTGCAATTCCATCAGTTCTTGGAGACAATTGCTAAGAAGAACCTTCTTTATGCAAGCTTTCCCTGTAAGCATAACAAAACTTCAACTACTTTCAACAGCAAAAAGAAATAGACCAATGACTCCAAATACTCAAAATGACAATTACAGGCACCAAACCATTTGAATAGCAAGCTTTACTCATTATAGAAAATCCTACATCAATTCTTAATTTAAAAAAAAAAAAAAAAAACAATAATATTCAAGTCAATTCAATAGTTTCTAATATATTTACACCTCGATGTATAAGAGTTAATGTCCATCATTTTCCCAACATTTAGATATGCAAATGTATTTCAACAATAATGTTCAAGAATAAGACAAGTCTATTAGTTATCTTGGCCATCCCATCCAACACTCATTGCTACGAAGAAAAATCAGAAGATTGGACAGAAGGGTAAAAAGAAGATTAAATGATAAAGAGAAATAACATTGCTTGATAGTTGAAATGTTACTAGAAGGCATTACTATGTTAATACTAAAAGGTATTTTTGCAAACCTCGCCTATGAGGATCACAAAAAAAGAAGAATTTGTGTGCAGCAATGCGGCAATACATTTGAACAAATGCTGCAGGCATATCCCGCAGTTGTGCTAGGTTAGGGATCAGACCTCGTATATAGGCCTCCATTTCCTGAAAAAGAGCAAGGCACGTTAAGGTTAACAAATAGATACTAAGAGTAAGATACAAACAAATGAATGCATGAAGAAGATCAAGAATCATCCCACATAAGGAATAAAAGATATCGAGTTCCAAATAGATTGAAAACATAAAAATGCATGATGTCCATACATGAGGCTGAAGAAAACCATCAGAGTCCTCATCCAGCTCACTCATATCTATTCTGGCTTGTGTAAGAGAAACCTGAACAGCATTAAACAGTAAGCAACCGTCATTGAAAAACACTAGTTCCCGAACCCAAAGAGATCAGACAATATATATATTCACATTTACAGTTTGATATATAACTGTAGTAAATATCACACACACACACAGAAACTTACAGTTCGCATCACATAAAGGTAAAATGGTAATATGGCAATTCTTCCTGATTCATCTTTCTCAAACTTCATGAAATTGGATGGGCTGAAAAAGCGCCGACATTTGGGCCCTATTTGCTCTGTACACACTGAAGCTATGTGACAAAAATCTTCATAATTCATCTACAAGATAATATAGCATAAGATCAGCATCAGTAAAGGTAACATATTACTCAAGAAATCATGAGGCCATAGGAAAATTATTGGAGAACAATGATGTGGCTTGTCAAAAGCATCTAAAGGCACAGGAACAGCCAGTACCAGACTACACCGATTAAAATCTCGTGTGGCTACCTCTGTTTAGATTCTGCTTTGCAGGGTCAACAATTTACATTCAACTTTTTATTTGCATTACAAAATCCAACTTCAGTAACCAAAAAAGAAGATGTCACCAGTGGATACAAGGTAATCAATCCACCATATCACAGTATATACAGAAATGTAATTAAGATAAAATAAAGAATTCGAACAAAAATGCGAGTAGCCATAAAGAATAAAAATAAGTTGCAAAGCAGAAGCAAAACTGAGAAGCGAGTCCAAGTATCAACAAGGAGTTCGGAAATCTTATGCTAAAAGAGCTGCAGAGTGAAGAGGCTAACTGGAACTAGACTATGTAAGTTAACTCAATGTGGAACCACATGCCTTTTCCGCACCAGTGGCATCATCAATCACACAATTTTCCCTCAAGCAAACCCACATTGCATCTAGATCGTCGGCATTAAGCAAAAGATCTGATTGCTTCTGCAAAAGCGAAAAATGGTAACCTTGTTAATGAAGTGAAAATGAAATGCTTGAGCAATCAACCATGAGAAAAAAAACAAGTCAACAAAGAAGGTGAGCCAGTGCTACCTTTAAAAATCTATATTTCGCCAGTCTTTGGACCCTGTGACTAATAGATCCCTCTTCTGGTTTCTACAGTAACAAACAGAGAAAATAGATTATGTAACGGAGAAACGAGGAAAAAATTGCCGACGAAGGACCAAAAATGGAGCATCAATTCACAAACAACAAGAAAAATGCAAGTCAAATTCAGAAACCCAAGCAGCCAATGCTTCATATATAACAGAATTACACACCCTTAGAACCATTAACACACCAAAAATTACAATATTAATCAAAAAACACAAAAAAAATCAGCAACATGCCTTTTTATAGAACGTTGGAATGGTACCCGCTTCGGCACTTTTTTGTTGCTTCTCTTTAAAAATATCAAGCAGAATTCTCTTCGTCTCAAGCTCTACACAGCCCGACCCACAGAAAAAAATAATTAACACAAAGATTAGAGGCCAAGTTCACAATAATAATCTTATTGCTATCTCAATCCAATCAAACAAATATTTAGTCTCAATCTTATGCAAGATTGATCAATTGCATTACACTCCACCACACATTTCACAAGAGGAGCTAAACCAACTGAAATTATAACTACAAAAATATCCTTATTAGCTCCAATTTAATTGTTATAACAAAATATTTCGTTTTTAGAAATTAGGGCAATATAATCATGAAATTAAATGTGAGATGGAGAGAGAAGGGGGGGAAACGGACCCATTAGGGCTTCGGATCCGAGACCGGCACCGGATCCGATGTATCGGCGGAGATTTCGGACCCAGAGCATGGAAGAAGCCGGCGGGATCTTCCTCTGCGGGGCCTCGTGGTTGTCGCCATCGCTGGACCCGCCGTACATGGCAACCGGAACCTTCTGAGTTTAAGTTGACTCGGTCGACCTCAGAATTCAATTACGATTCCGAATCAGGGCTAACGGGAGGCCCCTGTAACTGCAAGTATTGCTCTCAGGGAAAACCCCAAAACCCACTAACTACTGAAGTTGGCGTTTTTTAATCTGGCTACTGTACTCTACCTTTTCTTTGAAAATTGGGCTTTTTTTTTTTTTTTTTTTCATACTTAATGATCAAAATTCAAAATTTTTATTTTAAAAATTTTTAATTTAAATTTTGAAATAAGATGAGAGAGTTTATAGGAAGAGAAAGTTATTTTTATTATGTAACTGATAATTCGTAATTTTTAATAGATAAAAAAAATAAAAAAAATTGGACATTTTAATAAAAAAATGTTTTATAGAACAAGCTCATATCACTCATTGCCATTTTGTCTGTTACTTGTCTAAAGGCTGAAAACATTTATGTTGTCCTTGCTTTCTAAATAAACCAATTTTGGTTTGTGTTGATGTGACAAAAAAAAGTTTGTGAAATCAATCAATGTTAACATTATTAGGGAAGCATGATTGCTTCTCAAAAAAAAATGTGGTTTGGGTTTAAATAATTAGTTAATATGTATCATAAAATAATTAGTTAATTTTTTGAATAAATTTAATATATTATAAAATCTCTAAAATAAATTTTTTTTATTTTAATAAAATAATAATTATATGTATTACTAAATATTAACATATATGATTGTAATGTTATCAAAATAAACAGATTTTTATAAATATATTATCGAAATAGATGAATTCTGTTCATAAAAAATTACAGTATATTAGATTTATTACAAAATAATTTTATAAGAGATAAATTATTACTTTTTAAAATTAGTGTCAGATTTATTATTTTATATAAAATTTTTAATTTGTTTGTATATTAACTCTCAAATAATTTTCATTACGTAAACAAAAAATGCTAAGAAAATTTTGTCTTGTTGTTTACAAATTTATTATGTAATGACGATTTAATATTACTGATATACTGGTGTAATTTTTTTAAAAACAATGACCTTCTTTGAAAAAGAGGTTTTTTTTTTTGGTTATTAACTCAAATTTAAATTTTTATTTTTACTAACCCAATAATTAACTTATCCCAAATCAAACACCAAGCTGGTATCCGGTTTTGCTAAGTTACTGCTGTAGCATTATTATTATTTGAATTTATTTGTAGGTTAGGCAGTATTCAAAAAACGTACAAGCTCCGATCTCTCAAAATTACATGGCAGTTGCCATATCACAATAAATAAAATATTATTTCGAAAAAAACAAATGCTTGAATTAATTAAAGTAGAGCACAAGATAAATGCAGCTAATTTTTATCTACTAAACACTGCATATCTCGTGATTCAAACGTACGACTTCTAATTTAAATCTCATTAAGGATAAAAAAAAAAGTGTCATGAAGAAGACATACGAAATAGTCTTTAAGTAACCATACAAATAAATTTAGCCTCTAAATATAATGAAAATTTTAATTTTTTGAAAATTATACCTTAAATATGTTTAATATTATCTTAAATATACTTAATATTATTCTCAGTCTTAACTTAATTTTTTTTCAAAATTTTATTTCACTAATTTTTTTTATTATTTATAATTATTTTACAACTTTTTTTTATATTTTCGTGACAACAAGGGAAGGTGGAATCATTGCGAGTAACTTCTGGTTTTAGTGTTTTACAAGTTACTTTGTATCCATGACAGGTTAGATTAATAAATAATAAACCATCTTTGTGTTTAACTATCATGGACCCAGCTTTAAGCATTATCTAATTTTTTTTTACCCTAAAAAAAAAAAATATGCATCATTCATGTCTAAGCCATGGTACGTGTGAGCGGAGGCTATAATCACCTATTAATATTATCATTTAACTTTTTTTTTACGACAAAAATTCAACATTTAAATATTAGTAAGTCTAAACATTATCTGTAGAGAGGAATGCCTCAATTTTCTTGAACACTAAAGGGTTAATTTAAAAAAAAGAGTACTATTTTTATGTTTTTTAACAAATCTAACATGACTTTTAAAAATTAACAAATTTAGTACAGTTTACTTATTTTTTAACAAATCTAGTACAATTTTTAAAAAGTAACAAATATAATACAGTTTAATTATTTTCTAACAAATCTAACACGTTATCAGTTAAAAATAACTAATTAAATGTAATCGAATTTTTTAATATACAGATATAATACATCTACATTTAAATCTAATATAATTTAAAATCTCTAAATGTCATATGTGCATATATGTATATTAGGAGATTCGTTTATTTTTAATTGACAGTATATTAGATTTGTTAAAAAATAATTAATTTGTACTAAATTTGTTAGGTTTTAAAGGTAGTGTTAGATTTATTAGAAAATAATTAAATTATATTAGATTTATTAGTTTTTAAAAATCATGCTAAATTTGTTTAAAAGCGCAAAAGTGATGTTTTTTTTTTATAAAATTAACCCAACACTAAATTGCATATTAATTTCTAGTTTTTTGGTTTTTTAAAAAAATATATGTATCATTTGTATATGAGTTATCACATATGTGGGTTGAAATTTTGAGTCACCCATTACTATCCTCATTAAATCTCTCATATAAGAGAAATAATCACTATCTGAGTACTATCAAATATAAGTGTAACTCCTCAAGTCAATTACGGTATTAATGAGTTTGAAATCTGTACTGAATACGCACAGATTCATTTACAGTTTAAGAAAGGATATTATATCAAATATAAAAGAAATATATCGACGTTATGTCGAAACTATCACGTTGAATGGTGATTTCTAATTTGGAGTTTCATCGTTTTTCTACCAATATTTATTCGGACAAATAAGCAGCGAAAAGAAAGACAGCTCTGTATTTCGTTGAACAAAGCAAATTTGCACACATAAAGACTGGAACTCCATAATAAATTGGCCATATTGAAGGAAACTGATACTGACTGGTATATAAATTATGACCACCATGGATGAAGATTCACCCATAAATTGCTTCCATTCACACAGTAGGATAGGAAGCTTGCATGGCAATGCCACAAAGGCCTTCAGGAGCATCAATATCTCTTTGCATTCTTATGTATCCATTCTCTCCCCAGCTAGTTCCCCAAGAGTTCTTAACTAGCCAATACTTAACACCATCATCACTCGTGCCATACCCAATTGCAGTAGCACAATGGTCTAGTTCAGTTCCACATTTTCCAGTGAAAACTCCACTTTTGTAAAACTGGAATTCGTGTCCGCTGGCATCAATGGTAACAGCGACTGGTTGATTGGCCACTGCTTTCAGTAATGCCTCCTCGCTGTTGGCCGGCACACGTTTGTAACCATTGATTGAGGCCGCATGAAATGCTGTTTTGGTGGTGTTGCAGGTGCCAGCAAGTCCTTTGAAGGGGTAATTGGCTTCAGTAGTAAGGCCTTTGTTTCTTATGATGAAATCGAAGGCATCATCCATAATGTTGCCACCGGAGTCACAATCAACTATTTCTTGCTCTGAGAGTGAAATCAACTTTCCGGTTGAGATTTTTGTGATGCCTTCCATGGCTGCTACTGCAGAAAATGCAAAACAACATCCTGTGCTTGCAGAGAAATCAGATATTGAGTAGCAGAGGTGATATATATATATATATATATATATATATATACATATTCACTAAGCAAGCATATAATGTGACTTATTTACCACATAGGCGCTGGTCCTTAATGGGGGTGACAGCTCCTTTGCTTCTCCAATCCAAGCTTGATGGAATTACAGATGCATTTTCATACTCAAAGTTAAATGCCTTTGCTCCGGATGAGCTCGGCCTGGAGGGCATCTTATATCCATTTCTAATGGCCCTGAACTCTTCATTAGTAATATCTGCAAATTTATTGGTGCCTAATTGATAAGTCTTATTCCCAGGCCTATTGAAAGATTCAATGAACTCCACATTTTCCTTGAATATCTGAAAGCGTTTTTCCTTCTGGACACCATCCTTGTACACACGTCCATAAGTAGCCATCCATATCTTATGCCTCTCATCCATGGCAGAATCATAGAGCGTGTGAGACGAGGTCCGCGATGGCCAAAGCCCCATTATCAGCACTGCCAGGAAGATGGGTCTGCTTTCATGTATCAAAACCATTCTGTTGATACTGCATTCCCTTTGGAGAAGTATGCTCAGTATTTGTTGGGGCATGAGTTGACCCTTTGAATCATTTTTCCTTGAATGTACGGCATCTCTGCATTGAAATTATTGAAACACGATAACCTGGCGGATCCGGCAAGTTGTAGTGGAATACAGACCAACAAACCTTCGATTCCGTGGACGCATCATGCTCATGTTGTATTCTTTCTAAGCAGCGTTAGATATTAAAACATAGTACCAGTCGAAGGAATATTTATGAGTTCAGTCGTATTCAAAGGTAGTACACTTGTGTTATCTGTTTGTTTGGAAGTGCCAACTTCATTTTTCCCATCTTAAACAAAAGAAAGCTCTTGAGAAATGTATGACAAGGATTTTTACAAACTGATTTTTACAAATACAATGTTTTTTGTTCGGACGATACCATGTAGCCAGCAGTAGCTAATGGGCTTGCAGCAAAGGTATTCGGTATTTTTGTATTGTATCAACCACCTTCTTCACAAGAAACAATATTTCGATTACAATGTGGTATTTCAGATTTGCTATCAAATTTGTCCTAGGTGTGGAGGAAACCATGTGGAATTGTAAGTATTTAGGCTGTGAATCCTCCGTATAAAGAAAGTTGAATAAATATGTCTGACTGACTGAAGCCGACTTAGGTCCACTGTAGTTATAACTAATATTTAAATGTGCAAATGTCATAGCAGGAGCATGATCGGCCAACTTATCCGCAGGTACATAAACTGCTTGAATAAAAGTCCTATGAGTACCCCTTTCTCGTTAAAAAGAAAATTCCTTCAGCAGCGGCAACAAGTAAATGAGACATGTCTTCCTGTTTTATTAGTTGCAAACATTTTAAAATTTTGGAATAAAAAGGACACCATTTTGTTTCTGTTGTGTCTTTCGTTCACTTTTGTTATAGTATATTTCCGATTTTGTTACAGTATTCTTCTTCATTGCAATTCAGGTGATTCTACATCCACTCCAAGCCAACAATCAGACAATCCAAAAAAACTGCTTTTAACTTGGGAAGCAGCCTAAGGTCACTATAGACAGAATTACGATCAATGGAATAAAAAAAAAAAAATCATTACGACTGAGATAAAACGAAAAATAGAACTTGATTTGTTCTAGACTTAATAATAGAAGGCATAGGAATTACAAGGCCTTATAGGCAAGTCCACAGTAATCCGTTTTCTTTGAATGGAAAACCTCTGCATTTCAAATTCTGGCAGCTTGAAAACAGATTACTTGGGACAAATGCCAATGATTTTATTAGTTAAGTTAGCTGGCCGCACGGCATATATCCAAACCCAATTTCATAAGAAATCCAGCCATGGTAGATGAAATGAGGAATCACAGGACCATCTAGGAAGCAAAGGATCAGTGAGCAATTGACCTTCTAAACGTCTTATACTGGGAGATAAGTTCAAGAAAGCCAAGCCATTGCATGTATAAATAATCTACTTCATAAACGACTTATGGTCCAAAAATAAGCATCATATGCAAAACGCACACGATGCGCAATCATCATTCAAGCATGCAAATGTAGCAACAGTTCCACCAAGCATGAACTGGAAAAAAAAAAAAAAAAAAGAAGAAGAAAGAAAGAAAGAGCTGTTAGCCCTGTCAAGAGCCAAGGTGATTGCAATAAGGCAAATCAACATTTCCACCACTTACTACGTCTTCCAGAATTCTTTTAACATTTCTCATAGATTGACTACTCGAACTTCTATAGTACTTAACTTCATGCGACATGCAGGATCTGGTTGGGGCTTTCAGTGGCAGCAGCTATGAAAGGGATCACAAAGCTTTCAAAATGGAAGTTGAGTCTACTTCAGTGTGAGAAATACTTGATTGTGATATGTATAGCTGGGGCTGCAGTGTCGGCCTTTTGGATGATGACTTCAAATTCATAGTCCAAAGTGAGGTCTATTTGAAATCACTTATGGACAACTGAATCCCATTACCCCTATCGCCGAATCAATGGCACTTGCAGCAAGATGAAAGCCACAAAGTCTCTTGCATCGGCCATGACCAATGGTTTGTAGGTGAAGAGAAGATGTCAGTACAGAGAAAATAAGCAGAAAACCAACCAACATTTCATTCCAGAATTGAAACATATAGGATACAAGAGTTCTGCAACTTGCTAAGTAAGTTTAAATGATTAATTTAGCAAACCAAGGACACTTTTCTTACAAACAAAAGTAACTTTTACCAACTAACTCCTAATTGGACAATTCGAGTGGCTGCCGCCACAATTACATCAAAAAATTACAACAAGTTGCTGCTGCACATGCTGGACTGAGATTCCAATAAGTTGCAGCTGCCATTTTGAAGTGCAGCTTTTCTGTAGACTTCTACTTGTGTTGGAATTTGCTGCCGCACAAAAATTGCATTCACCAAAATCTTGTTTTGTAGCTTGCATTGCAATGTTTCAAGACCAACTTTAACACTGACTATGTTTGCGCCAGTAATGAGAACGAACTCTTAAAGGTAAGAACTAACCAACCAGTGTCTGTAATCATCGATGCTAGTGGATCAGCCATACAACTCTATTAAGGTGGACCCTTCACAGGAGATTGTGAAACTGTAATGAACCATGCTATCCACTAGAGGGTGGGTCGGCTTAGTAGTGAAACATATGACATGATGACCCATCATCTTTTGTCCTTCCAAATGATTCAAAATTTTATGCTGGAGTGATCTGCTCTATTCTGATGCCAATCATCTTGTAATGCAAAAAGTGAAAAGTATAATATCTGTTCCATCTGACCACACAATGATAAAGAGACGAAAATTTTAGAAAAAAAGGGTTTGATTATGCAGACATAAGAGAAGAGACGTGAGAGTCGACGCCATTATTTATTTGTGTAAGCGGCTGATTTATTTGTATAATAAAATACTTAATTTCTACAATGAAAAACATAGTTGAAAAAATACTTTCAAAGTTTGTTACAAATTTAAGAGTCTTATTATACAAATAAACCAATTGGTTGCACAAATAAATAGACACGTCGACTCTTGTATCTATTCTCCCACGTCCACGTAATTTTTTTGAGAAAAAAATAAAATGAATCTGATGAGATAAATAGCACCCAAAAAAAAAGCACTTGGATATTAATATGGTTCAAAGAACGCCAAATCCAAGTCAAAGAGTTAATCAATCCAAAATTTGGGCTTGATTGCAGAGTTCTCACATATTTTTGGACCAAGGCTTAAGTGCAGAACTAGAACTAGCAAAGAACATCACGGGCTTTTCTTGTTAGATTCTTTTCATGTTAGATTCAAGTGGATTGAAATTTCTATCATCTGTATTCTCATGACATATCAAAACCTCGGACATTTCTTGGTGGACACATAACGAGGGGACAGGAGGGAGGCAATTGATGGCAATGAGAGTAAAAGAAAAGGACCACTCTATTCTGCATCTTGTTGCAAAAGGCACTCACGTTGAGAAAATATTTGGGTTTCGATTTTTAATATCTCGATTAGTGTCATGAATGAAATAGATAATTTTAACAACAAAATTGATAATATTTGTAATAAAAAAAATACAGTTTTTAATTTCTGTTATAAAAACTATTAATTTTATTAGAAAACTATCAATCTTTTTATATTTAGATACCAATCGAGGCACTAAAAATCAGAACTATGTATTAGTATTCTTAGTTGTTATCCAATGGTGGACCTTAAATCGATCGTTTCCCTTGATTCTTGCATAGTAAATAAGAGCGATAGCTGCATCTAAAGTTCTGGGGAAACAAGGCTTCTTTTACTACCAAATATAGAACTAAAGGGACAACATCAGCATATGACTTCGTGGACCACAAATGCCGATCCTTTTGCTTGGCCTGGAGTTGTTAATTATGTAGCCCGATCAATGGAAAAAGGCAGGTCCCCCACCAAGAAGAGAAGATCCAACAGTTCAATTCCTAGGACAAGAAGAGCTACTGAGGTCCCCCCCCCTACATGTTGAAGGTGCAAAATAAATATGGGGGAAAGCTTGTAGGTGTGAGAGCCATAAATTGTTGTTCCTAAGTAGATTCATACAATCAAGAAACTAAAGGTGCATAATAAATATGGGGGACTCCAGTTCTATTCAACCATAACAACTTCAATAGTAAAAAATTAGTTAAATCCGAGTTGAACCGAAAAAGTTTGAGTAAAAATTAGAAAAATCAGCCTGGTTTTTTATCCATTCGGTTTTCATTTTAATAAATAAGAAAAATTATAATTTGACTCCTAAATTTGTCTAACTTATAATTAATTCATAAATTTTATTCAAGCTTACAATTTACTCGGACATTTTTATATAAATTTGTTGTTTAATCATTAAAACTAAATTTAATACATGATCAAATCTCTTTATAATTCTTTATGTATTTTTTTTTTCGAGCAACTCTATACTTCTTTATATGTCAATAACGTTTAAATTTTAAATATTTTTTTTGTCAAAATGTGTGACAAAAATAATTGCTTTTTTAGTTCTAAATAGATAAATAAAATATATTTATTTAATTAATTATAGTTCAACCCGATTTGACCGATGAAACCATGTGCCTGTGGTAGGTGCAGCTCATTGCAGGAAATTGTCCTGTCTACTGGTTCCCTTCTGTTTTCTAGCCCGATACAATCACAACAAATTCAGGAAAACAAACAAATTATATGAAGAGTAAGACTACATGAACACGTTTACTAAAAGATATAAATAAGAGACCTGAGGATGGGGAGAGAGCTCCGTAGTCTTCCTCACCTATATAATCTTCCCCACCCATAGTGACAGGATCACAGCTCAACAAGAAGCCTGAGAAGGAAATAAATATGTACGAAACAGGCAAATAGAAAGGGTAACACAACTTACCCAAATTGTCAGAACAGCTAATACTATAGTAATATTCACTCTGAAGTTTGGGAAAACAAAGAATGTGTAGCCATGGAAACTGGACTACCTATTGAACTTGTTGTGGTTATGTCCTGTTGGCTAAGCTGGCAGGACCCCATCTCAGCAACAGTCCCATATCTCCACACTAAAATAGCAGCCCACTCTCTTCTTTCCAGTTCACATTACAAAAAAGAGGCAAAAAAGCAATATGGGGAGTGAATTCACGGAAGAGACTTTGAATTGACAGACCGATAACAACCTTTTCTTTTGATTCCTTCCAATAATTATGTCCTCTCCCTGTGTCTGTCCAATTAAAGTCCCTTTCATACATGTCCATATCCTCGTAGTAAAATAAAAAAATAAAAAATAAAAAAGATCGAATCTTTACAGTTGGTAATCAACTCAAGATCAATGATTTTTTGGGTGTGAGTACGTCCCAAGATGTCTGCATAAAAAAATAGTGCATTGGTCATCATTTATGTAGCAAAGACAGTTTCTTGCCCATGCATCAAAGCCTTTTTCCTACATCTGAAGTACTTTTTATGTGTCAAGTGTATGGACTCTTTCTGCAGGTCAATGCCAATGTGAAACCAGCAGTAAGGTTGTTATCAGCAGTAATAGTTGTATTAGTAGTAACAACTGTTTTCTTCTACTCAGTCACTTGTCTGATCAATCTCTTTCTCTCAAACACAAATAGACAGAAACTTGATCTTGGGAAAGACAAGAATCCCTTGCAGAACTTCCGAGTCTTGGTTTTGGGTAGGTAAAGTGGAGTTCTTTGACAAGTGATGTTGAGTTGTCTTCTTCAGTACGAAAAAAATACAAAAAATGAGTTGTCTTCGCATGTCCTATTCAGATTACAGCAGCATTTATCCTCCCAAATATCTGTCGCCATTGTGGGTACTTGAGATCAGCCAGTTCTTATTTGTTATTGTCGGCGCCAAAAGCTTTTGAAAGCAGCTCCAGCAATTAAAAGGACAACCTGATCACTAGCCTCGATCGCTTACTGGCATTGATATCTAGACGACCTTCCTATTTTCAGCGTGCAAATCCATTGAAGGAGAAACAACCACATGTTGAAGCCAAATGTTGCAATCGGAGTTGCAGGAGGCGTGCTTGTATTGTTGGCCGTATTCGTCACACTTGTGTGGTTCTGCATGTCTCAGTGTAAAAGTTTTGCTAAAAAGAATTCAGAGACAAGTTCTTCCGATCCATCTGCACTAGGTAAGTTTTTATTGGGACTAAAAAGTGGCTTTTCATGTCGCTGTACGTCGCATTGTCTTGTACTGGTAAAATAAACTTATCTCTCTCTGACGTACAACAGCAGAGTGGAATACAGAAGGTAGATCCAGTTCAGCACCCAGACACCCGCAACACGGACGGCAAGAAGCATGGCAGTTCACTTTGGAGGAGTTGGAGCAAGCTACAAAGCAATTCAATGAAAGTAATCTTGTTGGATATGGAAGTTTCGGGCCGGTATACAAAGGCTTGCTTCATGATACCATCGTAGCTATAAAGAAGCGCCCTGGTGCTCCCCACGAGGATTTTGTTGCAGAGGTATATGATTAATGTACTTCTTCTATAGTTTTAGAAAGGTAGGACATTTCTTTCTACTGGTAAATTCTTTTTAAAGTCTATGAATGCACCTTTTTCATGATAGATAATCCGGAGCTTTGTCCCTTTGTGTTTACTTGATAGCATAACAGGCCTTTCTAGTGGTCGGATTACCAGAGAATGTCACCATCTATGCTCACCAACCAGAATATAATATCTGTTGTGAACAGTTTTGAGGTGCCACAGATTTCATAGAAAATAACAATTTTTGTGCCAACCAGGTGACCTACTTGTCTGAAATTCGACATCGCAATTTGGTTGCGCTTCTAGGTTACTGCCAAGAGAGTGGATTTCAACTATTGGTCTTTGAATACATACCAAATGGCAGCATGTGCAATCACCTATATGGTATGCCTCAGAGAACATTATTCTGTTTTGCCTGATCATTTGGGCAATATATGCAATAACAATTCGTCGATCCATCAACAGATACAGGATTGGAGACATCAACGAAACTAGAGTTCAAGCAGAGGCTATCCATAGCCCTAGGGGCAGCAAAAGGTGAACTTAAACAATTATCAGAACAAATCCTTATAATTGAAACAGTGTAGAATGTTTGATTACTGGAAGTTGTTTTCTGATTGGTGCAGGTTTATGTCATCTGCATGCCCTAAATCCTCCAGTGGTACACAAGAAGTTTAAAATGGCCAATGTCTTGGTTGATGAGAACTTCATTGCTAAGGTTGCAGATGCAGGGATCTCAAAACTACTGGAAAAGATAGAGGAAGCAGGTCCATCTGACATGTCCGCTATAAATATTTTCAAAGATCCAGAGTAAAATTTCTCCCTATGTTTTATTCATTTTTTCTGTGGGCGTATAGTCTACTGGAATACTCAGTGCAGTTATCTGCCAATGTCTAGGGTAGAAATATCAGGGGCCTTCACTGAAATGAGTGACGTTTACAGCTTTGGAGTGTTTATGTTGGAGCTTATAACTGGACAGGAGGCTTTGCATATTGACTACTTGGGATCTGATGAAAGCTTAATTCGATGGGTATGCAAATTGACTATCGTTAGAATTTTTCATCGTAAGCCATATATAGAGAGATTCAGGGAGTCAAAGTTGACAGGTTTGCTTTCACCAATCTAACAGATAAACAACTCCCAGATTTGAACTGAAATTGGATATTGTTACCTTTTTGAAGGTCACATCTCGATTGCAGTCCAATGATTTTGTGGATCATCGACTGATGGGGACTTTCACAACAGATGGGATGAGAAATTTAATCAGGCTGACACTACGATGCATGAGTTCTCGAGGAAACAGACGACCAAAGATGGAAATGGTTGTGAATGAACTTGAAAGGATTCTAGAGAATGAATTGGCACTAACAACAGTTATGGGAGAGGGTACTGCCAAGTTTATTATAGGCAGTGAGCTGTTTACTTGAAACTGACAGCAGAGTAAAATTGTTGTGTTTCAACATCAGCAACAAACAACTTGTTCATGATTATCATTTTGTGAATGCGAGAAAGATCCGAAACAGCCACAAAAATCCATGTATCTGAAAACACAAAATTTTACCTCAGTCGTCCATCACTCAAGTCAAGTTTGAGTGTATGCCATCAAAAGAAGTATTTGTATTCGATAGCAGTCTGTGAAGTTGAGTTTATTTATGTCCACCTGAGAATCTTCACAAAAGGAAAGCTTGCAGTTGAATGCCACTCTTCCGAAACTGCGTGCACGAAAATAAGAAGATCATTTCTTGAGGTTCGATTATAATAAGCCTAGCAACAAGAAAATCTTCTCTGTTCCTCAAATCCAGAACATTTTGGGGAAATGAATGAATGGTTCATTGTACGTGTATAATTTTCCAAAGAGACACTGCCTACTATTAAACTGTTGGCCAAAATTTTCTTTTGGATAGATTATACAATCCTGTGGTTCCATAAAATCGTTGCCATAGGGATCAATAACGATTTCTATCGATCCAGTTGGCTGAAAATAGTAACAGACCACCAGTGGTAAGCAGTGCAAACTAAAGACTAACCAAATAAATTTTTACAGGACTCAGCAATAATTAAAATGATCGAAAAGGATCTAGTCACATGACGATAGGACATCCCTTCAATCGCAGGACAATAGGACATCTACAAGGGGTTGAAAAATTAGCAGATCATTAACGGTGTCCTATTTCTTTGCCAAATTATAAGATCATCAACAGTATCCCCACCAACTTTCTACAAAGTTCTGGACTGTGACAAGTCTCTCCCCGACCCATTAACCCCTTTTACCCAAGAACTGCTTTAGCCTCAAGATTCCTTAAACCAACTTTATTATCATAATGAAATCCACATTGATTCGATAAAATGGGTCCAGTAAAGATTTTGTGTCCGCCTCATTATAATTCGCCATCAATTTTTCTTTTTTTGTCACGCGTGGAGATAATTCAAAAATCTCCACCCGTTCAAACGAGAAAAGTAACATTACCCGATGAACAAAAGATTCTTCAGGGAGTTAATCTGTTTAACTAGGGAAATTGAATTAGACATGAAGACAAGCTTATGCCAAGATTCAATCTTTTGATGCCTACAGGGACGACAAAGGCAACGGACGGGGTCAGAGAGCCTGGGACTAAACGTGGGGCACTTTGGGCTTTAGCTTAGCTGGCTGTCTCAGACTTCGGACCCCAGACAGAGATCACGCATGTACGGTAAATCTATGGAAGTCCGTTTGGCCTGTTGGCCTCAAACATTTTGCTGTTTTATGCTTTTGCCTAAAATCTCTCTCTCTCTTCTTTTTAAAGGAACTAGGATGGCAATGGAACCGTCCCGCTAATTAGAAGTATTGAGAGACCGTTTAATTTGTCAAAAATTGTCTAATTTAATTTGTTAAAAATTATACTTAATAAAATTGAGGAAAAAAATAGGTAATTTTTAATTTTTTTGAACCGCTCAAAAGTAAATTAATTATAATTTTAGACTTATAAAAACTGTAAATAATCGATCTACTCTATAATAATTAAATAACTAAAGAAATATATAAAAGATAAAATGAAACAATGTCTTTTATTAGTGCTAATAATTTAGTGGTCATTTTTTACTGCGTGAAAATTCTTATAAAATATCATCAATTCCTTGTCGGCTCTAGGAAAAATTTGTAGATTCCTTTTACTGGCACTGCGTAGACATATTTTTTAGCTTTTGTTTATGCAGTAATGGTTCTTTTTTTAAATTGCGTGTGGTGTTGTCTTACACACTTAACTATTATTTTATGAACCTTCATAGATTCAAAGATATTCCCACCTTTTAGTCAAATTTTTGAAGGACAAGTAGGAATGGCAATTTTACCCGTACCCGTCAAGAATTACCCATACCCGTCCCGACGGGGACGGGGTCAATCACGTTTGACCGGGGAACGGGGCGGGGATCCCCGTTCCCCGAATTTTTTAGCGGGGATGGGGACGGGGACGGGATAGACTGTCCCCGCCCCGTACCCGTCCCCGTACCTGCCCCCGTTTCCTATTTATAATTTAATTTACTTTTTTATCTTTTATATAATATTTATATTAAAAAACTTATAAGGATATTTTAGTAATTCCATACCAAAACCTAAATTCCCAATGTTCACTTTCCTTATCCTCTTCCTCTTCTCATGTTTGCCCGGTTGCGTCTATTCTGGGATGATGCCTTCGCTCGCCTCTATGCTTCCGTTGAGGCTGACATTGATGCTGCTCTGTTAGGGACCTGAGTATTGAGAACAGAAAAGGATAGAGATAGAGAGTAGAGAGAAGAAGAGAAGTGAAGGTGTTTGTTAATGGATGGAGACAGGAGGCAGTAATCATTTCATGGGGTGGGTGTTTGTGCTGCTGATGGTATGGAGGATTTTTCTCTTTTTCAGTTTGCTCAGTGCAAAGCCTCATTATTGGATTTATGATTGCTAGTGTCCTTCCCTAAAGCTCTTTTTTTTTTAAAAAAAAAATTATTGTTTTGATGCCTCGGTTTGCTTAATTTTTGTTCCTTTTTATTCACAGGGATTTTCAGGGATGCGTATGATACACTGTTGGCCCCCTACGCTTGAAGCATTGACAATGTGACCGATTCATTTCTTTAATTTCACACTGCCTTGGTCTAAATTCTTTACTATTTACCTTCGCACTTGTGCACCAGCTTTTTTTATGTTTGTAGTCATTTAAATGGATAATTCTTCTATCGACTAATATTTACGTGCATTTTTAGCAGGTGAACTCAAATGAGTGGCAATTAAGCACTTCTATTGCAACTGGTGGGCGGTCAAAGATGTTGCAATTTGTGATGTATGCCCTTCTACCCAGTCTCCTTGCTTCGCAAACTTGAGTAATATCTGGACTGTGAGAATGAACTTAGAGATGCCTTCCAATGATATACAAGATGATGCAGGTTATCAGGATGCCCAAGAATGTGTTGATACACTTGCTATGGTATGCAACCCTGGCGTTGAACATCTATTTGGGCTTGTTTTGTGTGGATTTTACTCACATTTATCCTCTATTCACTATTTAGCTACTTAATGCCTGAGGAAGTGTTAATTGAATCCATGGGGCACTTGGTGGAAGAATAAAGAAGATAGGGATGGAAGGTCTACACAATTCTTTGATTTCATACTTTGCTATGCTGGCCTTGTTGATGCAATGTGCTATGCTTATGCAGCAAATTTTCATCTGGTGATCATGTATGCAGGAAGCACTTCTGATTTCGCTGCCAAGACTGGTCAATAATCTCTCATCATGTGTTGAAGGGTAACTTAAAATCAATTAGCATTTATTTTGGAACTTTTCATATTTGGCATAATTTTTTTTCTGTGAGAGTTCAATATTCTGCTTGACAAGTCCTATTCGTGTTGAAGCATTTTCCAATCTTATTATGGGTTTGCAGGGCTTGTTCTGCAGCAGTGGCAATCACAATGGCTCTTCAGTTGCTGGTATTGAAAAACTTGTCTATTTTGAAATTGATTTGTGTGCCATCATATGTAATATCGCCTGTCATATCTTGAATTCTTGAGTATTTACATGGCAATATCTACGAAGTCATATGACATAGCATGCTAAATTTTCTGGGTCAACACGGCACCTATTATTTTTTGTTTTTGTCCCTTTTTACTTTCATGCAATTGTCTTTTTTTTAAAAAAAATTTATAATTTTTCTGCTGTTATATGTCATCTTGTGGAACAATCTTTCTTAAGTCCTACTTTCAACAATAAATAGTAATCCATCGATTTAAATCTTTTTGTGCCGATCCCTTTTTGTTCCTTTTCTTAACCCTTAGATACATGCCATCTGCAAAAAAATGGAGAGATTTCAATCACAAATTGTTTATCTTAATAAAGGCGGGGATGAGGCGGGGACGGGGATCCCCGATCCCCAGCGAGGACGGGGATGGGGATTCAAATCCGCTCCCCGTCGGGGATGGAGACGGGGACGGGGACTGGGTTTAAAAGCGGGGACGGGGATGGGGATGGCATCCCCGCCCCCGCCCCGCCCCGTTGCCATCCCTAAGGACAAGGACTCCAATGATGGCTTTGAGTAGCTTTGCTTTGCTTGAGAGTTGAAAGCACTGGATGATCATCTGAAGGAACATGCATGGAACAACGATGTTCTCAAGATTTTATATCTCAATTTGTGACTAATTGGTCAAAATTAATTTGCAGCCGTTGTATTATTTTAGATGGTTTTGGGTGGTTAATGGATTAGTTGCAGATGAGATTTTAGAAAAACTGTCATCGACAGCTCAAATATATAAAACCATCTAACTAAATCCGCAAACACTTCTATCGCTAATATTTGCTTGGCTTCATCTTGATGGAAGGAGGGATGGGATGTTAAATTTATTTTTTTACCATTATTTAGTACTCTATCATTTTATTTTTTATAAAATAATTACATAATATTTTTACGAGGGAAACGATTCTTTATAGAAGACCAAAATGAGATTTGAAAACTCGTTTCAGTAAGACTAGGACCAGAGAACGAGATGAAGATAAAAATCAAAGACGAAAATTGGAGTATTTATTCCTGGCGCCGCTTCTGATGATAGTGGTGTCAAAAAGGTGAGTTAATTCATGTTCAAATTGGATCATTTTTTTGTTCAAATTATTTTTAGTTGGATTATTTTTAAGATATGTTATATTCGGTTCAAATTTGAATTGTATTGTTTTGAGTTTAAGTTGGATTTAATTTGAATTCGAACTGAATTATTATTTTTTAAAATTATTTTTTAATAAAATAAAATATTTTAATTAAATTCAAAACTCATCCATATGATAAATTAAATAATTAAATTTAATTTTTCTTAACCTAGATCATTCAGATCCAACTCAATTTAATTAGAAATTTTCAAGTCATTTTTAAATTTAGATCACTTTTAAATTTGAATTTAAAAGTTAGGCTCTTGACCCAATTTTTAGTTCGATCGAGTACTTTTTTTTAATGCCTTTACTTGTTGGTTCTTAAAAGGGTCAAAATTGATTAAAATATGAAACGACGCCGAATCAATGGAGAGCTGCTCACCCGCCTAACAAGTGCGAACGCAGCTTCGCTCTGTCACACAACTTCCAAGCAAAAAATGGCTTCCGTATCCATAACCCGCTTCTTCTCTCCTCAAGCTCTAGCTCGTCCGCGAACCCGAAACCTTAATCCCAACAGGACCTCTTCACCAAGAAGGCTCCCGCGGAGTCCTAATTTCAGCCGGAATTCTAATTATAGACCTCAAAGGACCAAGCACAAGTCCTTATCGGACCCAGTCACCATGTCCGGCGGCGACGCCACCACTTACACTCGCCTCCCTCCGAGAGAAGACTTTGCATTCTCGGACTTGAGTTTCTTGTCTCAATCACCCGCAGCAGAGGTGAAGCTTTCTGATTCCGGTGTAGCCAGGCTTGAAAATGAGACTGAATTCTTTAACATGAGTAGAGAGGAAGACGAAGAAGAAGAAGAAGAAGAAGAAGATGATGATGATGATGATGAAATGGAGGATGGCATGGATGGTGATTTAGGAATTGATTATGGGCGGTTTGAGGCATTTGAGGTTGGTTCCGATAATGAACAAGACGAAGACGAAGACGAAGATGGAGAGGACTATGATTGTGAAGATCATGCGAATGGAAAAATTGTAAATAATTACGAAAGAAATGGGTTTTATGAAGCGGGAGAAAATGAGATTGAAGGTGTAAAGGAGAAGGGAGTACCGGCAGTGATGAGGTGTTTCGACCGCGCGAAAGTTTACGTGAAGGCCGGAGACGGCGGGAAGGGCGTCGTGGCTTTTCGCCGAGAGAAGTTTGTGCCTATGGGAGGCCCGTCTGGCGGCGACGGAGGAAGAGGAGGAAATGTGTACGTTGAAGTCGACGGTTCAATGAATTCGCTGTTGCCGTTTCGAAACGGAGTGCATTTCAGGGCCGGGAGAGGAGCCCACGGGCAAGGGATGATGCAGAATGGCGCGAAAGGAGAGGATGTGGTGGTGAAAGTGGCGCCTGGCACGGTAATTAGGGAGGCAGGGAAGGAGGAGGTGCTGCTGGAGTTGGTGTACCCGGGCCAGCGGGCTTTGATATTGCCAGGCGGGCGAGGAGGTAGAGGAAATGCAGCTTTCAAGTGTGGGGGCAATAAGGTGCCGAGGATTGCAGAGAATGGCGAAGAGGGTCTGGAAATGTGAGTATTTGGTTGTGATTCAATCCTTCTCTACATTTGTTTGTGGTTTAATTGTGTTAATGGCCTATTTGTTTTGTGAAAAGAGGGTTAATTTTCGTACATTGCGCATTAAAAACCTTTTTTTTTAGTCAGATTTTGTTTCCTGAACTTGTTTTGTTTTATTATGAAATGGAAATCCGAAGAAGGAAGCAGAGTGTGAAATAGAGAGAATAGTTAGTCTTGTTAAGTCATTCTGAGGTATTGCGATTAGTAATAATCAAAATTGTTTGAGAGGAATTAAGTACAATTGCCAATGTGATACGCTTGATGTTCTGTAACCATATTTTGGACGGTGGAAGTTGTGTAGTTGCGAGAGTTTGCTATGATGTGTGTATTTAGGAATAATGGCATTCATGATCAGGTGGTTGGAGCTGGAGTTAAAACTGGTTGCAGATGTTGGAATTGTGGGTGCCCCAAATGCTGGGAAAAGCACATTTTTGAGCGTGATAAGTGCTGCACGGCCAACAATTGCAAATTACCCGTTTACTACGTTGCTTCCAAACCTTGGTGTAGTTTCATTTGACTATGACTCTACAATGGTAGTCGCAGACCTGCCAGGTTTACTTGAAGGTGCACATCGGGGTTTTGGTTTAGGACATGAGTTTTTGCGGCACACAGAGAGGTGTTCTGCCCTGGTACATGCCTTTTATAATGAACTGAAACTACTCTACTTATTTTATTCTAGTAAAGTGTCACATGGACCTTCTTGTCATTATGTTTCATTACCTTTACTTATATGCCAATATTCCATGGACTTACTTATAAGCTAATATTCCATGGACTATATCGTTCTTCAATGATACCAATGTATATGTTACCTTTGCCAGCAGACTTTTTGACATACCATAGTTTGTCATATCCATTTTCTACCATATGTAGAAGCATGGCAAATTTCACAACTGCAATTGTTATGTAAACCAAATTGGAGAGACCTGAAGAAACTGTTTTGGCATTCCTTATTTGGAGCTTTAGATTCATGATATGACTCTCCGAGATGAATTATAATGAACAATTGCTCGTATAGATTTAGAAGAATTCGTAAATGAGTATATGTTGGTGGGGCTTGATTTCTTTTTTCTGCACTTGTTATGCGTAGTTTCACACCTTTTCATTTCTTTTTCTTTCGATGTCTTTCAAAGGCTGTTTATTTAAGGTTCATCTTTTCCATTCCATTCATGGCTTCTAGGATTAAACAATTTTCATTGTTTTGAACTCCTAGGTGCATGTTGTTGATGGTTCTTCACAACAGCCTGAACTTGAGTTTGATGCTGTTCGCCTTGAATTGGAAATGTTTAGTCCTGAACTTGCTGGCAAGCCTTATGTAGTTGCCTATAACAAAATGGACCTTCCAGATGCATATGAAAACTGGTTGAAATTTAAGGAAGCACTACAAGCTCGTGGGATTGAACCCTTTTGCATGAGTGCTGTAATGAGAGAGGGCACTCACAATGTGATCTGTGCTGCTTATGAGCTTTTACGAAAAAGTAAAGAAGCCAGTAAAGGGTTTGAAGGTAAAAATTCCTTCAGTTTAATTTTCTAATTTATTATGTTATAGCACTTCTGGATTCTCCATTTTCCTTTAATCTTTTTGAATTTCAATCCTTATTTTATACACACTTGGTATTGGCATTTTTTTTAAAATTTCTTTTTAGGTTGGATGGATCCAGTGAACTTGAATCATGTAGCTGACACATTACAGAGGCAGCGAAGAGCACCGATTGATGACTTTGAGATCTTTTATGATGATGGGTCCAAAACTTGGCATGTAGTTGGTCCCGGGTTGCAACGTTTTGTTCAAATGACAAATTGGCGGTGAGTTGTTCTTGCATGACAATGACTACTGCCATTTTGTTTGTGGTTCCTGTTCTCTGGCCATGCCTTTATCTGATTTTTAGTTGTCTTATTCACTGAATTCACATCACTTTTCTAAGTGTGAGCCTAGTTAGCTACTCACTTCATTTTCTGTCAGACTATAAGATGTCTGCTAACCTAGCAAGAGATTGCTGGGTGAATTAATGGGGTTTATTCCAGATTGGATTAGGATGGGATGCTACTTGCCAACATCCATATCTGAAGTTCTAGCATCAATTTGCAGGAAATTTGGCGATGTCATTTGTTAATCTTCATGGTCAATTGTGTTGCCAAGACCATAAATGAGCATAGCTGACCTTAGTTGGCCAATTGGTCATAGGCTCTTTATGGTCGGCTAGAGTTACATGAAAGATAAGATTCCACAGAAGGATAAGAGTGAATATTTGAAGGTTTCATCATCTACACCTTAGTTTTTTGTCATTTGCATATCGTTGTTTTCCTGTTAGTTTCCTGGTACTTCCTAGAAGATGGTGGATCAAGTGTATGTTATTTCTTAGTTTTTAATCCTTTCCTTGCTCGAGGTCTGTCTCAGGTGTAGGAAATTTGTTCCCCAATTCTGATTTGCACATAAACCAACCCTTGCAACAAGTGCTGATCTGATTCGCATGGAACGTACAATTCTAATTTTTCACCAAGTCGATCGCATCTAGCATATTTCTAGCAGTAGCAGAATCTTCAATAGCAAGGCAACTTGTCCCTGTCTTGGACCTCCCTATAAACTCAAATAATTAACATGTGCTTCTGAAGTTACTACTTTAAGGGAGAGCATTGGTTTACGCTGAGGTTGCTCCATTGTGATCTAGAAGTAACAAGTTTGAGTCATGGAGACAGCCTCTTTGCGAAAAATAAAAGGTTGAATAAATTTGACCAAAATTTCAAAACCCACAGCGTGGGATCGTCAGTCATTGGGATGCCTTTCTGAAGTTATCTGTTAACATGATCCTTCTGGATTTCATGAAGAACTATATTTGTCCTGGAGTAGCTAATACTGTTTTCTTCTCCTTGTCTGTCTTAGGCCTCCCTATAAACTCAAATAATTAACATGTGCTTCTGAAGTTACTACTTTAAGGGAGTGCATTGGTGTAATGTTGAGGTTGCTCCATTGTGATCTAGAAGTAACAAGTTTGAGCCATGGAGACAGCCTCTCTGTGAAAAATAGAAGGTTGAATAAATTTGACCATTCCTGAAAACCACAGCGAGGGAGTCTCCGGGAGTCTCGGTCATTGGGATGCCTATCTGAAGTTATCTGTTAACATGGTCCTTCTGGATTGCATGAAGAACTATATTTGTCCTGAAGTAGCTAATACTGTATTCTTCTCCTTATCTTTTGTTTTATTTATTTATTTTATTTGAACAGATACATAGATTCCAACAGAAGGTTCCAGCATGTTTTGGAAGCCTGTGGGGTGAACAAGTCTTTGATCAAGCTAGGCGTCAAGGAAGGTGACACGGTGATTGTTGGAGAGGTGTGTTTACTTGGTCACTTGTATTTTTGGTTCTCATTGCAACTATATCATTGCCTTGTTAATATATTAATACATTTGGTTAATGCAAGAGTGGGAAACTTTTGTTAATGTTTGTGGTTGTCGATGCCCTTAAAAGGACTGGATTTTTGAGCAATATCTATTGTCACTTTTACTGCTTCTGGCAACATATGCATTTGTTCTTTATACTGCAAGCTGTTACCATGATTGTGTTTTAGAAAGGGTTCTCATTTTGGCATTTTGAGGGTAAATTTTTTTTTTGTTTTCCTGAATTGTGGTTTCTCAGTCTCAACCTTACAGACTGTGTGCTCTTTTCTTCCTGCCAGATGGAAATGGTGTGGAGTGATGATGACAGTTCTGCTTCATCAAACAAAAAGAAGGGATCATTTGGGTCTATCAGATGGCCTCAGTGGGAGTAATGCTCTAATTTTCTTGCTGATACAAGAATAGGTATGGTAAGATCATTATCTTTAGCGTTCAAAGAAAAAACAAACAAAATAAGACTGGGAGAAGGCTAAATATTTCCTGGACACATTTTTGCTTGAATTCTTGATGTCATGGCTGCTTGAGCTCTGCTAGATATGGCAGATATTAGACTGTTGAATAGCTTCAGATTGATGAGCCATTGTTCATTCATTGGTAGATGATTTGCTTTCCACCGAGAGACAATTCCCCTTTTCATAGCACCTACATCAGACTCATGACATCCGTGGCCAAGGATCTCCGTGCTTATTCCTTCTAGTTAACCTGGAGGAGCGCTGGCACACAAAGATCTTATATGTGAGCAGCGGTTCAGCCCGGTTATTAATTGCAATTCAATGGCGCTCAACATATGAACGTTCTATCGTGGGCTTGATTTCATCTGCAAGATGGTGTCGTGGTTAAATATTCATATACTTCTCTTCTAGCTTCTCAGAATCTTAGGAATCATCTTGTTTATTCTTTTGCAAAACAATATATTTCATTAAGGTCCTCGTGCATCTTTTGGGACTGAATTTTTGCGGTAAACCTATAGAGATCATTCTCCTCCATTGATTCCTTTTGACCCCCGCCCCCCTTCCCCAAAACTAAAAAAAAAACAAGAAGAATAACAGCTCCTCTATTGGGATGCAAACCAGGGTAGAAGGATTGAAAACAAAAGAAAATTTCGCGTAGAAAGGTGCTAATACTTAATATATCGTTGCTTGCTAATTGTATTCTGCGGAAATGGATGTTACACTAGTAGTGCCGCAGAAATGAATTTCTTCCAGTTAGCATCAGCACCATCCTCCCTCGAAATTTGCTCGAGAAAGATATTTGAGAGCGAATTTGATTTCGAGAATTACGTAGATCATGTATAAGTAGACATATAATTTGTTTAAAAACATCAAATAATTTTTTATTCTCTCTCTTAATTTAATCATTCAATAAGTTTTATCACTGTTTATTTATACATGTTTCAATAAAATTGTATTCTCTAAAAGTTTTCATTAATATATGTTCGCCCTTAGCAGCAACCACTTCATTACTAAATATTTGCTTCATATTCCTCAAATAATTCGGGTCAGGTTGGCTTCAGCTCATATTATTATTTCTAATCTTGAGTCATTCTGATTTGTATTCTGGTTATTTCAAATTTTCAGTTTTGAATATTTTAGGATGCGAATAATTGACTCTTTCAGTCTGTATAAGTTAGACTAAGTTAGATTATTTGAATGGGGTCAATTTTTGTTATCTTTAGTGCCAACTTCTTAGAGCCTTTTTTTCTTCCCCTTAGCAATTCTCCTTCCCCAGAAGTGTGAATGCTTACACTGTGATTTTCATGCAATTGTCCGGTCTGTGAAGGAGAAAATATTGGAAGTTGTATGAATCATAAGAGCAAGATTAGATGAGAAGCACATAGTTAATTAAATAATATTTAATAATTTATTTATTTTTTATTTTTTAAAATTTAATATATTTTTTATAATTTAATAATTTAAATTATTACGTACTAACTACACTCTTATAATTACGTTCCTAATAAGCTTTCATTCATACGAGGGTGTGGGGTTAGGACGGAAGAGCAAATCTAGTAGCATGCACCCTAAAGAGGAAGACAAAAGGACAGGGGGTCGCTCTCACAAACACAACCGTCCAATCTAAATCGCACCGTCCGAAATCAATCTTTGACCCCCACTCCCATCCGGAGATTCGCTTTCACTGTTCCGCATAATATACCACCACTCCCTTTCATGACGTGTGTACAATTTCCCGAACTGCGTGGCTGTTTCCTATTGGTTTCCCTTCTATAGTACAACAACAAACCCAACTTTATAAATTTTTTGTCTGAATTTTTCGTTAAATATATCAATATCTTAAATTTTTATAATTAATATGATATTTTTCATCAAGAAAATACATCTTATAATTTTTTTTTATTTTAAAAAGTTATTACAGTGACTGTAAAAGTTAAGATTTAATTGTTTACAAATAAAATTTGGATACAAATTTTTCTAGTGTTGTATCCAACTTTTGTTTTCTTTCTAATTTCTGTCCGTCGCTCTCTTTTTTTTTTTTAATCAGAGTTGCCCCATAATTTTTTTTTTTGAGTTAAAGTCAAGAGAAAATTTATATCTGTAAAATTTGAGTTTGAAGTTTCAAGCCTTGCTTTACATTTTAATTTGGTTAGTTTGTACCCCATCCCTTAAACAGATGATCTTAAAAAGATCAAGTGGACAATCCTGAACGCCAGGACAACGGGGTAATTGGTAGAATTTTAACCTTTCAATAAATAACTTTCAAGATTACAAATAGATTAATTAGTCTTTTAAAGGATACTCTATTGGTAACTAATTGTGAGAGATAATATAAAATTTATGAAAATATAAAGTACTAATAAGGTGACTCACTATTTTACGAGTCTCTAATTTTTATTTTTTTTTAAAAAAGAAGATTAACTAACATGTTTTTTTTTTTTTTTATAATATAACTCATATCAAATGAAATGAAAAACAACTACTCATAGTGCCATACTGTACCCAAGAAGATATTTTTTTTTGAACACAAAAAAAGTTGTTCGCAAATATATTGGTCATAATACCTATGAGTTGAGGTTGACATATCTACTGTTATTCTATCTTATTCAACTATTTCAAAAAGGTAGACAGATCACTCGAAAACTATTAAATCCGAGTATAACTGTCTCAAATCGACCACGAGTTAACAAGTCTGGAATTAGTACCGCGCCGCAAGCTTATGACCACGAGAAGTTGATATTGTCCCAAGCACTGACGTTAACATTTGAACTCGAGTCAAGTATGAGAAAAGTGCGTTAAATTACTATTAAACTATTACTTTAAATGATATAACTAAGAAGTTGATTTACCTATCTTTTTATTTTTTCCCCTTATAGACTCATCACGAGAGTGGTGAAATTTTTTTACTTTTCATAAATTTCAAGTCTCCCAAAATTGAGTTTTCAGATCTCTAAAACAAATATTTAAATTCTTAATTTTTATAATATATGGACCATCGGCTCATTTTCTATACAGGGAATCCAAAAGAACAATATCATAATCGTTTACACATTAGAGGGGCCACGACTGTTCTTGACTGCTTGACTAGAAAGGAGCTGTACAACAAAAAGGCCCAAGTCCCATAATAACAGGACAATTCCCGTTGCAACATAAGCCTTTAATATAAAATAACAAAAAAAAATGCAAAAATATGATTGCAGCTGATTAAAGAAATTCGGAATTATATAAAAAAAATTACAACTTAAAATTTTGTTAAAGTTAAATAGTAAGATTAAATTAGATTTTAAATATGATATAAGAAATATTGTAATTATCCAATTATTTCATACTCTTTTAAATATAAAATCACAATATTTTTTGACAGAATTATACAACATCACTTATACTATTTCATTTTTCTAACAAAAAAATAAAAATAAAAAACAAGCAAAGAGGAAAGGGGAGCGTGGAAGCAAAAGCTAGAAGAGAGAAGGTCTGTATTCAAAGTCCAAGTCTTAAGTCTTAACAAAGACACACACATGCTTGCTTATCATCTTTCCCCTAAATCCCGGATTACCTTTAACCCTGGAGAGAAAAAAGTTTGCTGTTTTGGAGAATGTGCGAAAATTCTCATCCTGACTCAAGCAGTAAGCAAAGCCAAGTACTAGTTGAGTAGAAGTGCCAATTTCAAAGAAAAAAAGTGCGAAGAGAAAGTGACCCCTACACGACTACACTGTCCCATTTGAAAAGTTTGCCTTTTGGAAAGACATAACCATCCATTTTAAGGAACTCAAAAAAACTTTTTGTGAAAAACTGTTACTCACTTGCATTCCAGCCAGACCCACTTGGCCGCTACTACTTTTTAGACGGGTCTTGACTAACCTTTCTCCCCTGCAAATGGTAAAACCCAAAACCAGCCTTTCTCCTTCCTTCAAACACAAGGCATATGTTCCTCCCAACCCTATTCACACTCTTGAAACATTTCCTATATGAAAAATGCTTACACCAACACTGAATATTGTGATCTAGCGATAAAAGTACTGAATATTGTCAGGTCAAAGATCCTGAATTTAAGCATTTATCAAGATAATTTGTGGGCTTAAATATATATTTGACTCGGTACTATGCTGTCAGAACTTTGATAGTGTGCTAATTCTTCTACATACAAACGCAATACTTCTTAGTGAGTTAGTTGGGACACTACTATGTTATCCTAATTTTTTAACCAAAGATAATAATAATAATAATGCTTACACCAAGTGAACTTCATATGGCTTTTTAACGTCTAACATTGTGTGACTGTTTGAACAAAACAACAATTCCCTTGACGTGGTAAAAGTAAGAATGTTATATCTGTCAATAAAATTCATTTAGAAAATATGTGTGTACTTTTATTCTGTTTTACGTTTTATTCTTAATTATTAAACAGCAAAATTTAGAAGAGTCAGATGCATACTATCTTTATTTCTATTTTAGTTTCGCATCTTCTTCTACTATCCAAGGACCATTAATTAAGATTACCAAATATATGCAATGGTTCATTCAGGCATCAAGTATTAAAGATACCATCTACACTGGATACTGTTCACAAAGATCGGGTCAAACAGAAATGGATAATCTTTAGTGGAAGAGTCAAGGCACATAGATTTTGTGACCATGTGATGCATTCTTAAATGAAAATAAATGATAGCATTATCTTCAAAATCTTTTATTATGTGATTGTCCTAATTTTCATTTGCATGAATGCACGTTACTTGTTTCACTGATGTCATATTGTTGGGTCCATTGGACTGTGTTAAAATGCACAGGGAATTATAGTGGCCAGCAACAAAGCATAGTATAGAGCGTGGAAAATGCTAAAAACAAGAAAAAGAGGTTGACCCATAGATTTATGATTAATTTATGTCATTCCCAATGCCATTTAAGCTATGTGTTATAAGAACTTTTCCCTTTTGGAATGCTAATTTGAACATGTTCCTAGTGCCCCACTTATAGGCTATAGCCTATAGCTTTTGTTTGAGCAGCTTACTTGATTGTGCTTTACAAAATTACGAGTGTTTTTCAAGCTTTTGATTGCTCTTCTGACCACAGCCCTTTTTCACTCACTGTTTGGAGAACAGAGATAGATACCCATGTCTCTAGATACTTTTGCTATATTTTCTTGAAAATATCTTGCAAAGAAAAAAAAAAACTTAAAAAAATGCAGCTGGAGCTTGGGTTTGGAAATGAAATTTTCAATGTAATTTTCTCTCCTATAACCTTGGGATAGGTGCTTCGGAATTTTAAAATTTTGTGAATTTTTGCTCTTGATTTTTAAAGTTTTTTGTTTTAGGTTTTTAAACTAGTATTAAATTTTTAATTTTTATTTTATATGAGTCCTTTTTAGATAGGTATTAGTCAACTTGATAGATAAATAATTTAACCAAATCGAGACAGTATTAAAAAATATTCAAATATATTCTAAAAATATAGAAACATATCACTGTATATATCTTACTAAAATTTTCTCCTTTATCTCACATATGGAAGGAAAAAACTGTAAATTCTCAACGAGGTCACGTACATGCCGGTTTGGCGAATTCTCGTCCGAGAAAAGACTCATGTGAAATGACAATTAAATGTTTATGATTAGTTTGAAAAACTCAAAAAGGATTGCGACTAAATTGCAAAAATCTCCAGAAGTGTAAGACTTTCAATTTGCCCTTCAACAGGAATGTATCCGATTTCCCTTCTGATACATTTTAATTGTATAGTACCATACATATGTTCACATCTAAACTCTCTATGCTGGCCTAGATTTTGGTAATAAATCAGTGGATTAAGTCAGTAGAATTTGATATTACAGTTTTACTGTCTATTTACTGTCTAAGTCCACACCAAGGTACAGTACCACATTCACCTGGGTAGAAAGTGGTGATGAATCAAAGACTTAACAGTGGATAAGCTCTCTTGAGTCTTCCAATGCTCCTAACATGATTGACATTTTGATAATCTTTATTTAACTTAAGATGCTGCAATACTAATGCAACTTCAGATAGCATATGGAGACCATGGTCAACAGCTACAATTAGCATCTGATAAGAAAAATATTAAAAAAAAGAAAATGTAATCTGGCCTAGGAATGAATCTGTAAAACTTGTAAGGCTTCTATAAACTGACAAAAATAAGAAAGCTGGAATTTGACTAATGGACTTCTTGTGAAGGAACCCCATTTTTTGGGCAATCTGATGTGGGGTCGGTTCCATGACACAAGACATGTAAGGCATAACCATCATATCTAATTCTTTACTTATTGGGGGCAATTTGTTTTGTTGATTAAACATATAAGCTTAACTGCTCCCTTTGAAAAATGATGAAACGGACAAGAAATTCCAAGTGGCTTCAGTGATCAATTTTGCAGAAAATGCGGATTCACATGTGCAGAGAAATGGAGTTATATATATTACAAGACATACCGATGCTAGAACATTCAAAGTTTCAAATGTATTTGAGATTCTCTAGAATCACGCAGGCCAAAAAAACCACACGGTTTCATCTTCTGGTTTTGTGTAATAGAAGATTAGAAAATGAATTAGCCTTCTATTATTATTAATGAGTTTGACATTCCTACACTATATGGTCCCTTTGCTACAAAGATTTTTTAAAGGCATTGACAGATATAATAGGGATTGGTCCCAAGCTCAGCAACCTATATATGTTCCTATTGGCCCACCTTCTCTCTCTCTCTCTCTCTCTTTTCAATTTTTAAAAATGAGAAATTAAACGTAGTCTCTTATAATCTCACCAGAGAGTATTGTAACGCTATATTCAGAAAGTACGAAGCGACCAAATGTTTTTTTCTTTTCATCAAGCGGTGAATTTTAAATTTAATCACACCACTTAACCCACTAACCCATTAAAATTTGACCGACAATGATTCATACAAATCCAAATTCTTTTAATCAATCAAAACTCACCAGGGGTGATATTGGCCCACTTTTAATAATATCAAAAGTTTAGTAACATGGTTTTCTCGTGACTCGGCCTGGCTGAAGTAATTTTTAATCCCTTGTTTTGCTTGAAAAACTTCAATCGCTTGCACTTTGCTGATGAAATATTTACCTTATCATCACAAGGTACTAATACTATGAAATTATGCTGTAAATATTTCCATTGGAAATTTTGCAGATTTGAGTTCTTCTTTTCTTTTTTTTTTTTTTGGTCAAAAGTTCTTCATTTCTACAATTAAAGAGATTCTGTAATTCTTTAATTCTTTACAAGTTCCAGCTTCTAATTGCATAAGTTGAAGCCTTGAAGGACAACTTGATACGCTTATACTAAAGAAACACCAGATACTGACTGCTAGAAACTAGGAAAAAACCCAAGATCTGGTTTTTTTTTTTTTTTGGTTACACAATAAAAACAAGACTTCGAAAGTAGGTGAAAAAGGGACAATGGTCTTCTACAGGATGACACATACGATGTCCTTTTCCTTGTCCCCATGATCAATCTCAGTGCCTTTAAAAGACTTCTTCTACAACTTCACTTACCACACAAAATCTAGGGGTTTCCTTCTCCTGTTCAACTTGTTCCCTCCCATTCTCTCAACAGCTCTCTCCTTCTCTTTCTATCATTTTCTTTTCTCTTAATTATAGCAGTTCCACAAACAGTTAGGCCTACTTTTCTTCACTAATATAATTATTATAGCAATGTCCACCTCCAAAAGCTCAGAGAAACCGGCCTTCGGTGGATTTGAATCAGTTGAAACTCAATCTGGCTTTGCCATCATTCAGCGGAACACATCCCCAACTCAACAAGCTGGTGAGAGAAGAGGCAGGAGAAAGCAAGCAGAGCCAGGAAGGTTTCTTGGAGTGAGGAGACGACCTTGGGGTCGATATGCTGCTGAAATTAGAGACCCAACAACTAAAGAAAGGCATTGGCTTGGCACATTTGATACTGCTCAAGAAGCAGCTCTTGCTTATGATAGGGCTGCACTTTCAATGAAAGGCACCCAAGCAAGAACCAACTTCATATACTCTGATAGCAATGCTTTTCACCCTCTTCTCACCCCATTTGATGTTCAAGCTTTCTTGGCACCAACCCCATTTCTCACACCACCCGCGGCCACTACTCATCATCATGAGACTAATAAACAGCAACCCATCAACGAGAACAGTCCCACAAAGCTTGCAATTCGTCCAAATGAGACACCAAACCATTCAAGTAGTGACACCTGTGGAGGCGAAACATCAGATGGATCAGCACATGACAGTAACTTCTTTTTCTCCTTGGAGGAAGACAATAACTCCGGCTATTTGGGCTGCATTGTCCCTGACAATTGTTTGAGACCGCCAGCTAATTCCTCCGGTAGTCCCTCGAGCACAAGCTCCAAAACCAACACGTTCAATGCTTCAAACGATCAGAACTATTTTTGTTCCATGAACTCATCAGCAGGTTCCATTGAAAACCAATCACACGGTGGTGGCAATTGCTATGCGTCATCACTTCCTTCAAACGTCACCTACAACGTTCCACCGAATGCATATGCCCCATCAGAAAACTTGTTTTCAGCTCATCATCAAGATCAACTCAACACTGGATTCTGGGCAGATCATCAGCATGCGCAGGCATTTGGTTTTGCTTCTTATGGGGAGCAGCTCCCAGCAGCAGCAAACATTAATAACCAGTTAATGGTGGACAACAACGCATGCATGGAAACTTTTTATCCAAGTACTGATAATAGTTATGGATTCATGCCTCCAGCAACTACGTCTTCAACGCCATGCTCTCCTCCATTCACCCCTTATGGTGATGCAGTTGACTTCGGTTATTCTCTCTTTTAACTAGTGTTGCTTGGATGAGTACGGCATCAAATCAACCTTTCAAAAATATTTTTATTTTTCGTATCATCTCATTTGCATGCATCTTGTGTTTTTCTTTTTTCGTTTAATTGGCTTCCACTGTGATTCAAAACTCGAGACTTTTGGTCTTGGAGGCGGCTTTGGTACCAATTGAGCTACACAGCTCATTTAGTTCTTAATTACTAATCTTGCTTAGCTGTAATTACCTTGAAAAATTTCCACATTTGTGTTGGAACGATGAGTATTCTACTTATGTGAGTTGTTTCGAAAAGCTGTTTCAACTTTTGCGTCCAACAACAACGAAATAGTTCTCCATTTTTATTAATTCTATTCGATGTGCAGGAGCCGTGGAATATCTTAAATGCTTGATGCGTGTCCTCAATTTTGGCTATTTGCCTCATCTTTTGTAGACAAAAAATTGCTAACCACATGACTTAGTTAACATGGACAGGCATGCAAAGCACTAAGAAAAATGTAGATTATTCAAGATTTATTTTTAATTAGTATGATCGAGAAGCAAGCTGACGATCAACACTTTCCCATGTTTGCGAGTGTCTGTCCAGTTCATTGTCCTTCAAATATGATTGCGTGTGTCTAGTTGCATGCCAATGGTTGTCGTACGTAAATATCAGAAGGACAGTTCTCAAGTACGAGCTAGCATACCTCAAGGAGTCAGTGAGTCGCCGGTGTGGATGGATATTATCATATTGATTAAAATTAAAATTATGTGACTATACTTAAATAATAACATGTAATAATAATATGATTATATTCAATATCTGACAGTTTAATTATATATATATTTTTTATAAATTTATAAAAATTTCATAATTTAACGCCTCCTATTATTTTATTACTAATTTAAAATTACTATTACGAAATTAAAAATTTCTTTTTTAGATTTATATGTCAAACTTTTGTGTCCTCTGTCATACACCAAAATAATAAAGTTATAACATGTCTAACTAAATATGCCTGATTGTCGGAAAATAATAATAATAATTCTAAACATATATTTTGGTAGTCACTCAAATCCTGCCGATTCCTCATGGAAACACGATGTGCTAAGAATTGTTCTACCATCGCGAAAAACATATTAGCCTGCTAATTGGATTGGTTTGGGAATGGGACTACTGTAGAAATTCTTCACAGCTAAACACAAAATACAAAACATTGCGACTGTAGACTTACATCTTGGGATCTAAGCAGAATCAGAAGCATAGCTTTACTGTTCATGGGGCTGTTTGGGATCCTAAATTGACATTTCTTAAATATATCCACGCATTACATAGCAGTATAAGTAATTGGGGACCCATTTGAGCTAGCCTTCAATATCGCGAGTTACTTTCAAGTCAAGGAAGTCACTTGATACAATTACCTCAGTTTCAGTTAATTTGTTTGCATACTGCAATAGTGACAAAGAGGGAATAAGTGGTCGATAATTTTGACAGCTACCATGACTTTAGATACAAGGACATAGTTCCCAAGCTTTTGCACATTCTGAAAGTGGTGGAATCCATGAATGTGGTACCAGTTTTCACAGTTGCATCCAAATCTCAGCGGGATATGCAGACAAAGTGACAGTGACCTCGTACCAACGAGAAGCCTTCTGTCACTCAAAATGTGAGCCACAAACGCTCCATCCACGGTCCCAAAAGAATCAACCGCAATCTCAAAATAAAATGGTAACCAGATATTCTGTAGCAGTTCAACTAAAATCAACACGGCTAAATCCACCCTCATTACTTCCAATTGGTCAACATTGAGACATGATATAAACCAATGAAATTACTAATGGAAGTAGAAGAGAGGCATTGTTATTACACAGACGTGATTAAAACTTTATATATTTGTATTTCATAATAAATTTATCAGTATCAATGTCAAGCATTTCAATTGTCACAACATAACTATGTACCTAATCACTAGTGAGGAAGCATTCGAATGCTTCCTTTCAGTGTCTGTAATTGCTTTCTCTTTTTCGTAATGTACCCCAAAGAAAAAGAGGGGGAACAAGAAAACCTTCAAATTCCTTTCTAGAACAAATTGGAAGCTTGTTCCCATATTTAAAGAAAATTGTAAAAATGGTTGGCATGATGAAGACTAGGCTGACGGTGGAAGGAATGGCATAGGACTGATCTTTTTCAATTAGAAAAAGATTGGAGCATAATTAAACACAACAAGCTCCAAGTTGGAGACACAGAAGCATTTCTGCCTAAGGGAACTGCAAATCCTTTGGAGGTTATTCAAAAGAAAGGTGGAAGGCTGTATGGGAAGGCTTGCTAAATCTTTTGAGGGTTGGCCAGATCTTATTCATAATAAAAGTGAAGGTGATAAGACTATGAACAGGGACTATCAGAAGTAAATTGTTGTAGACCTGAGAAATGAAACCTTCTGTTTTGGGGGCTTCAGCAAAAAGGTATGAAGAGTTTGACCCAGAAGGGTGAGCAGCGGTATTTGATATATTTCATTAACTTGACTTGTGTGCCTCTGCACTACTGCTGCTACCACCAGTAGAAGGACCAGAACTCTGCCCAGACTGCTGTGCACTTGAATGGGAAGCTAGTCCGCTCTTTGAAAAAACTGAACCAACTGATCCACTAGAAGTGCTCATGGTAGAAGACATTCTTGCTGAACTGGAGTCCTTGCTTGATCCAGAAATTAGTTCAGGCCTCAACTCTGAAGATGAGGATGATGGTGCTAACATGCCTCTTGAAGTGCCCACAGGGTATGGTGCAACTGGCATATCAGTAAGAGAAGATGCTGAAGGACTGTAACTCAATGTTCCCATTGGGTGGTTGAATTTGCATGCAGGCCCAAACTTGCACTGTCCACGTTGTGCATAATGCGTGCAAAGGGGTGCACCCTGATTAACACAAACAAACATCAGAAACACACTACCTTGGCAGAAGATGAATTAATAAACACCTTAATTCGAACAGATAAATTTCTACAAACATAGCGATGAGAAAGGACAAGACACATTGACTAACAAATAACATCATTCTCTTTTCATCTATGTTACAATAATCCTTAATTCTGCCTGTCCTGCTTCTAGTTAAGACTCCTAGCTTATTTACACTCGTCTGAAGACAAAGTATAAAAAATGCTAAAACAAGAGATAAAGACAAAAGAGACAACTGAAGATGAAGTATAAGGATACAAAAAGGAAGAATTTCAGCAAATTTGCATAGAATTACTGGCAGTACTTCAGTATCTCACAAAAAGTATATGGTAGCCACAGAATTGATAAGGGTAGCTAATGTCAGGATCACAGTACACAAGACAGTTCTCCCAACCTTCTGCAAGAAAGTCTATTCAGGACTTGGGATAACTTTGTTATCCCAGCTCTCTCTTGACAAAGTGTGAATCCCAAGCCACTAACATTATTGCCAAAATAGTATTTAGGGAGGAACCCAGAAAAGAAATAACCCTCAAAAGCATCATCCACAACCCCACAACATTATGCTCATGAATACACACCGACCATGAGAAAAAAGTTACAAGGAGCAATAACCCCGGGGGGGGGGAGGAATGGTGAAGCTACGTGACAAATTCAAAACATCAGCCGATCAGTTCCTGAAAACCAGGAGAAGCCCTCTAAAAAAAAAAATGTGTCTACACATCTTTCAACCTAGACAAGTAGCCTTACTCAGGTTTAAGGCAAATAAAAACCTCAGTCACCTTCAAATTACCAACCATGCCCCAAGAATCACAAATTAACTCCCTAAATTTGTTCCCAATTTTCAAATTGATGAAATACAACTCTAAGATATTTTCTATACAGAAAGATTAAAGCTTCATAGAAAAATTGTTCAGATTAAATATCTGTCTTAGAGACAAAAGCAAAGCATCCACAACATCACTTGGGCTGCAAATGTTCATTCATAAGGCATCAATCATACTAAGGAGATTGTATCATAGCAATTATTTGAAGACAAAAATCACCTAACAGTACTTGGATATTTATAATTAGGTGTCAATCACTGTGATAACTAAACAATTTTTTTTTGTGCCTACATGAGCAGCAAGGAGATCAAACACAACTGCCACATGTATAAGACAAATATGTATAATGAAGTCAGAACATAAGGCAAGAAAAAGTTGAATAAAAGAAGATGCCCAATGTTCTTTTATGCAAGTAACAAGAAGCCAGGAAAAACATCTTCCCACAAAATTAACATCCCAACTTTGATCCATTAAAATGGTGTCCTCATTCACCAAGCAAAAAGATGCCCAAGGTTCTTTTATGCAAGTAACAAGAAGCCTGGAAAAACTTCTTCCCACAAAATTAACATCCAAACTTTTGATCCATTAAACTGGTGTCCTGATTCACTGGGCAAAATCATAGGAAGTTAAAAATCAACCTACATACTCTTAACAACCAAGAAAGAATAGCAGGAATCACAAAGATCACTAGATGAACAATTTTAAATGGACCACGTATTTAATATCTACAATTAATTATGTTCATCAACCAACAAAAATAAGCCTGGTCTTGACTAATGAAGAAGAGGATGAGGTTGCATTTACCAAATGAGAAAAAGGTGCAGAAATTCGTTGCAAGAAGAATAGAACATGAAATTAAGATGGTAAAAAGCAAGCAGTGCAACAAAAAATTATGCCAGATGGGAAACCACTTCAAATTTTCCAGCATTAATCCAGAAAAAAATGATGGCAATGTCACTGACAGGAAATTATCTGGCTAACATAGCCAAATATATGGGCAAACAGAGCAAAATATAGGCATTCACATTACAACATGTGCGCATTTAAACCCTTCGCTATATATCATAAACTCCTGTGTGTCAGAGTTGCATACAAAGAACTGAGGTTCTGTGCACGTCTAACAGCAAAAGTTATGGTAAAAATGTAAAATTTTCAGAAACACAAACACCAAAAGCAGGGGGTGGCAAAACATACAGTAATTTCATTGGAACAAATGGGGGACACAATTGGAAAGTGTGTGTGTGGGAGGGTTGAGAGGGAGAGAGAGATTCACAAATAGCACAAAAATATCTGCTTAAAGCCCCAAATAAGCCAATCATAAGTGCCATGTAGTAAACAAAGACAAACAGGCTCAACGTTATATTTCCAAGCCTCAATATAAAACATTGCAATGCAAAGGAATTGAGAAAGATGCTTACTGGACGCAGTGGAAGACCCATGGGACTAAGTACAACATTTGCTTTTGGAGCAACAAATTCTGGTGGATGATGATATCTACATGACGGTCCAAATTTACAGTCGCCAGTTTTCATATAATATTGACACTCTGGCTGGCCAGGTCTCTCTGGAAACGAGTGTTCCTTCTGACTAATGCTTGAAGGGCCAACTGTAGAAGGCAGGGCTTGATAAGGTCCCGTATAGGCAGATGCTGAAGGAGATAATTGTGTTATCCCAAACACCGAGCTTGACCCAACAGCAGGCTGCGTACTGGAAGAGGGACCGGGACTTAAAGGTGCCTGCACCAGGAAGTTAACAATTAACTGAAAATAAATAAGAACAGATTGCAACAAAATGTTGTGGAACAAAGGAAACTTATATTCTATTACCGGATACGGACTCCAACTTGGATAGGGAAGCATGCTTGGGGAAAGCAGCACAGGACTATAAGGGCCTTGAACATAGCCTGGCATTAGAGGTGATCTTGCGACCACAACTCCGTAGTGCTGAGACGAAGGACCAGATGGAGACTGCACCGCAGGATATAATGCAGGTGCAGGTAATGGAGCAGGCACAGGTGCAACTTGCGGAGCTAATGGTTGTGATGGAACTTGTATATTAGCTGGCTGCGGATGATGAAATTTGCATGTTGCACCAAATTTACATTGTCCAGTTTTTATATAATATGTACATTCTTTTTCACCCTGTTGTCAACAAAAATATGTCATTCGTACAGACTAAAGAAGTACACTGAAACATGAAAAAGACAAGAACAAATAAATATCCAAGAGATCAAACACCAATGGCAAGAACAAAGATACACAGACCGGACGTAATGGATATCCATAATAGTTTAGTGCCACCGGACTAACTGAACCAGCTCCCAGCTTAGGGTGGTGGTACTTACAGGAAGCACCAAATTTACACGTTCCTGTCCTCATATAATACTGCAAATGAAGAAAGACCAGCAGAGTCAAAAAATATAAAATTGAACTTCACCAAAACTGTCAAACCTTAGCATAGACACAATAGAACAGTAAAGTTCCGAATGCAACCAGCACACATAAACACAAAAAAAAAAAAGGCATGCCCATCATGGAAAACAATTTTATGAAAGCACATTCTACACCATCAACAATTTGCATGCATCCCCAACTCGACCAATCTCAAAACAGCCACATGAATCACCTGACAAATGGGTTGACCCTCTCGCTCTGGATATTCCCCTCCAGCGGCTCTTGCTGCGCCCAATACCTAACCAACCTCAAGTTTCTCAGCAAACCAATAAGCCGACGAAAACTATCAAAACAAGACAGATCTTATTAACTATATCAAACCAAACACAAAGACAAAACCTGTCATATACACAAGTCCAATTTCAAGCACCAGTAAGAACCCCACATATCAAAACACTCAAATTTACACAAGCAACAGTCCAAAACCTATCGGAAACCACAAGATCAACACGAGACAGTGGACGATCACATTGAAGAAAAAAGTCATATCCATGAATTCAAACTGAATTGAAGCTAAAACAAAGAGAATCAGGCAGAATTACCGCGGCACGGTCACGGGGATGATTAAACCGACACCTATCCCCGTACCCGCAAAACCCGGTCCTCAAGTAGTAAATACAATCGGCCTCGTCGGGTCTTTCCGGGTACCCGGATTCCCCTTCTCCCAACCCAAACTGCCGAACACGCTCTGCATTCAAACAAAACAAACAAACAAACAAACAAAAGTCAGAATCAAAAAGATTCATTCCACAGCTCCACATTCAGCGAACCGGGAGCCGAAATTGGGAATGCGGTTGAAAGCAAAACAAAACTCGCCTTCGAGCCCGGTTTCGGGTCCCGGAGCGGTCCATTCCGGTGACGGATCGGACTGCGAGCCCTCCTGGGTCCGACGGTACCGGTCCATCCTTTGCCGGGCCCACCCGAAATTCCCGGAACCGGACAGACTCAGAATGAGGCTCCGATCAAATGGTGGGGGTGCTGTCTGATTATCCCTTTGTCTGCAGCTCTATATAAAAATTTACAAAAAGAAAAGAGCAAAAAAAAAAAAAAGGAGAAACTGAAAAGACTTCTTATTTTTCTTCTTTTAATTTTTCTTTTTTTTTTTTTCTTTCTTTCACACTCAAAGACACAAACACAAAAACACAGCAATGTTCGGTTTCGGGGGGTTTTTTGGTTTTCTCTCTCTACTTTCTCTCTCTTACACAATCAGTGTTCAAAAGAGTGATAGTTTGGTCTTACTATGGGCGTGTGCTTTGTCCTGGTGGGTTGTTTATATACGCGCCAAACAAGGAAGAAACCGCCTCAAAAAAAAATATCATTTTTTTAATTAAGGTAATTAAATTTAAAAACTATAATAATAAATTAATTAAAGCGTGAGATGAGAGCTAAGAAAGCACATTTTAAATAGGTAACCCAAACTGTTTTGTTGTTTAAGTGTTTGTGGATGCCAAACTGACGAGATTGTCCTTGCCCTTTGGCTTTTGACCTTGCGTTACGAGGAAATGAAAGTCCCTGTTGGGATGGGGGTAAAGTTGTATTTTAACGCTGAGGATATTACAAAAAAGGGGTTAATGAAGGGATTAATTAACTAATAACTGATTTGCTCGTTAAAGTAATCCTGTGTGACCTAGCTCATGGAGAGAAAGGTAATGCCATCGCTTTTGTTGGTTGACGTGGCTTGAGAAGCGGATCTTCATTTATCGTTATCACAATAATAATTAATTAGAAGGGTACAAAGAGAAACCAAATTTTTGGTTGGGGTTGTTCTTTTTCCCTAAAAAAGAAAATTGGGGTTACCATTATATTCTTCGATTTCAATAATTTTTTTAATTTTAAAATGAAAATTGGACTTTTTTTTTTTTGAACTGATCGTTCATCGATTGGAGAATATGAATGATAAAGGAGAAAACATGATTTAAATTTTAAATCTTCCAATTAAAATTTAGTAATGTTAGATAATTAAATTTTTTTAAAAAAATTGATAACTGTTATTAGATAAATTGTATGTTCATTTATATTCATTAAAAATAAGTTACGTATTGAACTATTGATGCTCTACTTTCTAAAATTCATCCAAATTACTTCCCAATTGAAGTTAATTTGGCTTTGTTTTCCTCTAAAATCTAAATTATGGCCAATTCTTCCGCGCTTGTGGTTCAACCTGCAAAGATCTGAGAAACTGGGAGGTTTTACACCGGAAAAAAAGACGCCGGCGTTTCTTTTTTTAACTTTTTCGATGGACCAACGAGACTGTGACACGTGCGCAAATAGTCCTAGGCACATCCCTCTTTCTTTCTTTATATGGATTGTACAGAAGCTTCGATCCCGCCCACGTGCCACTGAAGAGCGTGATCACACCCCGCTGTTAATGCCCACTACGCAGGATCTTCTGATTAGGGCACGTGCACGTGTTTAAGTAAATTAATATATTTGTTCTACCTTGTACATTTTTTTTTTTGATAAGTTATACATTAGCTATTCATATATATACAAGTATATATATAAGTACGAATGGAAATATATAAAAATATATAGAATTTATTACTGTCGCCTAGTGTCTTAAAATTCTCATTTAAAAATTTTAACAATAATTAAAGTAATCCAATACAGTAATCTTTAATTAAAAGAATTTTATTCATTATTTTTACTATTGTCTTATCATTTTCTCTATAGATAAAAAAAAAGGCCCTCTTTTCCCAATAATTAAGTAGTGCTATTCAGGAATAGTTCAATTTGACAATAATAAGATCTTATTAGCTGTCATAATCAGATAAATTTATTTAAAGCAAAACTAAAAATATAAATGACTTACAATAATTTTAATTTAGTTAAATTTAATACTTCTGATGTGAAAAATTTGCATGATTTTTCATATGAACCTTAATTAAGTATTAGTATTAATGTAACGATAATTACCTTTTCAGCTTTAAAGTTTATAATGGAAATAAAATGTTGAGGCAGGAGGATTTTTTTTTTTTTTTTGGTGTGGAGTAAAAAAAATCCTCCATTTTCATGGCAAAATTAGAAAATGGCACAACAGTAACTACCCAGCGAAAAGTCGGACCAGTACGGCAGTACCTAACACAAACGCTGTGCCAGGCCAGCGCGTGGAATGGCTTTCAATTCAAATCAGTTAAAAGAAAATGACGATTAATAATTAAGCTAAATGTGGAGGTAATGCCAAAAAAAAAAAAAAAAAAGAAAAGGGAAAAACATGTGGAGGTTGTTTCAGTTAGAATCAGTTGAAGGTGAAATTCTTATTGATCAACGTCCCAGCTACAGCATCCAATTAATGGACGGCCTAGATCTGTCTCATGTCAGCGTCTGAACCGAAAATGACCTGGTGTTATTGCAGTAGGTAAGAGTTCCATAAATAATAAATAAAAGAAAGATGAAGATATAATAAAGTCACGAATTTAAATTTTTATTAAGATATTTATTAAAATTTAAAATACATTAGCCACTTTACAATTATAGAAGTGGTTTAGTTATTTTTACTAAATTTTAAGAATATGCTTCTTTAGTAATTTTGTATAATAATTTTTATTAATTATATAATAAAACGACACAACAATTTTTATCGACAGAATTGTCACTTAAGCTTTCTGAAAAAAAAAAAAGATAATAAAGGCAGCACCACTGTTTCGGACATCCGGCAAGAGTGGGTAACCGGGTGTAGCCGGTGTGCGCTGGGGAGTAATCGCTCCGCCGGGGACCGGGATAGCGGGTAATCAGGTGGAAAAGTGAGCTTCGTTTGACTTGGACAACGTTTGGCCGCGAGTGTGACACTTTTTGACATCTTTTTTTTTTTTTCTCTTTCGGCCTTTTGCATTTCCAACGTTTGGCACTTTGTCGTAACTGAGGCAGATCTTCTCTAATCAAATGTCGGCGAGCCGACCGTTTCGCGAGTGATTGGCAAAAAGAGCGTGGGGACTACACAGCTCCGTCGGTCTGTCTAATGGGCTGGGTTTAAAGGCTGCAAAAGTTCACGTTATTGGACCAAGTCCAGCTAACTCTTCGCCCGACTAGCCCATCTTATTTCCGATCCCAAGCAAATCAACGCAACAATTGCGATTAGAGACATGTTTGTTTGTACCAGTAATCGTGTGGTCTAATTAAAAACGTTTGGTTCTATATACGAAGTTTTAGGTTCTAATGCTATCAGACAAATCTTAGAATCAGAATCCATTGGTGCGATTAAACTTAAACTTTTCTTAACGTGAATCCTGCATAATTATTTAGATCATTTGCACTAAAAGAGATGAGACCTAATACTTTATGATGAGAACATCAAGACATCACTTTTATTTTCCTATTTTATCGACCAAAACAAAAAGAAATGTTTGAATTGTACCATATCTTATTGATTGAACTTTCTTCTTCTAAAAAAAAAAAAAAGACTTTATCAAGTATGTTGATCGTAATACTTGTGAGCTGAGACTCATTTTTAATCATCGACGTCCTTATTTAATCATCTCAATAAATGTAAACTCATCACTTAAACATTGTTATATTCGAGTGAGCCTTCTCACGTTTAGCCTTGATGTTAATGAATTTGAAACTCGATACTGTATTTCTCGACATAAATTATAGTTTATTAAGGGCGAGTGATAGTAAAAAAATTGAACCCAAGCCAACACAAGAGAAAATACACCCGATCATTAATCAAATTAATCACCTCGAGTGGTTATTGACTCAATAATTTGATAAATGAACTGTGAAACTTAAAAAGCTTACATAGCATATCAAAGATAAGATCAATAATTAAATTTTGTCTCTAATATTGATTAGTCTAATAAAGTTGAGAGAAAATTAAAACTAAACTGAAACTTGTATCACTCTTTAAAAAACAATAAAAAGGTAAGATCATCCATAAGTACCCACTGGTTCAACGTTTAACTTCTCTCATTGTTACGTGACAAATAACACTCAATAATGCATTTATCGATTTAATTAGTTTAATGAATTTCACCATTTTAGCCTCATTCGAATTGTGAGTACAATTCTTACACAACTCATAAAAAATAATGACGTTATTTATATAATGTTTTCTGTAACTTATTCTGTTAATTGATGAATTCAAGTTTTAACGTAGTTTATTTTCTTTTTTATCACGAATGACCTACTCATTTTGGTTTGAATTAAGCCAAAACTTCTTTTTTTTTTAATTCTCATTTTATCTTATTTGTCCCATTAGCTAACTCATACTATCAAAAACATAGCCAATGCTGAATGGTTTCAAATGGGCATAATTAGAAGAGTTAATATACAAAAAATATTTCTAACCCATTTTATAATAAATTTGGCAAGATTTTTTAAAATGTAACAATTTTTTACTATAAATTAATATCATAACAAAAATGCATGTCGTCAACTAGAATTGGCACTTGACAAAATCAATCAATTCTAGTTGACTACATGCTATTTTTATTATGATATTAATTTACAGCACATAAATCATTATATTTTAAAAATATTATTAAATTTATTACAAAAACTTAAAGTCTTGAGTTATTTTTGTACATTAACTTGAGTCAAAATTTGTCAAATGGAGGATAAGCTTGTCAAATGGGCATACTTCCATTTTCTTACATTTCCGTGTCGCTACCTTACAAGACAGTCAACCTGAATAATTTTTCATATTTTTTGTCTTTAAATCATCTGAAATGGCTTTGAACAAACAGATCAAATGGACCGAACGAGCTTTGCTACCCTGGCCTTATAGGCCATATATTTCAGGTCGAACCAAGTGTAATTATTATGGTGCCGTAAAAATTAGTCAATTTTCTAGTTGTTTGTGATGATTGGGTATTTTATTCACAAACTTCTTCAAAATGATGGGGCTTGGGAATAACAAACATTCAACAACTCAAGTTCATTTCTCTGTTCTGTACAAACAGAAAAACACTAGTAGATCCATAAGGATAATGTGAAAAACGATTATAGAAAAAATACAAAGTATTTGCACTCATGAGAATTATAATACCCACGACACATTGTATTTTTTCTTCAAACGAAACATTTCATAAAATATTTGTAGTCTATCAAAACTTGTAGCATAGTTGACGATTATAAGCTTTTCTTTTCCGTTCATAGTGCAATTCAATATATTGAACGCATAATTATTTTTTTAGGCTTTTCTTCTCGGAAAAAATACATAGTTAATTATTGAACTTTTTACTAATGTGCAAAGTTATTACATTTCTTATTGTATATTTTTTACGATTCTTAATATTTGTAAAGCCCTATTTATAGGAATAGGATTAACTCTTCCATTTTAAACTCAGACAAAAAATTTTCTATTTCATCATCCACCATTACTATTATTTTCTTTATTTTCCCCGAATTTTGAAACCATTAAAAAATTTTCCGCCTCTCAATTATATTAGTGTGAAGATTGATTGTTATAAGTCACCCATATATAACTTGATTTTTATTTTTTTTTGGTATGTCTGTGTTGTTGGGATTGAGGCTTTATTGTTGTTGTTGTATGTCTTATGTTGTAGGCTTGGTAGCAAAAATATAAATAAGATTATGAACTCACAATCTAACCCATTGAATTTATGCACCATCAAGTTTTAGGATGCATGCGGATCAAGGTCTCCATTAATTGCACTTAGAACTAGATTTAGATGTAGTGATTCACGCACTCCTTCATTATCGAGCTAGCTCACCTCACTGCCAACAATACAGTATTGAGAGTTGGTTCATAATTATTGAACTAGCTTTATATTATGGGTTTTCATAATTATTGAGGTCATTGGTGTATCTCAACTTATAGAGAAACAAACAGAATAGCAAATTTTCTCGTTAATAAAACTATCAACTTATTATTTGACCTAGATGAGCTCTTTTCCCTTCCCCGTAGTATTAATAACTCTCTTTAAGAGTGACAAACTCAATTAGTGTTGGTTGGACCGACTAATTTCATCTGCCTAATTTGATGTATTTTTTTTACTATATTATTTTTTTAACGAAAAGAAAAGTATTTTAAATATATTGGTAATCGCATATATGTGTTAAAACTGGAATCACTTGTTGACGTCATCACTCAATTTCTGCATAAAGAGAACTCACTATTAGAATATTATTGAGTTCGAATGAATCTCTTATGAATGCAACCACAACGTTAATAATTTTGAAATCTAACACTACACTTACAGTTAAATTCCTATTAATTTAGGAGAAATTATGAGTAAGAGAATTCAAAGTTAAATCAATATCAAAATATACACCAAAGTATTGTCAAACTATTAATTTTTGTAATCTTTAGTATTACTATACTGTGAATATAGACAACAGAAAAGCTTTGTGATTGTAAGTTAGGTGGCTACAAGTAACTGTCAATATACGACGTAACATACGAAATATACAACATGACAGAGTAATTATAAGGAAATTATATAATATGTCAAAGAGAATTATACGACCTGTGTGAACAGTTATAGAAAAAAATTTTAGTTTTTAATCTCTGTTTGTAAGGATCGTACATGTCAAAAAATATATACAACTTATGTGAACAGTTGTTCGGAATCAAATTTTTTTTATAACTATTCACACGAATTGTATAATTCTCTTTAATATATTATGTAATTTTTTTATAATTTTTCTGTCATACTATATAATTTATCTATCATATTATATAATAACAATTATTTATAACGATTAAACTTATAACCCCGTAATAGTCCCTATAAACAATTTTTCAAAATAATATTTGAGATTACTCGGATAGGGCCTTTCCGGTGGCCCCACTCCAGTAACCTTCAAAAATCAAAATTAAACCACCGAAAATTTAAAAATAACCAAGTCACCACCACCAGGGACCAAAATCAAATAAAATTTCCTCTCTCTCACTCTCTCGGAATTTCAATTGCCTTTCCCCTTTTTATTTTTCCTTTAAAAGTTTCGCGGTTATGCTTCTACCCCCAAATTCCTCTCCTACTTCTGCTTCATCATCGTCATCTTTAGTATCCAAAAAAACAAATCCTTTTCGCTCGTCGGTTCTTGACCGTCGATCGATCACCCTTACGCGTTCTCCCTTCTTAATCTGGGCTCCTCGATTGGTTCTTGATTTAGGCTTTGTGTATTAATCTTTATCATTATCTGCTCTCTGCGGTGAGTTCCGCATTTTTCTTTCTTCTTTTTTTGTTTCCCTAATCTTTTGCCCCTCAGTCTCTTCTTGAATCTTCCAATTCTTGATTTTAGGCTTTTTGCGTGCAAACCAAATCTTGCCGTTTGTTTCTCAAGAAAAGCGTGGACAAGCAGCCGAGAGAAAACTGAAGCGAATCGTTCCCCCCTCGTTTCGGATGTCTTCGTTTATTTATTTTCAACAAGGTTCGACTAGTGAGCCACTGAATTCGACTTTCTTTAAGCCTCTTCCCAATTTTTTTTTATTTTTTTTTACAGTTTGTTTTGTTTTGGTTTTGGACCGGGCCAAGAAACCTAGGTTTTAGGTTCTTGAAGTGGTTGCAGGATAAATTTCTGGCGTAATCTTTGGGGGAATCGAATTTCTTTTTCTTCTCCATCTCGTTTCTTGGTAGTCAAACGAGCACGGATATGCTTCACGTTGGTATTAACGGTCATTTTGTCAAATGAATTGGTTTGGATGGATAGATTTAATCTTCATATTTTGGTTTAATTATGAGCAATTGTCTCGGCCAGATGCAGTTCTCCCCTGCTTTTGCGAGTGCCAAATGTTTCAGATCTAACTGTCGATTATGTTCTGTGTTATTTTCGCTTTCTTTGGCTTGTTTTTGTTGAGTGTTTTACCTTTCTTGGATTTCTAATGGGGAAAATCTTGAAATTTAATAGGTTTTGGGAATGAGTTAGTAAGGTTTTAGTTTTGTTACTTGTTTTTGTCTTCCACCCGTGGCGGGGGTATGCTTAGTGTGCTTTTTTGACGCGTGGAACGTACTTGATCTATCAGACTTGCTTTGTGGTTTTGAACATTAGTTTGCCTGTTGATGTGTTAGTTTGGAAGATGCTGTGTTTACTTGTTTACTTAGATAGCTTTGATTTTTGATTTAGTTTGGTCTTAGTCTAGCAAGGTAAATGGATTCCATAAACAAAGATCCCATATGAAAGAAAGACCGGACCAGGCGATAAAGAAAGAATACTATGTGGAAACATCCTAGACCACGTGTGGGCTTGCCCGTCTCTAGTAAAGAGGAAAGGATGTTTTCTTACCTATTGTAGGAAAAAGCATTTTCCCCATGTGCTACTAAACAAACTTCTTTAATCATTAAAACCTAAGGTTTAATCGCTTGAGTGAAGGACAAAATGGGGATAACGCATTTCTGCATTTTCATGCATGAATATAAGAGATGCATGTTCTTGATGTGCATGTCGAGATTGTTTGACTCCGTAGGGAAGCATAAGCTGTTTGGTTTTGGGGGTTTCTTCAGTATCAATATATATTGTGAATTTCCATGGTCTCCAATTGTTGGGGCATATATCTAGCAAATTGTAGTCATTTCTCCTTTGCATGTTGCAGATTGTTGAGGAAGTTGCGTATGGCTCCATCAAGAAAGTCTAGAAGTGTTAATAAGCGGTTTTCATATGTCAACAACATATCTCCTAATAAAAGTCGAGAGAATGGCAATACAAGTAGACAGAGGGTGAGTTCTGGGTTTCTTTTTCCTCTACAGTATCCAAATCTTGAGCTAGTTTTCATATTGTATTTACCGACCATTACATGACAATCATTAAAGTAGGTTGTTTGTAGTCATTGAGTAGATCCTGAGAAGTTGTTCTGTCAACCCTATATCTGGTTTTATAGCCATTGTTGTCATTTGCAGAAGAGGAAGTTAGCTGACATGTTAGGGCCCCAATGGAAGAAAGAAGAACTTGAGCGTTTCTACAAAGCATATCGAAAGCATGGGAAAGATTGGGAGAAGGTTATCTAATTTTGTAATTATGGTAGTTTATCTTTATTACACATGGGTGCAAAAAAAAAGTAGCGTACCTACCTTAAGTTTTCTTTTTGTAGCGTTTATTTAACTCATATGACTACATGCTTGTTTCTGATCCTACTTTGGGTTTCTAGGTAGCTGCTATGGTGCATAATCGATCAGTGGAAATGGTAGAAGCACTCTATACAATGAATAGGGTAAGTATTGACTTTGATGATTTTAATAAATCAAATAGCTTTGCTTTATAAGGCCGTTTCACTTTTATGTTGTGCAATTAATTTGATCGCTGTCAATGTTACATTCCAATGAATTGTAAACTTTGGCATATTATGTGATGAAATGAAGTGACCATTATCCTGCATTCCTTGCTTTTTTGTTGAACTGGTAATAAAAATGTACTGTTATTTCAGGCATACTTATCTCTTCCAAAGGGCTATTCTTCTGCAGCTGGGTTAATAGCAATGATGACGGATCACTATGCTAATATGGTGAGGGTGGAAACTGATCTTTTCTTGAATTTTTGACTTAGTCTTTTTAAGAGACAGTCTTCACTTTCCTGTCTAAATTTCGATTTGAAAAGTTCCCCTTTATGAATGTTGTTAAGGAGAAGAACCAATTTGAACATAAGTGGCATATAATGTAATTTCTGTTGTAATTTAGGTTTTTTATGTAGATATTTTTATTGCATAGAGAGGAATGCTAACCTAGTCCAAATATGCATATTTTCTGCTATTTGCTCTGTCCTGTCAGAGTTTTTACTTCTTTCAGGTTCATCACTACCATGTTGATTAAAAATTAAAGCTAACGAATTGCAACCTGTCAGGAGGAAGATAGCAACAGTGAACAGGAAACCAATGAGGGCATAGGAGTCTCTAGAAAGCCTCAGAAGCGTACTAGAGGAGCTGAAGCAGTTGATGGCCCGTCTGTTGCAGATCTTTTGAATTCCCAGTTGACTGAATCAAGTTATAGCTGCTTGTCATTATTGAAGAAGAGGCGCTCTGGTATAGAGATTGTGCAACGCGCATGTGTGTGTGCATGCCTCCCTGAGTCCCTCTCTCTCCCCCCACCCCCCAATGGCTGTCCTTGCATGTGTGTATGTTGTGTGAACCAATCATGCATGTGCATGTGTGCTTAATTGATGGATCACGTGCTGCTCTTTCCTTTTATCTTCAGGTGGATAGGATGTACATGCATGTGGTTAGATATGATATATTAATACACTTTTATGTGCTGCTCATTTTCTTTCCTTTTTGGGGAAATCAGGGTTTAGAGCATTTATTTTTGTTCTATGCCTGTTTCTGCTATCAGAATATCTAAGAAGCTAGGATTATAATGATAAACCGAGAGTCTATAATTGAATACATAAGAATGCCCATTTACAGCTGCCCCAACTGATTGAAATATGTGCACTTTCATCCTGGTAACAGTTTTCTCAGTTCTCTCTCTTCTTTTTCCTGTAGGCTGATTATGTATTGTCCCTTTACTCTAGTGCTTATCTTCCATTCATCCCATTTGTTGTCTTTAAGAACCTAATTGGCACTTTGTTGAAATATTGTTAAGGGAACTTATCTCGTGCCGTTGAATTTCCTTTAGTAAGCAGGCCTTGGGCCGTTGGAAAACGCACTCCTCGTGTCCCTGTTTCATATGCTGGTGATAAGGTTGATGGGGAGAAGTATGTTTCACCAATTCGGCAAAGTTTGAAGGCAAAGGTTGATGCACTTGATGATGATGTTACTCATAAGTTGGCTTTAGCCTTGACAGAGGCTTCAAAAGGAAGCCGATCTCTTAAAGTTTCTCAAACACCAAAATTGAAAGCAAAGACACAATCACCTCTTCAGAATGGTGCTAGGATGGTAAGTCATTCATTTGATACCTTTTTTCGCCTTCTTTATATTATTCAAGGATAATGAACTTATTCATTGTGGTGCTCAGCATGCTGGACCAGTGATGACAAGTGCTAAGCTTCGTGGTAGTTTGATGGATGATGGTGGTTGTGAATTACCCTTGGGAAGCACAGAAGCTGATATTGGAGGTCATTCAGGAGATAGAAGAGCTTTGAAGGGAAAGAAACACCTTCGAAAGAAGCCCAATGAAGAAGAAAGGATAGATAAAGAAGAAAGCATAGATAATGGTTTGGCTGATGCAAAGGAAGCATGTAGTGGGACAGAGGAAGGAGAAAAGGTCAGTGCAGTCAAAGGGAATTTTGACATGGAGATTGGGAATAAAAAACTTGCAAGTTCCTCTAATAAAAGCACAAGGAAGAAAAGTAAAAAAGTTCTATTTGGACAAGGTATGCTAGTAGATTCAATTGAAGCCTTTTATCTTAATTACCTTTTTTTTTTTGGACTTTTTTGATATATTTCAATTATTTAGTTTTTGGGTTAAATATCTGCTTGAGTACTTTAAAATTTTCCCTTCTTTCTGTTCTTTAATCGTTGGTCAGTTACTTATTTTCCTCCGCAATGATTTGTCCTCAACACCATTGCCACTGTTCTCAATTATGGATGTTGTTGGCCAAAAAAATCATAGTAGATATAGTTTTGATCTTTCTCTTCTGTAAGCTCTTTGGAAATTGACCCCTTATGGAGTTAGCTCCATTTGTGTAGTATCTCATATGGTATGGTGGTGCAAGTGCTAAAGTCTGTTATTGGAAAAACAAAAAAAAAACGAGTTGGATTTAAAGAAATGCTGAATTTTATAGTAGTGGTCCTCGACCTTTGGAAGCTAGAATGCTAATGAAAACAATTCCGAATTTTCCAGTTCCAAATCTATGACTTCACGCAAATAATGTCACCTTCATTTTCACAGAACATCAATTCTGGTATAATTACAATTAACACTTGCCAATTTTTATTGCTGATGTTCTTTTTCCAAAGTTGCTTCGACCTTCTTCAGCTTGTTGAGTAAAATTTTGTCTTCCACTCACAAATTTGGAATTCACTTACCCTTTTGAAGAATCATTTTGTTACTGATTTGTGATTTTGCTTCTTATGCTTTTTTGTTGGCATTGCAAAATTAATAAAAACTTAGGTGATAATGATTCCACAAAAAATTTATAGGACACAATGAGAGTTTCTTCTGCAGTTGCTAACCTTCTGCTCTTGATTGACTGTGTGATGTCATTTCCAAGCATCTTTATATCTTTGACTTATTGTAGCCATTAGTTACTTCGAAGGGCTTTATTAAAAACGTCAATTTGTTAAACTTCTAGATAAATTTCAAGTTGTTAACGTTTAGATTGACACAATTAACTTCCGTTTTTGGGAGGGCTATAGAATAATAGATAAGACAATATTCTGAGCTTGCAAATATTATTCAGTGTATCTCATTCTGTTTCAGTGATTATTCTCTTTCTTTTTGCAATATCAAACAATATCATAATACAGAATTGAAAAGGGGGTGTTGCTAAAAAGTAAAATTGATGGCTTTGGCAATCTCTCTGGGCTAAGGATATGGAAAGATAGAACAATAAATAATTTCCAAAAAGTATAAGTTCAAGCTTTAGGTGGCCTCTTGCCTCCAATTTGGTCCATTTCTGATTTTTTTAACTTAATAACGTGTGCTTTTTTTGGTTGAGCTTCAATTTGTGCCTACGTCTCTCCTTCATTCTGTTGAACAACATTTTTTCCCTTTTTTTGAGCTTGTTAACATTATTATAATTTGAGTAGGTGAAGATCCTGCCTTTGATGCCTTGCAAACTCTGGCAGATTTGTCCTTGAGGTTGCCAGAAACACCGGTTGACACTGGTAAGATAATTTGTCTAACTAGCCATTTTAGTTCTGTTTCTTGATGAGTAACTTATAATGCACGGATACCTGCACCTCATTGGCTGTCCTTCATTTCTTTGCCTTTTTTGGGTTTTAAGATTCTCGTCACTTCATTCATATATGGAAGTTGATATAGTTAGGAATTGGTGTGATTCTGGTAAAACTTCATATTGCTTACTGTCATATTTGTTACTGTGTGGCTTTTAGAGTCTTCTGTGCATGCTGGTGAGGGAAAGGCTAGAATTGTTGCCAAGTCTAAGGTGAAAGGGAGTCATTCACCTCCTGGAGTTAAAACAACCTCCATCAAGACAAGTAAACCGGGAAAAGCTTCTCCCCATGATCGTAATACTACTCCAGAAGCAAAGGATGGGACCCTTCAGATTAATGACGGAATACGGAAACAGAGACAAAAATCCTTGCCATTTAAAGTAAAAGTTTAACTTTAAGCTTTTAACCCTTGCAAGCTAACTTTTTCTGCTTGATTTATGACATGATTGTTATTTGATAAACTTGTGGCCATCTGTATGTTGCTTACAATACTTTGCAGATTTCTGAAAATGATGAGCTCACCGGCACTCATCTGGGTGATTCTCAAAAGTCTGAGGTGTGTGGTTTTTTTGACCTTCAAAATTCTGAATGGTGTTTTTGTGGAATTTTTTGGCATTCTTCTGGTCATGTAATGTACCTCTTTTATGATATTCTGTCTTTCTTACTTAAGCACTTCAGTCCCTAGATCTTACTATTGTCGGAGATTGCAATTTTTATATGTTTGATATTATTGTCTCCTATGACGTATGAATAACTGTGACTAAAGGCAAAATGTAATGGTGCTGGATACTTGAAACAGAGGAAATTGTTGAAACGTCCTGAACGTACTTCGAGTTCTGATCATGTTAGGGAGTTGAATGATTCAGCTCCATCTACTTTAAAGGTTACATCTCCGAACAAATTGAACTTAACTACCAAAGTGAGGAGCAGGCGCAAATTCAGCACACCAGAACCATTGATGGCGAAAGACATAAAATCTGTTGAGACCATTGGAAATGGCCACTTCAATGACAGAGCACTCAGTATTAAGGTTAGATATATACTGCAAAATATGTGAAGTCTTGTTTCCTGTATCTCTGCCAAGTTAAACATTTATTATTTTAACAGGAAAAGCTTTCAAATTGCCTTTCCTGCTATCAAGTTCGGAGATGGTGCGTTTTTGAATGGTTCTATAGTGCAATTGATTACCCATGGTTTGCTAAAAAGGAGTTTGTGGAGTACCTCAATCATGTAGGATTGGGCCACATTTCGAGATTAACACGTGTCGAGTGGGGTGTCATAAGGAGGTTTGTCAACTTCGTTTGGTTCTTGCGTGTGCAAGTCATATTGTCCTTATGATTGGTTCTAAATGTCTTGGCAATAAAATGTTCCGTTTGCTCTTTCTCATAAATGCAGTTCTCTTGGGAAACCACGGAGGTTTTCTGAGCAATTTTTAAAGGAAGAGAGAGGAAAGCTTAATCAATACCGGGATTCTGTTAGACAACATTATGGAGAACTTCGTGCTGGTACTAGGGAGGGACTTCCAACTGATTTAGCTCGACCTTTGTACGTGGGGCAACAAGTAATTGCTCTTCATCCAAAGACGAGAGAGATTCATGATGGAAGTATACTTACTATTGACCATAGTAAGGCAAGAGTTCAGTTTGACCAATCTGAACTAGGAGTTGAATTTATCATGGTAATTTTAGTTTCTTTGTTCAATTTTCTTTATGGAAATTTTCTATATTCATTTTGATAATTAAAAAGTTTCTTCTTTATTTACTCTTGAATTTGATAAAGCTATCTGTTTGTCAAATTAAATTCTCATATTATGAGGAATTAAATGGAAATGTGTAGCAACTTGTTCCTATATATCCCTCCTCTTTCAGAAGAAAAAATTTGTTGTCTGTTAAATGTGCTTCAAGGATCACACCTGTGATCACTTTCTAAGTTTGCATGGCACTGGAAAAGGACATAGGGCTGTTTCATTTTCAGCTGTTCATTTAGTATAATTTACCTTTCTTGTCCTACTGGTTCTAAATTATGTTATTCTTTGTTGAATATCATCGGTGGTCCCTATTTATGGCAGGATGTTGATTGCATGCCTTCAAATCCCTCGGAAAATATGCCTGCGTCTGTCACCGAGCATGCTCACACTTCCACTAAAATCATTGATAACCTCAATGAGCCCAAAATGAACGGGCAACCCATGGAAAGGAAAGTCGATGGATACACAAAATTTGCATCAACTGAGAACCTTGAGAACATCAATGCTCGCCTGCAGATTGCGCCTTCAACTTACCATGTTGGCAATTTATTACACCAGACAAAGGTCAGAAGTCTTGAAATTTAAGTTTTATATTTTTGCTTGTCACATGTCCAATCACAAACCTTTTAAGGTCAAACCTTTTAAGGTTAATGAAGAGAGTATCAGTTTTGGTTTTTTGATGCATTTTTGGGGAGTCTTTTGGGTCAGTTAAGCTTCTGACAGATGCTGTTATTATATATCTGCACTTAGTCACAGTGATAAATTTTAATGCGCAGTCTTGTGGAAGATTTCACATCTTGAGTGGTTTGATGTCTTCACTTTTAAAAGAAGAGCATTTATTATCATAAATAAGTTCCCGGCAATTTGGTTGAGGTATAAGTTAAGTAATTGTATCTTATTCCATTACCAATGAAACTAAGTCTTCTCCTATGTTATTCTAGTTGGCCATTGGAACCTCTAATCTATTTGAACTTACCAGAAAGTTGTCTGGTGATTTCACTGCTGTAGCTACGAGCTGGGCATTTAATTCAAGTGTTTTAGAAGTGGAATAATTGTATTTATTTCTACGGTGGAATGCTTTGGCAGGGGGATTTATCAAGTTCTGATACCCAAAATAACATCGATGTTGGAAAGGCTGTTAACGCCCCACAAGCATTAAATGGTCCGTCTGTTCTTGCACAAATCCAAGCAAAGGAAGCTGATATCCATGCTCTTTCTGAATTGACTCGTGCTCTTGACAAAAAGGTTTTGCTATCTGTTTTCCTAGAATCCTTCCCAATGGCAGACAGCTTTTGACTTTTTGCATTCTGAAAAATATGTCCCTAGGTTTATGCATTCAATTCAATTTGCCACTAATGCATTTAATTCTTAGGTATCGGACTGCATTGAAACTTATGCCATTGGGTTGGCTGCAGCACTTTTATAATCTTTAGTGCTAGCTTGTGTATCATTTATGCCTCATGTTGGTAGTCTGATAATTTTTCTTACACAAATTGATTTTGTTGGTGGCCACATGGAGAAATTGTTTCTAGTGGCCAAGATGACTTGAATATTTGAGAAAGTTTCTACTGAACATTTTAACTTGCAGGAGGCTTTACTGGCTGAGTTGACTCGCTTGAATGATGAGGTGTTGGGAAACCAACGTGATGGAGAAAACTCTCTCAAGGATACAGAACTGTTTAAAAAGTACTATGCTGCAGTTCTTCTACAGTTAAATGAAATCAATGAGCAGGCATGAGTGATCCATTCTGCAACTTCTAGTTTCAATCTTTCTTCCCTTGTCATGCACTGTGAACAATTGCTTGATTTGCTGACTTCTTCATGCAGGTTTCTTCTGCTCTCTTTTGCTTGAGACAACGCAATACTTATCAAGGGAACAGTCCGTTAATGTGGTTTAAGCCCATGGGAAGTGTTGGTGAACCAGTTGGACACTGCAGATCTTTTGGCTATTCAAGAGATGACAGTGACATCCAAGAAACTGGATGTCATGTGGCCGAAATTGTGGAAACTTCAAGAACAAAAGCACGGACGATGGTTGATGTGGCTGTGCAGGTATGACAAGCTGTTCTCTTGTCTTCGTTCTCGCTTGCAGATATCTGCTGATGTTGTAATTGGGTGTAACATTATTCCTCTATATCTGACTTGCTCAAAGTTGAAAAACATTTCTTGTATTTGAAGCATATTTGAAGTAGCTGTAGTTGGAACTGTGCTCAAGAAGTTATCAGTTTAGCCGAGCAATAATTGAACTGGTGGCCGTGAGTTTGTTGGTGGGACCTTCCATTATACTAAACTGTTCGTCCTTTAGTGACTCACTACTTCCCATCAAAGTGACTTGATGCTTGGATTGTTTTATTAAATAGAAAAATCGGTGGAAGTTTTCATTTCACCGATGTCGGAAATTATTTTGGTTTGCCCAGCAACTTAGTGGTAATTTTATAGGCCATTAGGGTCACCATAAGTGGTTTACTCACATAGTTGACTAGGAATATTTGAATGTAATATGTAAAATGAGCTAGCTTACTGCAGACAGAATAACTGTTGTGTTGGCAACATTTAGCTGTTTGACCATTTCAATTTTCCTACTTTTAGCTGCTACACTGCATTATCTCTGCCTCTTCATTTCAGGCAATGTCATCTTTTAAAAAGGAGGATAGTAGCATGGAGAGCATTGAAGAGGTTATAGATTTTGTAAATAATCATCTTTCAGCAACTTAGTGGTAATTTTATAGGCCATTAGGGTCACCATAAGTGGTTTACTCACATAGTTGACTAGGAATATTTGAATGTAATATGTAAAATGAGCTAGCTTACTGCAGACAGAATAACTGTTGTGTTGGCAACATTTAGCTGTTTGACCATTTCAATTTTCCTACTTTTAGCTGCTACACTGCATTATCTCTGCCTCTTCATTTCAGGCAATGTCATCTTTTAAAAAGGAGGATAGTAGCATGGAGAGCATTGAAGAGGTTATAGATTTTGTAAATAATCATCTTTCAGCAGACGAGTTAAGCATGCCAGCCAAGAGATCACCTACTACTGCAAGTAGAGCTAATAATGCTCCGGCTTCCGAAGATCAGTTGAGTCCTTGCACAAATCCGGGGACAATCAACGATCCAGTTGATGCTAAGTTGAACAATCTTTTCGACCAAAACAACACTAAGATGCCTTTGGATCTTATCGGCCAGTGTGTAGCTACATTGCTCATGATTCAGGTAACTTTTGAGGACAAGTTGCGTTATTTCCTATTCTTTGCAAGACGAACTTTTATTCTTTGAATTATTTTGGCGAAGTATCCTTTGTATCCTTAGATCCACAACACACAAAGAATCTTATTTTCTTCAGCCCTAACCATCCTCGTTTAACTCAATACAGAAATGTACAGAGCGACAGTTTCCACCAAGTGATGTAGCCCAGGTACTAGATTCTGCCGTTACAAGTTTGAAGCCATGCTGCCCACAGAACCTTCCAATTTATGCCGAGATACAGAAATGCATTGGGATTATTAGGAATCAGATACTGGCACTCATACCCGCGTAGTTTGCAACTGTTACTACTTTTTACTTTCCTATTATGTGCAAGCTGACTAGAATCTGTCACTTGAGGGTAAATCTACCTCTCCCTTTGCTTTGTTTGTTTGTTTGTTTGTTTTTTTTTGGTTAAAAAAAAAAAAAAAACTTGAACAGGAACTTGTACCAAAAACCATTTGGTTGTACATTCAGTGTTCCCAATACAAGAAGCCAACTTCCATTATTGTTGTACATTTAACGGTCTCCACCGGGAGGTTTCTACTTGGACTAACTGGTTATCCTTGCCGAAATTAGAACTTGCTTGTTGCCTGTGAAGGACCTGTCACGGGGGCCTGGACCTGAGAATCAATTTCTTTATGATTCAAACTTAGTTTAATGCCATGAAACAAAAAGATAAATGTTTGCCATCGAAAACATTTATGAAGAAACGCACAAATATTGCCTACTTTAATGAGGATCGATAACTGGTTCCAAACTACAGTTTCCAATTGTAATTTATCAAATGTACGAACGAAATATGGAGTCGTTTACTCGCTTACATCAATCAACATATTTTTAAGGAAAAGCAGACCGTAGAACCAAGGAAAACTGATGAAATATTGTTGTTTATAAGAAATCCTGCAGAAATTCTTCAGCACATCATTCCGCATTTGAATGAACAACAGACTCCAATTTGTCATTAGAAAAATTTCTTTCCACTTCATCGAACAAAAATTTACATTCTCCTCTCTATTGTCTATCTAACAGAGTTTTGCAGCAGTCGATGCATCACTGTCATCAAAATTTGAACTTCTTAGGTTTTTTCAACTTGACATGATCGCCAACATGGATCTGCAACAAAAAGAGTTTTGATCATAAGACATAAGTTGCAACAGGGCGAGAGATAGAGACCATCAGAGTCTCACCTTTTGGTTCTTATTTTTCTTCCCTTTTTGCTTTTTCTTTTTCTTTCTCTTGTTCTTCTTCTCCGAAGAATTTTCCACTTTCTCTTCTTCAAAAGATTCCTGAAAATTATTCAACCAACTACATAGTGCTCAATTGAAGCGTCATTTAGCTTTTTAAAGAAAGATTACTGATAGGCTGAACTCAAGAACCTCATTGTCGCCAAAGGAATCTACATGACGGATAATTCTTCCAGAATTTGATGTGCCACCTGACATACAATAGCGATTAACAAATAAGTCCCACTTCCATTTAGTAAACGGTTTAAGAGTTGCAAAATTGCGATCTTGCATGCATCTAGGCAAGGCAAGGCACGGCAAGCAAAGCAGACTACCAAAACGTTTTTCAAAAACATAGAGTAGGCGCCTGAAAAATCTAAAAGCAGCAGCATTTTTCCATCTGGGGTATGATAAAACCATTCCAAACAAATCTCCACAAAGTATTCAAAGCCAAAAACACATACATACTAATCAACAAGTTCTAATCTTTCTGTTCATCTTCTACTAACCAACCCGCAATTCAGTTGAAATACTGATAATTGGTAAAAGGGTAATCAAGAACACATACATACTAATCAAAAAGTTCTAATCTTTTCCGTTCATCTTCGACCACCCAACCCGCAATTCAATTGAATTACTAATAATTGGTAAAAGGGTGATCAAGAACACATACATACTAATCAAAAAGTTCTAATCTTTTCTGTTCATCTTCGACCAACCAACCTATAATTCTGAAAGACTAATAATTGGTAAAAGGGTAATCAAGAGCACAAGAATAGTAATCAAAAAGTTATAATCTTTCAGTTAATCTTTGACCAACCAAACCAACCCGTAATTCCAATTGAAATACTAATAAATTGGTAAAAGGGTAAACAAGAATAGGTAGGTACCGGAAGAAGAAGAGGAAAGAAGGGCATCCTTGGCGTTTTGGACGGCCAATTCAAGAAGTTGGGGATCAATGGAGGCCAATCCATTAGGGTCTTCATGAAGCTTTCTCTCAAGAAACTTGGCCAATGCCGCTGCCTTGTTCGTCTTCAATGGCCCACCCGGATGAGCCAACCTATTACACAATATTACAATAGGCACAGGCGCGGGTAGATTAGATGGATATCAATTATTGATAGAGAAACATGCAGCCAGAGAGAAATCACTTAAAAAAAGTTTGCCTTTTCGTTCAGAAAAATAAATTAAAAAACGAAATAAAATACCTGGGTTGTTGTTGAGAACGGGAAGAAGAAGAAGAAGGAGGAGGAGGGAGCGGAGCGAATTTACTTCCTCTTAGTGCTTTTTTTTCTTCTTCGCTCAGTCCTTCCATCTCTCTCTCTCTCTCTCTCTCGGCTTTGTTGTTGTTTTTTTTTTTTTTTTTTCCTCTTATTTTCCTTCTTGCCTTGTCTAGACTCTAGAGTCTAGAGTCTCTTTGACTTCCGATTCGGGGGCTGGGCCGTTTTCAACTCGGATCACACGACGTCGTTTCGCCTTGATCAGCCGGGATCCGATTGAATCCTGTTGAGGTTAATGGGTATACAATTCCAGTCACAAACTCGAAGACATGTAGTAGAAGCGGTTTAAGTCAGTAATGTGCAAATAAAGTAATTAAAAAAAAAAAGAATCCGGCAAGAATGAAATCATTACTAGATGGTCTCTGGGATTTGTATAGGAGATTTCATAAATTCTCATTAGCTGTGAAAGAGTCTAAATAAGAAAATATACAATATGGCTGTGTCTTATCTAACATATGGTAGAACTAAGCCAATATTTCTAATAGAGGGACGTGGAATTATTCTGAAAAATCTATTAGCCCTTTGTTCGAATTCTTAAAAATCTATTAGACGTTTATTTGAATTCCTAGCTGCGACTTTAAGAATGTTGAGCTACTATTATTTTTATCACGCCTGATTGGAGATTTTCATACTGAAACTTTTCGTTTTATCACTCCTGATGGCAAATTTTTTTATACTGCAATTTTCGTTTTGATTTTTCAGGTTTTAGAAAGAGATTGGTCATGGCATTATAATTGGTAGCAAACGATTAATATTACTTAAGAAAAAAGTAAGTGAACATGGATACCACGAGACCGGAGAAAAAGACACGTTGCAACAGACGACTTAATTTTTACAACAAACAACTTAAATTTTATCACCAAGTATAAAAATATTTTTTATCTATTTTTTTTTTACTTGTTGCAAAAATTAGAACGTAGTTGCATTATGTACTCTCGCGTCTCCCCTTTTTCCGTCCACCTAATAGGATTCTATTATTAATTACACACCGGTTCTTCCCTACGAGAACACATGGATCGATGGAAGAATTAAGAAAAATTTATAGCATGTTTAAGGAGGCAATTGGATCGCATCTCTCCAAGAGATTAGACCCACCCATCTTCATCCCCGGCACCAGTTCTCGAGTTTCTGTTGATTTTATTTCAAGGCCTTGGCTCAATTTAAGGATTAAACGTAGAACTTGAGACCCATTCAGCCAAGTGTAACAAGCTCACGTATCTTGTAATCAGCAGCACCAGCAACCCGTGAGTATTTGCTTCCAATTGAAACAATGGCATTTATCTTTACACATTTCTGCTGCATAGCATAGAGAAAAACTATCAACAAGACAGAAGCAAAATGGCCAACTACACGTTTTGAATCACATCAGCTTCCCCAAGGACTTTTAAGAAGCAATAATTGTTCAATGCAAGTACAGCTGAGAAAAATTATCAAATATTTCCTCCTCCTGACGCCTCTTCCCCCAAATAGCAGCATAGAACCATTAAAGGTCCCATGACCTCCACCACGTACACGACATCCACATTGATGGGTCAGAGTAGTTCATAGCGAGAAGGATGTGAACAAATGCAGTAATTGCAAGAAAATCAACTCTCAAATTGTATGCCTCTTATAGCCTAAAATTTCTAAAAGCAGGCGACGATAAGAGAGGCAAATCCGCTGGTAGATTTTACAGAAACGAGATTGAAGTAGTGCGGAAGCAATGTGAGTCACTTTGGAATAACATTGCGAAATATGCTGCAATAAGATATGTGGGGACCTGCGAGACCATTGCGTAATAGCCTTCAAGCATAATTTTCTGTGATAGGTTTGAACTAACCGAGCAGGAATTTGAATATGTCGCTAAGCGTAATAATGCCTTCTACCCTCCTGCTGCCAGCCTCCACAACAATAAGTCGTCTAACACCTGAAATTGATAAGAGTTAACATTTCCTTTTATATTATACATGTTAGAGAAAATTGATAAAAAAAATAACAATCACAATGCCACAAATTGTTCCAAAAGCCGTACCGAACAATAATCTCCAACTAAAGTTTCACTCTCATAATGATAAGTACCATCTAAGACTAAGTTCTCGCTTTTCAATTACCTGGGTTTGCCAATCTCTCCATCACTTGGTGCAATGTATCAGAACGTAAACACATCTGACATCTTTGACCTCTAAGCTCATACAGAGAATAGGAGTTTTGTCCCAATTGCAAAGCCTAGTCAATTAAAAAAAAAAAAAAAAAAAGAGAATTTATTGAGCATACCAAGATCAGCACCATCATGAGCACAATTCTCCAATATTTCACGGCAATAAAAAATTCAAAAGGATCACCGAAGGCAAAACTGACAGTTCAAATGCATTGATATAATCAGGCAGATGAATCAAATTTTTGAAAGGCTAAATACTTTGAAGCGAAAGTGACTGATATCATCTGACCAACTGCATTTAATTGAGCCTTTCTTGCAATTTCTGTGACTTAGAGGTTTACATTATACTTAAACAATCCTTTGATAACAAATCGATGCTCTTGAAACTCAGCACCTTGCCAAGATCACACAACTACAAGAGATCCAAGCACTAAATTTATTTTAATTTTTTAGTTTCCAAAAAGATGGATTTTTTTTTTTTTTTTGTCTGGAGAAAACATGCCACATTCCCATTTGCAGGTAATAGAGCTACAAAATTGCCAACCATCTCCACAACAAGTAACCACAAAAATTGCATAAAAGCAAAAGTCTGCCGTCCACAGATCATGACAAAACTAAAACAAGGTATTGACCTTCTCAACAAGATTTTGCCCCAAAACATCCTACATTCTGATTTGACTACACTAAATCAGACCTTTCCATCTTCTTAGATGTTCATATTGCAATTCAGCCTACTCCACAGATGAAATGACTTGTAAACAAAAGTGATGGTACAATCAAGAATCAACCAGGTATGCAGCCAAGGTACCAGGTCCTTCCAACCATAGTTTCAGTACTATGTTTTCAACAGCCACATCACATTAAAGTGCTTAAAGATGACAGTGCCTCCAAATTGTCCCTCATAAGAACCCACTAAATGGAAGCTTTCTTTTCTTTTTTCTCTTCATCATTTTCTTAGTTTAAATTTAGAATGACAAGTATGAAGTGGCTTAGTGAACACATTATCAACAGAAAGATAGGAGAACTAGGAAGAGTTACCTGCTGAATAGTCATTTCATTGAGATTAATATGTGTATAAATTTTGTCCTTGGCAAGAGCTGTTATATCACTGCTCAACACCCCCCCCCAAAAAAAAAAGAAAGGTTTTTTAATATGTGAGGAAAACTTAAAAGCATGATCTGAAAAACCAGGATGTATTACACCCAAAAGCACTGCATACCTCCGACAATAAATATCTAGTAATGAATCGTTGTCGTCAACAATTGGTATTGAACTTACTTGAGCTGCAATGAAAAGGAAAATAAAAAAGCATTAGGCAACACCCGAACAACATTATTTAAAAAAAAGACCAACAGACCACCATATCAATGAACTGTAAACCAAACATGAAATTGCTAAGGTGACAACCAATTTGGCTAGTAAAGTTTTCTGGCATCAAATTGAAGGCTTGGGACCAAACCTTGCCACAACACAAAAAAGAGCATTCCAAGCATGGGATCCATTACCAATTGTACTCCTAGCCAATGGACCTCCAAAGGAGGGAAGAGGGAATGACCTTCAGCCAATGGTCACTTCAATTGTTCAAGATATATCTCTTGGAGCACCTACTTTAAATTTCCAAATGGGCAACACTAGTTCCATCATCAATTATGTAGACATCAATACATTTCCTAATAATACTCCATCAATATAGCTTGTCTAGTTCATAGGCAAGAAAATGTTACAGCTGTGGTCTTCAACCTAATGCTTAAAAACCCAAAAAGAACAGACAGCACAACCAAGACATGGAAAACCTGTTGAAAAAAGAGATCAAGCAGCAAAGTTACAGCCCAGTGTGCACCAATCATAATGCAGACAGGGAATTTGAGCATCAATGCTTTCTTCTGTGTTTCAATTTTGACTACTTGGATGATTATCATTTGAAGACCACATTGATCTTAAGAATGACTGCTACTTTTTTTTCCCTAATTCAAGCTTCCAAGAGTATTAGTTACATTAGTAAGTTTAGGCCCAAATCTGTAACCAATATCCGGGCACTTAGAAGAAATATTTCTGACCCAACATTGTTGACACCACCAGAAACATCAGGATGGCACTTTCTCTCAAACATTACTTTAGCTTCATCTGCCGGACAATCAATGAAACCATACCTTGAATTAATAAGTTTAAAGCTGCACTAAGAGAAGCACTTGGTCTCAACATGGCCAAAGGGCGTCTATTAGACTCTCCAATCTTTGGAACCCATGTAACCACAGGAATTGCCCAAATTGGCAGCTGGAGTATTGGCAGGGTGCTAGAACAATGTCTAAAATACCTGCAAATACCTGGATATCAACATCAATTGATTAGAGATGAACCATATGCCACTATCTAGAGAGCTAACCAAAGGACTTACATTTCAGAATTCCAGAAAGTGAAGCAAGATGTAATAGCTGGGGAAATGAACCATCTTCAGATGAAGAATAGATGATGGGAACTGTAGATACTCCATTTTGCAATATTCTAGAAGCAATTTCTTTCAAGTTGTCGTATGGTCCCGCCTGCACAATCAGCATACCTAGGTCTGATCACTTAAGCAAACACATAACAGACATTTTTTTTCATATCTAACTAATGCTGACATCTAAACCCATGTAGCACAATCAAACATGCAAAAGAAGGACCAGAGATAGTTGAATGCTCTGAAATAATGAAGGATGTGTCATTACGTGAAAAAAGATAAGTAACATACATGGATGAGAGGTTTACAATATGGTCTCTTATACCCATCAATTTGCCCATTCAGGTATGCTTTTCCTTCTTTCCAAGCAGATATGGTGTGGGTGTCTAGTTCTTCCTCCGTCAAATTGGAGCCATGATTCCCAAGCTGTGAGAAAATTATGTGAAAGGAACAAGTGTCATTAAACCTCGTTAACAAGGAAAAATTCCGGGAATAGTATCCATGATGATGTCCAGCAATATTTGCATATATATTTTAAAATGATAAGTTCCAGAAGAAAATAATTTCAGAAAAAGTAAAAACCTGGAAGAAAAATTCCAAATTTGGCATTTACATAAACACATTCACCAAACAATTAAGCTCATAGTCCAAAGAAGCACAGAGCCTACCATACCATACCTGTGAGACAAATCTCAGCAACCAATGTTCTTATCAGGCTATGTTTCATTCAATGGCTATGATTTAAAAAACATAATAAGAAACCATATGAAATGTTATAGCAGCTTCAAAACACTGCATACAAATATAATTTCTATGACTCAAAAATTGTTTGCATTGGCAGGTTTACTAGTCAGAGATAATAATTTTATATGTGCATACCTCTCTCAGAATTAATATGAAATCCAACGCACTAAGCATTCCAACAAACTGGCCCTTGCTGAAGTCCCAAAGTGGTGCCATAGGGATTCCCTGAAAATCGCTTGACTTAGAATAGATATTGTAGCCAAGCTCTTTATCAGCAACCACTAGATATTCATAACATCATCAATAATTTGAAATGAAAGGACAAAAACCTAGGTGGACGACCAAATGATGACATAATGAAATTGCAAAGAAAAAATAATAACTCTGTCTAGGCCATAACATAACCAGCCAGCACTCATAGGTGGCAGTAAGAGGCATATTTACTTAAAAACAGAAAAAGTTCCCAACAGTTAAGCCATGCAGACTACTACTGCAAGTTATGCTCTCCAGTGTAATTATGATCTGCCAGCATTACAATAATCCTCTTAGAATAATTACAGACACTTGACCCAAAAAAAACAAGAATAAGTTCAGACAATGTACTCATACCAAAAAAGAACAATTCCAAATTGCAAGTAATAAAAGTGATTAAATTCTCCAAGAAGCACTGAAAACCACTTTGGACAGGCCGTTGTTCCATACACATATAAGGCAAAAATATTCCCTGAAAAATGCAAACAGCTTTTCATGCTTCCTATCTTAAGGTGGGGTTCTGTCACGATACAGCATTATATGACGTGTACATAAACAGAAATATGCAGAATAGGCAACTAGAATTGCAACCAAACTCTGTCAAATGACATATTTAGTATATTTAAATGATCTAAATACCTGCTCATATAAAATATGAAATGCTTGCTTTACCGGTGTATCAACGTCCAATGCAACCACCTGTAAGCTACATGTACTAAATAAGGAGAATAAGGGAGTAATTGCAGACATTAAATTCAAGAAATAGTGCAAAAACAAAAATGGACATAAAAAATAGGGCCATTGGTAAAGGATCCACACCTTGCCTGACTTTGGAAGTAATTCGTACGCAGTTTGTGCAGACAAAAATACAGAAATGTGGTGACGGGACACCTGCAAGTCAGATTCTGACATTCTTGGCACCACCTGAGTCAATGTACCATCCGATACACTCACCTGCATTGCAAATGAAAAACCTAATAATAACACAGCTTATTCAAAAAGAAACAAGCAAAATAATAAATAAATGCAGTATAAGACCATGGGCAGACAAAGTTAACAAACTAATAAATATGAAGAATCCCAGGTTACTTTCCAGAAACTGCAATGACAACTGCTGATGTGAAAATATGTATCTGTTACACAAGCATTAAAGAAAAAGGCGGAACCAGATCTCACCAAACGTCTAAAGGTTTCGTTGTCCAATTCCATAGGCATCTCAGGATTGATTGCAGGGTTGAAATTGGATTCAACAGAAAAGTGGATAGCATTAACTGTACCGTACTCACTTGGTGAGTAAAGCTGCTGCTCATCGTAACGCCATTCTCCATCAACCAAAAACTTGTACTGCATGTGAAATGATGAATGCATTACTACACCATGGAAATGTTTAGCAAACTTGCTTTTTACTTATTTGCACGTGAAAGTAAAAAGCAATTGAATCTCTTATCAAACCAAATTTTTTTAATTCCGAAAGCAATCTAGACATACCTGGTGGAAACCAGGCGTTACCGGATAAATGACTTGAAATATTTTAGGACAACCTTCAACAGGGGACATAGGCACAAGCTGAGACCATCTTCACGGAAAAAGGACAACCCATCAATTAATACCAACACATACTAACCAAACAAATAACAAACGTATACCAAAAAAGACAATTTAAATTAGTAACCTATTGAAAGAACCGCTAACAAACACACTTCGACCGCCATGGGGCCACATGAACCGCATTAGCACCGGGCTGGCAACTGCCCCGCCGGCTTCTCGCGCCGAATCCATGCCTGAACCGAACTATCAGCCCCCGCCACCCACCCACCTTCCTTAACAGCAGAAACCCACAGCAAACCACCTTCCAAGAAACAACCTTTCTCAAAATAATTCACTTTCAGCCCCTTATTCACTGCAAAACAAATTCCATCAAGCAGCAGCGTTAACCCCTCACTTGCCCACCAAGTAAAAACCAAAACCCACTTCGAATAACCGCCAAAAAACAAGAAAAATAAAGCATTTCTTCACAATCACCAATTAGCAAACCACTCCACACAATTTTCTTATATCCCTAGGGCTTGTATCTACCGTTGTACGGACCAAGAAGCCCTATTAAAGAAAAATGCTCACCGAGATGACTAGCCGAAGGGCCCTCGAGCTGGGAAATTTCTGAGAATTCAGTGGCAATAAAAGTGAGAAATTGGGGCTACAATTTATAATCAAAACCCTAATCAACGACAAATGATGACACGCGTATTTTTTTAGTTACAAATTCACAATGTAATTCGGAATTAGGGTTTGATTTGAAAGCGCAAGGGGGAAAAAAACATAAATATAAAAGGTTGGAAGGAAAGCTGCAAAAGGGGTGGTTAAGATCGAGATAGAAGAGACACGATTGAATCAAAGTTTGTGTTTTTATATTTTTTTTTTCCCCAAAAACCCTAACTTCTCTGCTACTGTACACAAAAGGACAGTAAGCTTTGATGGCGACGTCTTATAATGTTTATTACTATTTTGTTTTTTTTTTTCCTTGCGTATTTATTGTTTTTTTGCAGGTGGAGAAAACACAGCCACTAGATTAAGAAATTTCTTATTATTATTACTATATAAGTTTAAATTTTTGTTAAAATATTTAACAATTAAAGACACACTTGATGAGTTATTTCGTCTAATTATAACAGTAATTTGGTAATTTTTGCTTGGGTGGTAACATTTTTTTTTTATAGGTCTTTAAGCGTTATTTTTTTTTTGAGATACATTAAGTATCTTTTCTACTTACTTATCTTATAAAAACAAAACCCAAGTATCTTTTCTGCTTACTTATCTTATAAAAACAAAACCCAAGAAAAGCAAAAAAAAAAATAAGTCTATCATTCAGTAAAGCCAGAACATTTTTGAAAAATGAGAAAAATAACAATGTGTTATTTTAATTGTAAAAGAGCACATTTTTTGGTCAAAAAATGACCACATTTCTTTAAAAATAATATTGAATAGAAGTACATTTTCATTATTTGAAAAAAGTATTCTTAGGTTGGTTAAAAAATGAGGAGACCTTCCCATTTATTTCCTCAACCCCCCTCCATGTAGTTGTACTTGAGTTTTCTTATTATCGAGAAAACAAAATTTACCATTTATCAGGAAAAAAAAAAGATTATGCAACACTCTTGAAATTGTCTACGCATTCGTATTATATTTGTGTTTAAACCAATTTAAATTAATGACATGATTTAATTAATGATATAAAATATATAAATTACATTTTTCTAATTATTTCTCAATTAAACATGACCAAACAAGTTGTTTGTTTAAGATCGTTTATTTTGACCATGAATTTGTAACTCAAATAGTATTATTAACATGTTCGTAAGTAAGAGATCAAGAATTTGAATTCTCGATCTTTTCAATTATTCCTCTCTTTCTCAATTAATTAATTTAGATTTAAAAAAATTTTAAAAAAAATCGTATATTTTGAACCTATGCCATTCAATAAACACATCATTTCATTTTTAATTTCCGAGCGATTATTTTTTTAATTGATTAATTGTCGCATAATGTGTTAAAATACTATCAATCCAAATAACCTCGCACCAACTGACAGCTTAATGATAAGAATTATCCTTGTTCTCATTTATTACACACAGGTTGGCATATTATGACAATATTTTATATACGCACGTAATACAAAAGGGTATTTAATTACTTGTTTGTCAAGAAAAAAACAACATAGTTTCCATTTTGGCTAATGCATATGACATTTATCATTACATTTTTTATTTTATTAAAGTCTCTGTCTACTACCAATCATTGTAGTTTAGTAATAAACGTCGAACGTTATCGAGTCAAAGGTCTTGAGTTCAAATACTGTTATGTCGTTTGGTAGAACTAAACATACTCATTCTATTTATAACATTGGGTTATATTGTAACCATTCAGGTAGTTTAGAGGTTACTCTGAGAGTAAGAGTAACATCCCTTGACGAAATTTTGGGACATCACCCTTATCTTTCCATTTGTAAAAAAAAAAAAAAAAAAAAAAAAAAGCCTCTTTCTCCCCTTCTTGGATAAGACTGAATTACGATGGTTCCGAGGCATAATCGAGAAAGAGGACATTAAATAGTTCATCGCACACATCCAACGGGCAAAACAAACAAAAATTCCAGCACTGTCCGAATGAAAAAGGGCAAAAGCATGGTTACGAGAGTTGTTAACAAGACAAAAATATGGTTCTCCATACCATACAGAAGAAGTTGAGCTAGTAGATACCGCTAATTTTATAATCAGGAGTTTAAATTTTCTTAAAATTGAATGATAAAGTTAAACTTACGGTTCATTAACTGATACAAAATATATCGTAATTATTCGATCTCTCTCATAATTACAATACTCTTTAATAAAATTGTAAGACATTCCCGGGCTTTGGCTTTGCTGTCACCAAGTTGTTCTTTGGCAACTTATAAACATTCCATTTTTCCAGAGACGCAAACAGTGGTTGGTAAGATAATTCAGATTTCAAGAATCAATCAATTGATCAAGAAAAAATTCTTAAAAAAAAAAAGCCAAGTTGAATTCTATAGTACTATCTCATCAAAGCAACAACATTAGCCACGAGGGCATGATTTATTTCACCGTTTAAAATCAATGATAAAAAGAAGACCTCAGTCCTCCGAATCTCCCCCATAATTCTTTGCCCTTTCTATTATTTACAGAAGAAACTGAAACAAAAAGAATAAGACCTTTAACGGAGGCTTCGACGAGTTTCAGCAAATCTCAGAAAATGAAATCTTAATTCACAATATTCTGATTAAGGTTTCAATAGTTTTGAAGCGGCAGTGGTCGAAAATAGAAGAAGGAAAGAAACGATCAACAACGCTTTAGGCTTTTACTTTTACGTTTTGGCCTTCTCTTCCTAAAAATTAAAACAACGTGGCTATGGAGTTATACGAAGTTGTTTTATATTAATATTATATGTGTTTTTTTTTTAATTATTTATGGCCGTTCGTCACTTTTAACAGTTCTCAAAAATTTCAATTTGTCACTAATATACTATTGGCATATTTAAAATCTTAAAAATTAAAAAACAAATTCCTCGCAATTTCAACAAATGTAAGTTCATACAATTTAAGTTGAATGGTTTTTGATGACTTTGGTGATTTATAAGCACTCATACCTTAATATTAACCAGACAAAGCTCACTCCTCTCAACAAAATTTTGGTTTTCGCATAGAAAGTCAACCTTTAGAAATAAAATCCACTACATTAATCACACACACACACACACACACCCATATATATATATATATATATATATATATATATATATATATAAAATACTAAATAACTAATTATAATAAATCCCACAACACAAGTTTTTTTTCACTTACTCAATGGACTTGATTTTCTTCATCTAAAACTTATTTCTTTTTCAAAGATTTCTATTATATTTTATGTTTCCCGGATGAAAGTTCTAAATTCACACAATTTTTTTTTTTCTCAATGCATGGCAAATTGTCGTCTTACTTTTGAAGACCGTTGGTTATTGTCGAAAATATTTAGAGCACTATTATGTGCGGAGAGATTTAGTGGACGGAAAATAGACGAAAAAATTATTTTTATACAATCAGTTAGTTTATTTGTATAATAAAACGCTTAATTTTTGTAATAAAAAATATATAAAAAAATACTTTCAAATTTTATTATAATAATTTAATATTTTATTACACAAATAAACTGACTAATTATACAAACAAATTTTTTCATCTATTCCCTATCCACTAAATTCCGTACACCTATTTTTTATATAGTGGGTGGTCCAAGCCAAACGGTGCCGTTTTTTCTTTCCTTATTCGCAAGTCGGAGCAGCTCTATAGCACGTGCCATCAACCGAAGATCAAGAAATTTTAAAAGAAAAAAGAGAGAGATAAAAAAATCTTAAAAAGGAAAAAAAATAAAAATAAAACGTAAAATGAATAAAAAAGAGAATTATTTTCATTTTATTAACTAAAAAAATAAAAAAATAATAGTAAAATATAGAGGCACCCCCCAAAAAAAACCAGCTCTGTCTCTGCTGTACACATCAATCGGAGAAACAAAAAAAAAAAAGAAAAAAAAAAGACGAAAACCAGAAGAGACCCATAACTGAAGCATTTTAGAATCCAATCTGACTCGCCGCCGTGACACACAGAGCCCGAGTCAATCGGAGTTATCAGTGATCGATTGTCTGCCTGATCATTCAATCCTCACCGTCCGATCCTCGAGTCCCGGTCGCGTGTTTGGAAGGCAATAAATTAATCGTTAATTTCACTTAATTTCGCCTTTTGTTTTTTCTCTAAAATTGAATTTCAATGAGGGTTCTTGACTTGACCGGGTCAAATTCGGGTTTGCGGAAATTGGTATTTTCGTGAGTTTTTTAAAAAATAATTTTTGGGGCTGATTTTCTGTTTGGAAGAGGGTTTAATTTGGGAAATTAAAGTGATGCTGGACTTTAGGGAAAGTATGATCAAATTAGGGTTTTGGGGCTCGGTTTAGGGATTTTTTTTTTTTTTTCGGTTCTTCCCATTTTACAGCGTGGTTTGGCTGTGGAGATGGAGGAGAATTCTGAGGTTGAGGAAGGAGAGGCTTGGTCTCACAAGAATGATGACGATAACAATGTGGACCCTGACATTGCTCTCTCTTACATTGTAAGATTTTGCATTTTATATGGTATAACATTGTTAAGTTGAAACAATACGAAATGCATTATGTTTTGTGTGACTTATAATTTTTAGTCGAAAAGTATGGTGATTAGTGTTGTTGGTTCGGTGAATTGGTATTGGCTTCCATTATAAATTGATCACCAATTCCAGAAGCTTTTATTGCCGGAACTGAATGCATTATGGTTTTCTTCAGTAGAGGCTTGACTTAGATGTTTATGATAGTATCTGTAGTTATTCAAAAGAAACCACTGGAAGCTAATAAGTGTTTCTTATTCTTTCATCCTATTATTCAGATTCCTTGTTGGCAATGTGGATTATAGGTACCCTACCCGCAAACACAAATATACACATAACACACAACTTTATGGAGTCATTAGTTATTTCAGTTTGTTTAATGTTTGTGAATTATATAGAGCACTTGAAAAATTAGACGGTACATCAAACCTGATAAATAGCTACGGGAAAGTGTATTATGTGAAATCTTGATAACCAGTTTTGCCCTTCCAGAAGTATTGAAGCGATTTGATCTTAGCAGCTCTTTAAACCATTTGGTTGCCAAAAAAGTAGAAAAGTCAGCAAAATGACTGATGAAAGAGGAAAGCATAAGGTTGCTCAAAGTCTTGAACTATAGAAAGAAGAAAGCATAATTGTGTGGCCTACTTGGTGTGTATGATTCAAATTGGAGTTAATGATTGTATCAAAGAGTTTAAAATGCTATATGACTCTACTAGTGCAGAAAATTATACTAAGCATACGTGTTTATTCTTTTTTGAACTTCATCCTGGTTTGGAATCACGTGGAGACTTACAAATGATGCTACAGTTCTGGTAAACTGGTATTCTAATTTTTCTGAATTGATACCAAACAGAAAGAAAGATGGCTACTAACACGATGGGTAACTTTTTTTCGCCCCTATAATTGCCCATTATCCTGGCTGTCTCCTAGTTGATTTGTCATGTTTCACTTCTGAGTTGTTGATTCTTTTGTGGTTCTGTTTGTGTTAAGGTAGTAATGCTACTGTTTTATCATTTGTGAAGGATGCGAAGATTCAAAATGTTTTGGGCCACTTTCAAAAAGATTTTGAAGGTGGGGTTTCTGCAGAGAATTTGGGTAAGTGGTGCATAGTGGCAGTTATTGAGCATAGATGAAAGTGTGGCCTTGAAACAATGGACTAGGACTTAAAATTGTTGTGGCAGGGGCAAAATTTGGTGGATATGGCTCTTTTTTGCCTACCTATGAACGCTTATCACATAATTTGTCACGTCCCAAGTCTCCATGTGGCTCTAGCACACCAAGATCCCCAAACAATTTGGCCTCGGAGGTTTGAAAAAATTTTATTCTTTGTTCTTTTTATAAGTTGTCTGGAAGGAGATGTGTATGGCTGGTTACATCAATACGAGTTTAGTTGAGCATTGTAACTGTGTTACCCATGCAGGGTGCCATACAGAGTTCAAAAGTTACCTCAAATGCTCCACTGTCTGTGAGGCTTGGAACTGCTGGTCACAATGCCAATGCGTTGGAAAGTTCTGGATTGATATCTGGAGATGCTTCAATCAATCGAGATTATGATTTCTCATCTTCTCAATGTGCTCAAAAGTCTAATTTGAAGGATGAAAATTCACAAAAAAAAGGCATCCTCTTGGACCAAAGACCACTTAAGTTTCGGTTAAAGGTGAGTTCCGACAAAATGCTGCAAAAGAATGCAGCCATCTACAGTGGTCTTGGGCTTGGTAATTCTTCTTCTTCATCATTGGGGAACAGTCCAGAGGGAAGTATTGAATTGCTGCCTGCATCAGATTGTACTGCTAATGAATCTCCCACTAGCATTCTTCGGGTAGAGCTGCTCTCTTTTTTTGATATTCTATGAGTTTGTAGACACTGGATGAATGCAAAGAGATCTATCTATGGCTGATTTTTATTTTTCTTGATCAGTCTGGCTGTTCTTGTTTGTTAAAACAGGTTATGACTTCCCCTCAATTCTCTGGGAGTGTCCTCATATCACCTTTGCATGAAAGTCTACTTTGTTTGATGGGAAAGGAAACACAATCCAGGGACAATAAAACTGTATCGGCTCCCAAATTTTGTCAAGCATCTTCTCCCTTGTCAGTAGATCAGTCCATTAATATTCGTGGTAACAAATTTTTGTTAGAGGAGGAGGCAAAACTGCTCGGGAAGAGTGAATGGCCTGTCAAATTGAAGCGTGAGAGTTGCATCAATTATGACATGATGAAGCAAAATGTAGAAAGTGACACCCTAGAGGACAACAATATTTTGTGTAGCAATGTAAAACAATTGCCTTCATCAAATACAGGATTTATTACTGGCTGCCCCACAAGAGCAGCTGATAGGGCATTTGAAGTTGCCAGTGTGGATGGAATGAGGGATAGATTTTTCTCCAATGACTTGGCTAAAGAGGACATGTTGGAGTCAATATCTGGACAAGAGAGTTGCAAGAGTGAGAGAAATGCTCAAAACAGTTGGGGGGAAAAGGTTTTGGAATACGGAGCAGTAAGGGGTAGTGGTAAGGCCAAGAGTAACAAAACTTTTGCTCCTTCAAAGGCGTATCCTAACATAGCTCAATCCAGGGAAGATGTTGGTCTTGTATATATGGCTCCTTCAAAACAGAAGACCGGTCAAGAAGCTGCAGTTAATTCACAGGATGAACCCAACATGGTTTGTGGGAAAGGAAAGCCATTGTTGGAGAGCAAGAAGTCACGGGGACTTGAAAGTAGCGAGAAGTCAGCTGCTGTTTCTTCAAATGAAAGCTTGAGAGTTAATGTGAATGCAGCATGTACAGATACAATAAGAGCTACAAGTGGTGTCTCTATGGGTAAAGATAAGGGACATAAGTTGAAGTTACAGAAGGATAGCAAGGTCAAAGATAATCGCAGAGAGTCTTTGGGAAAGAAAATTAATCTTACGAGTTCTTCAAAGATAATTGTAGGGAGTCCAAAGGGCTCCGGAATTGATGGTTTGGAAATGCAACTGCATTCGTCTTTCAATGAAGAAAAGGAAAGATTTAGTGGTAAAAGAAATGATAAACAGTCCAAGTCTCGAGCATCTGTCAAAGATGCTGCATTAGGTCCCTGTGTTGCAGAAAGTGCACTTGTTTCTGAGATGGTGCCACCTGCAGTAGATCCTGTAGTCATAGAAGAAAACTGGGTTTTTTGTGACATTTGTGAGAAGTGGCGACTGTTACCATATGGCACTAAGACAGAACAACTTCCTGAGAAGTGGCAGTGTACAATGCTAAATTGGCTGTAAGTTTTTCCCCTATTTTTGGTTTACACTTGACTATAGACAATAAGCATGCTAAATTGACATTGTCCAAGGGGTCTTTCTTGTTATTGTCTGTTCCAATTTTTTAACTGACCAGTTGTTAACGGGCAATTTTTTCAAGCTGATCATCACTTTATTTGTGCCTATGCAGACTATTAATTGAGTCTTTGGCCCAGCTTAAAGGTCTTAATTGCATAATGTTTTTACCATGTTTGCCCAAATTATATTACAGTGTCTGTAATGGAAAGCCATGTCTGGGTGGTATAGGTTCTTGGGTTCATTCTTGCCATTCCAAGGTCGGTACCTTTTCTGGTGTTGACTTTTCAGGGTCTTTTGAGTTTGATTCTTATCAAACTGAGAAGGGGGGGGGGGGGTGGTAAATTGTTGAGTTCAGACTTTTGCTTATTAATGGGAAGAAATTGTTTGTGCATTACATGCATCCATGCGCCACTTTTTATGGACCCATTTTTCATACTTCTGAAATTGTAATATAGGCCTGGCATGAATCGTTGTGAGGTTAGTGAGGAGGAGACAACAAGAGCACTCCGTGCTTTGTATCAGTTACCTGTTGCTGCGAGCCGAAATACTGTGCAAAACTATGCCAATGGAAGTGCATTAGGGGTAACTTCATCACAAGTGCAACATATTGAGCAGAAAATTCAGAGTCTTCACAATTCAGTGCCTTCTCAGGGAAAAAAGAAACGTGGTTTGAATGAAATAACAAAAGCAGTTAGCAGCCAGGGCTTGATCCAGACACCAAACTCTACAGAGTACCACTTGCAGGAATCTTCTGAAAGACTAAGCATAAATGACACGAGTAAGCCCCCTTTAGAACCTAATGTAACGAACAACTTGAGCAACTCGCACAACTTGGTTGCAGGGAATCGCCTAGCCAGACAGAAAGAAGTCTCTACCGATATTGGTAAGCAATTTATTTTGAGCTGCTATTCACTGTTTCTGTCAGACTTGGAATCTATGTTAATGGTATCTTTTTTTTTCTTTTAATGCATATTGGCAGGCAAAACAAAGCAATTAAGGGTGAAAAACAAGAGGGAGGCTGATCAATATGTTTGTAGGAGTGTGAAGAAACCTAAGATAGAAGAAATGCGTAACAGTGATAGATACGAAAACTGTGATATGGACCTTGAGAATGCAGTTCTCAAATTAAAAGGTGGTTTCTCAATTAAGGCAAGTGGAAGGAAGGTGAAGGAGTCAAAGGAACACTCTTTTCTGGAGGATATGGACTTTGATGCAAAGGAAAGGTCATTGGTTTCTTTAAAGAAGGAAGGGGGCCAAACTCAGTTCTTACCAGATAGTGTTTCTTCAGATATGAGAACAACTAATAAAAGAGGTACTGTTATGAAGCAATGCAAATTGGAGGAGTGGCACGACAATAAAAATCTGCATGCCGTCTGTGTAGATGCAGAAGAAAGTAGTGTGAGTGAATTAAAGAGGGTAAAGAAACTTAAACCTTCAAAATCTCTGGCTAAGGAGGGCAATACAATTGCTGGCAGTGATAGATTGACTAAAAAAATTAGTGGGGCCCAAGTTTTGTCAGCCAGTAAAGATCAACCAATTGAGGTTTTTGAAGAAATTAGAAGTACCATTAAGGAATTGCAGACCCATAAGAACAGAAAAAAGCTTTCATCTCACCAAGTTTTTAATGGTGTTGATTCATTGAGAAAGGATTTCAGATCTGGAGATGTTTCAATGACAGCCACTTCAAGCTCATCAAAGGTTTCAGGCTCTCGCAAAACTAGGGCAACGTTTGATGAGATGAAAGGCTCACCAGTAGAATCAGTTTCCTCATCTCCCTTGAGGTCCTCATGTCCAGGAAAGTTTACTTCGGCTGAAGTGGAAATCCAGGGGAAAGATGATATTGTGAATGGCGGCCTTCCAGAAACTGTAAAACTAAGACACAAGAATGAAGTTGATGATGGTGAGATTAATCAAACTGGGATAGCAAGGAGTGAGAAAGTTTCCGGTCACTCTCATACTGAATCCTTTAAATTTTTTCCGCTAAATGACCAAGACGGGGGTGCTAATCACAAAATTGGTAGAAAAAGTAAAACATCTTCCAATTTAATCTTTGGTAATTCTGCAATCTTGAAACATCACCCATGCTCAAGTTCAGATGATGCAACTAAGGACTACCAGGAAAATGGGCTGTTTCCACTGAAATCTGGTAAGGGTTTGTCTTTACAGTCAAAGGACAGTGACGGAAGTTCAACATCTGATTTTGATAGGGATAAGACTAATGTTATTGATCCAGCTGGCATGCGGAGTGATTTATGTGCATTGAAGGGCTCAAGAGGTGAGCCAGAGATGGGCCTAAAATCTCGAGAACCAGTTAATGAAAGGATGAGGAATGGTAAACGCAGTATTCCTGATAAGTCTAGTGCTAAGCCAGGTAAGAACGAGAAAGATAACACTAACAGGAGTGACACAGTTGGAGAACTCTCAAGGGGCAGCCGGTTAGAAGACCAGGTAAAAATGGAAGATTATGATGATGAAGGTGCAAAATTGGGTGTCTTGTGCAGCAGGAATCAAAATACTGTCATCCAGAAGAATCTGACCAAGGATTTCAAAGGTGAGAGTAAAGCAGACCAAATTCAGAAAGAATCAATGAGTGGGACAAGTAAATTGTTCTTACAATTGGAAGGTGAAGGCATACGAGAGAGTTATAGTCACATATCAGACTCTGGCTCTCAGCGAGGAGAAGTATTTGATGGACTTCTTACCAATGCCTCTGGAAATGCTATTGCGTCAAAGGCCTTTGGCCAACATGGAGATGCTGATGCCAAGAATAGAGCTGGCAAAAGTTTTGGACATCATGAGTCTGACCCGAAAGGGGCCAGAGATCTTAATGCTTCAAGTCCTGCAAGAATGAATCCTTCCAGCCAGAGTGCTACCAATGCTCTGAAAGAAGCCAACCGTCTCAAAGACACTGCAGAATATCTTAAGGTTTCTCAACTGCTCTCGAATGATTGTAGACTTCCTTTCTCAGATACACATACTGTTGTGCCAGCAGTTTATACGTTGCTTTGTATTTGTTGTCCTAATATTAGTATGGTATTCTTCTTCTTAGAGCCGTGAATTCTATTTTGAGAGTAATGAAGCGTATTTTCAAGCTGCCCTCAAGTTTCTTCATGGAGCTTCGTTACTGGAAACCTCTAATAACGAGAATGGCAGACCGGGCGATATGACTCAAATGGAACTGTACCGTACGAGTGCTAAAATTTGCGAGTAAGTAATCATGCCAGTGCTTTTTGAGGGAGGTTTTGTCTTTTTTCCATATATAGTTCTTTTGGCACAATTGGAGTGATAATAACGTAGTCATGGGCCACTCTTCCCTTTAGCAATTTATTGGTAGTAAACTAGGCATAGTGCTGTGATAATACATGTACAAGGGGAAAGTTTATACGTCATGAATCTCATTATATCTGGGGCCAGTGGTTTTGTTTAGATAAAAGATTTTGTTTGAAACAAATAATGTTTCAGCTTCTCTTTGGCTAACTCTAGTTTTCTTTAAGGCTAAAATAGAACATTTTCCGTCAAGATATTTGCGCAAAACTTTTTTCATTCTAATACATAAACAAATTGTGGGATATCAGTGATTTTCTTTTTTTCTCTATGTAGAATTAATGAGGATTTCACGTGCATACGATTTCTTGCTGCATTTATAATTTCTTCAGATCCTTGAGGGAGGGATGGAATTGGCAGGAACATGTTCATTCCTTCGCTTGGTAGACTTTGCAAGTGCCCTAGATGTTCCATACTTGCTAGTATTGTTTAAACTGCTCAGAGTGGCTTTGGGACACAAATTTTGTTGAAGCCATAGTTTTCATTGTTATACCTTGTCTTTGATTCTATCCTTCTTTAATTTACAGATGCTGTGCCCTTGAATATGAAAAACGGAGGGAGATGGCTGCTGCTGCTTTGGTATATAAATGCGTGGAAGTTGCATACTTGAGGGTAGTTAGATGCAGAACTTCTAGCTCAAGCAAAGACTGGAATGAGTTGCAATTGAGCTTACAAACGATTCCTCAGGGTAATAAAATGGGGCCATGTCATATGCTCTTCTATAACCAGTCTTATGTCTTCCTTTAGGTTTAGCTTTTAACTAATTCCAAGTTTCTGTTTAGTTGTTGATGGTTTATTGGTGTCTTCGTTAATGAGGTGAAATCGCTAGAAGTGTGCTTGTGTTATTGTTGGGCATGGTTCTTACCTAACTTCTTGTTGGGCGGAGCTGAATCACAGCCAAACGTCTTGACCTATAACAAGCTTGTTACAGTTGGTGGGAAATTGTTTTTGGTTTCTAATATAGAGTTCTTTCCAAATGTTGAGTGCAAATGTACTTTTTTCTTAATATTTGTTCAGTCTTGCTGCATTCTACCCATTTATATGTTGACATAAACCTTCTTTTGTTAATTCTTTTCGTGAGTCCATATTTTCTATGCATGTGTATCTTGTTGGGCAACATTCTCATCTGTCTGATTTTTGTCCGACCAGCGTGCATGGTGGTAAAACATAGTGATAATAGTGTCTTTTTGGCTTATTATTCAGGTGAATCACCATCATCTTCTGCATCAGACATCGATAACTTAAATAACCAAATAATAGTGGACAAGGCTTCTTTATCTAAGTGTACAGTTTCTCATATTGCTGGAAATCCTGCAATTGTTGCTCAAAACCACACAAGTCTTCTACGGCTTTTTGACTTTGTAAGTTAATTTCTCTGGCGTTTGGTCTTTAACTTTTATCTTTATTGCCATTGAACTTTTTTGGCTGCTTGGGTGACACTTTTTCCTCAGTCTCATTCAGATATTCTTGTTTCTGGAAACTGTTTTGGAAGAATGATGTATATTTATGATTATCATCTACTCTTGATGGAGAAATGTCAGAAAGATGAAAAACAATGATTAACTAGTTTCATGGTGGTCATCTTGCGTTTGTATTGCTCTGGAGAAGAGTAGTTTTACTGCAAACAGCCTAGGCCTGTGCGAATTTAAGGAGTGATTGGTGATATTTTCAATTAAAAGGGAGTGGTGCTTGTGTTGTTTATGGATATGTTCAGCGTAGACCTACAAATGCTCGAATTAACGGGTGACCAATTCCAGGTGGATGATTAGAGGAAAAGGATTGGACAACCTGGATTGACTTGGGAATCATTTTTGTTATCGTCATACTAGTTATATGTTCAAAAATTTAAGGAATCTTTATGATTGAACCTTTAATATTTAATTGTCTAGAGAATATGATTATGTTATAAGAAGATCAGAAAATGGTGGGTTCACCTTAGTCTAAGGTACTTTGGATGTTTGGTTTTTTATTTTTGTATTCTCTCCGTTCTTTTTTTTTTTTTTGTGGGATAATATTATCATAGGGGGTAGTACTTGAGGTGAAGATTGCATCATTTGATTGTTTTGCAGACACAGAATGTATATCTCGCAATGGAGGCATCTAGAAAATCCCAGAAAGCATTTTTGGAGGCTAATGCAGCTTTGAAAGAGGAGAAAAACAGAGAGTGTATTTCTTCTATTAGGAAGGCCATTGATTTCAGCTACCAAGATGTAGAGGGGTTCATACGTCTAGTCCAGCTTGCCATGGAGGCTAACAGTCCTTCGGGTTTCACTCGTGCTAAAGATTAGCCAAACCTGTATATATTATGTGTTGTTCTGGTTTTCTTCCCACAGTGTGGCTTCAGAAACAAATGAAATGGGAAAGGATGCCCACTTAAAGATGCAACTGGAAACCTGCAAATATGTGGGGTACCAACTGCTTGTGCCTCTCTGTACATGTGTAGTGTACAAAGTGAGATTGGTTTTGATATGTTTTTTTGGAATATTCAGATGTTCTTTGAGAGGATGAGGGCAAACAAAGCTTACCCTCATGTTATTGGGGTGGTGAAAGAGGAGTAAATCTTATTAGGTGATGGTGTTTGGCAGTTATGTACAAGTCAGTTCTATATATTTTTCATTTTGGCTCCCTCTTTTGGACATTGAGGAAAGAAAATATCCGGGGAGACTGGAGATTGTTAGGAAACCATTTTGAGGAAGTTGAATATTGATATAGTGATGGCTGATCATTTTTTTATCTAGAGCATACCAGTCTGTTACCAGTTACTGAGGCTTTAACGGAATAGAAAACGTTCTTTGGAATTGTCCTCTTTACTTTTATAGAATCCTTGATCTTGAGATTTGCATTAATTAACTGAGCAGTGTCCGCTGTTTGATCGAATTCTGTGTAAAGTGTAAACCGAATCTGCAGGTATGTACCGTATCATTTTTCCATTTTGGCATTTATCATGAAAATCCCTTTATGACTTCTGTCAGAAATTGACATTTCTTCACCTCCTTTTTTGATCTATGCTGCTTGGAATTCTGATACTTTCAGTTTTGAAGTACTAGAATGTAAAACGACTTTCAGGTAGAGATTTTGCTGGCTTGATGCTTGGATAAGAGCACATTAAACCAGTTGCAGTTCGTGCGACCAGCTGTGATGGGCATAGATTTGGGATAAGGGTGCCTGCCTTTTCTTGGTTCCTCTGAGAAGTAGATATTGGTGGGTGTGCTTGTCTAGTTTTTTTTTTCCCCTCTTGCTAAGCATCTCCTTTGGTCGTTTTTCTTTTTCTATTCTAAAAAGAATTTTCGTTTGGACAATTTATTTTGTGTCTTTGAGGATTATTGCTTTTTTTCAAAAAAAAAAAAAAAATTACATCTTAGTTAGAGCCAGTACCTTTTTTATTCACATCAATTGAATAAATGTTGCTATTTTAACTGATAGAGTGAATATGTTTAATGATGGCATTTTTCTCCTAACCAATGGAAACAAGGGGTTGCCAACCTTTTTCTTGTTGGGATGCAGTGCCTATTAGAGATCATGTCTTTTGATGCCTGCAATTGACTTTAAACATCCTCCAGTATTTGTCATAATTTACCTTGAGCTAACATTATTTTGGAACGCGGAGTTTTGATAATTGACCTGCAATGCATAACAGCAAAAACGTGTTCGTCTTTGTGGGAAGAGTCTTTCCATTCGGGCAGCTTTTTAATATTAATCTAAGCTTTTGCCAATGGAGACACACTTGATCCACAGAACTTGTAAACAGGTGTTTATTGGTGGTCTAGTTGAATAAGCTGAACAAAAGTCACTGTCTCATTTGCTCTTTTTTTTTCCCTGCATGCACCTGCTCATGCATACTTTTTGATCTCGTTCTTTTGAATATGGCAGTTTTCATTATGAGATTTTTTGCAGTCTCTGTCATCGCTCAGTCATGTCTTCGGATATAAACGTTAAAATGTGAGCCTTTATTACGAGATGTGTGGACTCCACATTTCTGGTTTTGTTTATGTTCTACACGCAGAATTTGCAGAATCTAGCAGGGAGAGGATGTTCTACCATGTTTCGATTTCCATCTGGAAAAGTCTTAGAATTGAACGTTGACATTTTTTGTTTTCTTGGTGGGACTTGTAAATCTCAATCCCGTATGGGATGTTACATAAAGTTATGTAATAAAATTTGATTTAGCCTGTGAGGCTTCTGGGGAATGAATAGTGTCTTAAACTTGAGGGCTGCTGTGAACTGCAAGCAAGATGAACAACAACAGGTTACAGGCTTGCTTAAGAGTGAATTGTTGTAATAGGTTATTAAGATGATAACCCATATGTTTTCCCCCAAAACCCAGTTTGTTAATTCCTGTATTAATAATCCAGTTTCAATAGGATTGTGCCTTTTCGTTGTAACGGGCTTTTCTACTCCTTTTCTTTTGCTTTTTAGCAACATCATAATATTGTGAAATTTGAAATTGCCTAGATTTGAATGTCGTGACCGTTGGATTAAATGACCCATTACTGAGCTTGTCCAATGTTCAACATTTGATGCGCACCAGGAAACGGCTAGGCTCTTTTTTTTTTTTTTTAATTTTTAATTTATTGGCTCAGGGATTTGGAAATCCAGGGCAATGATCCACAAGATTACTCTCTGATCCAGGGTTCTGCTATAGTCTACCACGTCTATGCAGGTTCCAGGGCACTGAATCTGGTAGATGAAAAAGTGTCCATTCTGCTGTCTCAACATGAACTATTCCAAATATTTTACGACAAGTCACTGCAAATGCCGGATCCGTTTTCGAAATGGTGAAAGCTATTAATTTCTCACAACCCCACCCACCAGCTGCTCTCTGGCTTCTTGTTCTACATCAACAAACAGAACCTTTGCGGCAGTGCCTACCTCCCATGTAACGTGGTCGACCTAGGTTTGAAATTTTGCTGTCACTCCCCTTAAATTGAAATTTGTTGGGTGTACCTATCTAAAATGGATTGGATAATTTGGTTACAATAATTTGGTTACGGATGTTGAGTTTTAAATTCGGCAATTGTAGTGATGGATTGTATAGGAGTTTTGTTTGGTCTCATCAGTGTTTATGATAGATCCTTCTTATAGTAGAAGTTGAAACTTAATTGACTATCAATTTAAATTTTCAAGTGTAATGATTCATATTTCTATTATGCATTTTTATAATGATGAGGAACATAAAATTTTTTTCAGGTGGGGAAATAATTTTACCCAACAAATATAAAAGGTAAAATAAATTTACTTTGTTAAAAAGATTCACAACTCTTACATGAGAAAGATTTTTTTGGTTTCATTCCTAGTTTTTTCTTTTGTAATAATAGGCGACAAAGATTTGAGAATGAGGCTGCATTTGACATAAAGATACCAGACAGGGGCAGGAAAATGAGTTACTGGATGTCCAAATATCCGTGCTTGACGGACGTTGCTTTATGCTTGTCAAAGACACTTGTCAATGTAAGGGGGACTATGGGAGTAGGACCACAAAATTGTTTGATAAACTTGTACCATGGAGTCAATGTTACTTGGACTTATTAAAGTTCTGCACCATCCCTTCTTCTTTTCTTTTTTTTTAAAGAAAAAAAAACTCTGAATTCGGCCTTTAATCTTGTTTTAATATATTAAAAAATTATTACTTTTGTAAAAAATGTAAAGGTTGTATTTTATAATCTCATCAAAAACATTACACCAGTCTCACCGATAAATTATACAGTTTCATCAGTCTCCGACGGAACTATCGTTTTCTATATGCGACTAAGGCAATCAGACCGGCCTCAGAGGCCGATGCCTCCTGTAGAAGTCCCATTACCTTCGGTCCTAAAACACTTCATAAGTTCAAGGATTTCCCTAGGTTAAAGTTCCCCTTAAAATATCTCAGTTTTTTCCGTCATGTCAGAATTGTGACCTACAAGTCTGGGCCCATAAGAGAATCCAAATGTACCGTTGTTGGGTACGACCCCACTGTCAAGTCTCAGTAAATGTTATATAGGTATATTTAATAAAACATATTAAAAATATATAATTAATTTAATAATATTTAAAAATTTATTTATTTTTTAAAATTTAATATACTTTTTATTATTAAATGATTTAAATTTTTATGTATCTGTTATATTCTTATTTATATGTATCTATAAAGTTTTTCTGAACTCCTTTTTTAATATAGCCTTATTTTCTGAGATTAAGTTGAGTGTAAGAGAGCCAACACTGAAAATTCTCTCCGCCCGCTATATCGTGCTCTCATACAGCATCCGACACCACTCTCGTCCAATACATTGACCTGGACAGGATTCTGCGAATGATCGCATAGGGTACTAAGGATTTGAGATGTAATGCTTCAATCTTTCGGTGCAAAGCACTTCTCCCAAGTATACGAACTGTCAACTCAATAAAAAATAAAATGTTAGAACCGAAAGAGGGTTACATTAGAAATAAAAATTGACAAACTCTTATCTACGCCCGCGCCCATCTCAATTATTATGCGACACCATTGCATGCCTGTATGGATATATGAACAGCAATGAAAAGCAGGTAACATAATCTAATTCATGATCTTTCTGAATAAAACGTTGATGGTATAGTGGTCATGATCAATATTGACAGCAAACAAACTTGTCAGAAAGGGTGGTAAACAGAGCCCCAATTGGACCTTGACTTGAGAGCACTTATAATTATTGAAAAAATAAGATTACTGAGGACATGTTAATTTTTTAAAAAATTTAATATATATTTTATGATTTAATAATTTAAATTATTATATATTTATTACGTTTTTATAATTACATTGTCAAAAAAATGTTTCTAGTCTTGGTTGCATGGCCTTTGTTATTATTATTATTATTATTATTATTTAATTTTTGCTTCTATTGCTACTTGTTTTAATGATTGGTCCGTTAAGGCTAAATTGGAGAGTCCTAGCAGACAAGAAAGACAATTTTTAGCAAAGGATGATCGAGTTGTGAGAGGAGAGAAATGGATGACAGATAAGGAGCAGATATGAGGCTCCGTGCCTAATCTAAGCAGCAATTATCTATCATATGATAATACTTGACATATTAGTCTCAAATTTCATGTTTTATCATGTTGTCGAAAGTTTATGTTCGAAGACAATCAATAAATAGAGAAAATCGTCCTTGAGGTCGAAACCAGTCTGCCAATGAAGAAAAGAGCATGATTCAAGCTAGAGACTATGATTCTTTTCTTTTTTTTCTTTTTTTTTTGAGTGTAAGATATAGAAAAGTAGAGATGATATCTCACATTCTCATTAAAAAGTATTGCAATTCTGTGACTAAAGAAGACGCAAAATGACCATATTGTTACAATATTCTTCCCGCCAAGCGATGAGTTATAAGTTTAACTTCACCACTTAACTTTAATAAGATTCAAATCAATAATTTTTTACATAAATTTAAATTTTTTTACTCAATTAAACCATATAAGTAATAATGTATGAATTCTAGTGAACAGATCCTGCTAATGCAAAATTCCATAACTATGATGAATCCAATAAGCAAAATTGGCCTTTTGCTGTCACACGTGATGATTTATAAAACTTGCAAGCAAACAAACACTTTGAGTAAGAGTGATTATCCACATATATTCACATTCATATAATATATATGTATTATGTTTTTTTATGCATGTGTAATATCGAAAAATAGTTCAAAAGCACTGAAACACTCCATATGTGGACACAATTATTACCAAAGAAAAAAAACCAATTTCCACTGCTAGGTTACTCTGCCTGTCCATGTTATTTGGTTGGTCTAAACTCGGGTGGTATTGTTAGAGTGAAGCTCCTCAATTTTTAGTTTATTAATTAGTATTTTGTTTCTTTGTCCTTTTCAGAATGTGCTTGGTAAAAAATTTAGGCCGAGATACATACAAGAGGAATAAAAGTGAGAGAAATGAATGTTAAAAGAAAAGAATGTATTATATTCTCTTTGTATTTAAAAGAGTGTAATGTGAGAAATGACATTAAAAAAATTGTGTTTGAAAATGAGTAAAAGGTCAAAAAAAAATGTATTATAATACTTACTTTTCTTTTAAAAGATAAAAATTAAAAAATCGAAATAAAGATAAAAAATAATTTTACTAAAAAATATTTTATTAAAAAAAAAAAAAAAAAAAAAGAAACAGCCGCTGGCCAAAAGGCCGGTGGCTTTTCATGCCATTCCCCTAATAAGTGGGGGGACTGGTATTTGTGGGGCCCTGATGAAAATACCCGGGCCCCACAAATTTTTTTTTCCCCTCTTGTTTTTAAACAAGAGGAGCACCTCAATTTCACCTGCCATTCTTTTCTCTTGGGTGGAATTTCACCCATTTTTTTGTTTCCAAACATAGGGTTAGGCTCTTTAAATCTGCAGAATTTTGAACAGAAGATACAGAGAATATTTGGCTCGGAGCTTTAAAGTATGGTTTTTTTTTTTTTTTTCTAATTGTAAAGTGCATGAACTGGCCCCTACTCAATAGTAACAACCATTATGCACCACATATTAGAAAAAATAATAATTCATTAAGTGCATAGACTTTATCTATAAATACTAGGCTGCCTAACATTTGAGACTACCAAGCACTTTTACCTTTCACTACCCATTGTGTGAGTGTCATTCCTCAGATTCTGTTTCCACATGACTCCTATTCCTGCCTCTCCAATTAATGTTGGCCATGTTCATGATGTTCAGGAACTGAGAAACACTAAACCAACAACAGTTCCTGAAAGATTTGTTAGGGACATGACTGAAAGGCCAACAACTGACATGGGTCCATTTTTAACTACTAATATTCCCATAATTGATTTCTCAAGGCTCATGCAAGATGAATACCAAAGTGAAATTTTGCAGCTGGACAGGGCATGTAAGGAGTGGGGATTTTTTCAGGTATTTATCAACATTTGTTCTTTAGTACTTAATAAACGGAAATGAAAGCTAATTTCCAGCTATTTTCAGGTAATTAATTATGAAATTGATCTGAGCTTACTCGAGAGCATGGAAAAGTTGGCTAAGGATTTCTTTATGCTACCTTTAGAAGAGAAGCAGAAGTACTCAATGGTGCCAGGGACTGTTCAGGGATATGGACAAGCCTTTGTGTTCTCTGAGGACCAAAAGCTGGATTGGTGCAACATGTTTGCACTTGGGGTTGAGCCCCAGTTTATAAGGAACCCAAAACTCTGGCCAACAAAGCCACCAAAATTCAGGTAGTATGATGCCCACATAAATCATATCCTTCAAGGAAATTTTGTATTTAACTTAAACATGATGCCTAAAAAAATCGTTAATTTTAATGTAAAATATATTTCTGATATTTTTCTTGGTGTTAAATGCATTGAATCCCGCAATTTTTGTAAAACTTCTTTTCTTTTTGAAACTGTTACTCTCCAGCGATACTGTAGCGCTGTATTCAAGAGAAGTGAGGAAGCTGTGTCAGAATCTACTGAAATACATAGCAATTGGCCTTGGCTTGAAAGCAAGTTTGTTTGAGGAGATGTTTGGGGTGGCTGTTCAAGCAATAAGAATGAACTACTATCCACCATGTCCAAGACCTGACCTTGTTTTAGGTCTTAGCCCACATTCAGATGGCAGTGCCTTGACAGTGTTGCAGCAAGGAAAAGGCAGCTCAGTGGGACTCCAAATCCTTAAAGACAACAAGTGGGTTTCTGTTCAGCCCATTCCAAATGCACTTGTAATCAACATTGGTGACACAATAGAAGTAAGGGACTGAAATTTCTTTTACTTCCCGCGGCGATGATGTTGAATTGTTCTCTAATTTTCTGAATTCTGAATCTACAGGTCCTATCAAATGGGAGATACAAGAGTGTGGAGCACAGAGCTGTGACTCATAAGGAAATGGACAGGCTCTCTATTGTTACATTTTATGCACCTAGCTATGAAATACAGCTTGGACCACTGCCAGACATGGTGGATGAGAAGAACCCATGCAAGTACAGGAGATTTAATCATGGCGAGTACAGTAAACACTATGTAACTAACAAGCTGCAAGGCAAGAAAACCTTAGAATTTGCCAAGATTGAATGCCAGAAATGTACTTAGTTAGGAAGGCCTTTCTCAGTCCACCTTGGGATACCAAAAACAAAAATATTAGGAATTGTAAATCATGTGGTTAATGATTTAGCTCTTTTTTTCTATTTTTTGGTTAGCGATACAGGAAAGCAGCAGTGGTTATTCTATGGTTTCACCAAAGAGGATTTGGTTAAATGTACTATACAGTAAGTTGGGTCGCTATGTAACTAAAAAAAAAAATTCAATGCAAAAGTTGGGTGTTATATACAGTATACACCAGCTTGGCTTTGGATCATGGATGTATTGCACTGTTCCTGTCTTAACTCATATGAATATCGACTGTCAATTAATACACAATATTGAAGGGTCTTGTGTATGCGCATTTGGCTTCCTTTCCAAATGAGTTTCATTGGGAGGTCTTTTTTGTGCGGTGGGGGGGGGGGGTGGGGGGGGTGGAAATAGGGTGTAGGACAAACAAACGAGCACAAGATGTCACTTTTACTGCTTTCTGTAACAGCTTCCTAACTAGGAAAGATGCTTAAAACCCCATATTTATGAAAAATCAAACGAAAACTGGACAAGATTATAGGTCCCTTTCTTTTTTTTTTATATGCATATTTTAAATTATAAATTATTAATATTTTTATATTTGAGTTTTAAACCTTTTTAACATTTCATTTAACTTCTAAACTTTTTAATTTCTTACTAAATCGTCCTTTTGTTTACGAAAATTAGTAAATCTGTTAATAAGTGAGTTTAACTTAATGAAAATTATTAAAAAAATTTAAATACATGAATTAAATATTTTTTTCATTAACAAAATATGTACATTAAATATTTTTTTAATCAATAAATACATAAATTAAATAGGTAGTATATATATTTTTTGATGAAAAAAAGTTTAATTCATGTATTTAATTTTTTTCAAATGATTTTTTGTAAGATAAAAATCACTTTTTAATATATTGATAACTTTCTGTCAATACATGGTCTGATTTAATAAAAAATCAAAAGATTTAAATCTCAAATAAAATTTTAAAGTGGTTTAGAACTTATATATAAAAAAAAATATAAAAATTTAAAATTTATAATATACTTACCCCTTTTTTCTTAGTTTCTTAGTGGTGCTACAAAGGAGGCCCCATATATTTTTAGTTGTTGTTTGTATTATTGGTGCAGTGGAGGCACTAAGGAAGCAACATGCCTTATTTCAGTGACTCTGAAGTAGAAGTGTGAAGTGACATTTCCGTATACCAGTAAGCAGGACACAGAGCGAGCTCAAGCATGGATGACATAAGCTGTGGAACAGCAAAGGAAAGAAAACAAATGAAGTCAGTGGCACGAACCCACCACCCACTATATGATTCAAATAATGATTCTCATCAACTCTTGGGTGCCTTCTTACCAAGGGAAATGATGATGATGCAATTAGAAAAAGATAAATGATTAAACAGTAAAATTATCGACCGTAAAACCAATAGAAATGACCTTTTGTAGGTGAATTATGTTTAGGTTGAACTTAATTTAGGAGAAAAACTAACTTGGAATTAATTATGAGAATCAACTTAGTGGCACGAAGCAAACAAATTGCTCTGACCTGACAATAAATTAATACAAATTGGGAATGATGATATTTATTAGCTTGGAACAGAGATGATTACCTTAAAATCCTATCAATTCCCAGCCCATGGGAAAAGGGTCAGTGCCGATTGTTTTTAGCATTAGATGAAACCATTTTTGAGGTACTTATGATCACGAATAAAGCTGGTATTTTCACTCACAGCAACAATTTCCTAACCATAAGATAAATGAGATTCGTCCTGCATCAAACATCAGTTGGAGAAGACCTCTAAAGTTCAGTCAAAGAAAAGAACAATTCTTCACTTGGCTATTACATATAGGTTAACAAGTTTCTGAAACCACCACACAAGACACCAATTTCCCTTGCCCTGCAAGAGGTCCTAGTGGGATGGGATGAGGGCATGTCGTGAGAAAAGTTCTTATTAATGTTTCATACAATACATGATGGGTGCAATCATATCGACATTAATATATTTAATCTTATCAAAATTATAAAATTGAGAAAATTTTTATTTTCACTTTTTTTTTAAAGTAAGTGTAATTTACTCATAATATTATACTACAAAATAAATGAGTATATTTAAATAAAAAATTTAAAAATAATATTAAATTATAAATTAATTTTACTAAAAAACAAAAATTAACAAATACCTCCAATTATCAAGGAGCAATGACATCATAATTCAAGAGATGGTCAAAAGATGCCAACCCACTGTTAACAACCCAAATTTGGCGTCAGTGTACTGTTTATTTTTCTTAGCATGCAATTATTACAAATTATTACGCGAGATTTTCACAATGTGACCTTTTCTTTTGAAGTGCGGGGGCATTGTGCATGGTGATCTCAGCTAATGGGGTTCCCAAACTTTGAGAAACATTTAGCAAGTTGCAAAGCAAATTGATTATAATAAACAAGAAACGGTGTGGCATTGTAATGGGAAAACATTGGGCTCACAGTTGATGAGAAATAGAATAAAGGGAACAAATAGGGCCACTCATGGGAATCAAATTGCATGTCTTTGTTTGGAGTTTTGGTATCTGAAGAGAGCCGTCAGTTTTTGCTTCCATTGAGTGCATCACATTAAGTGTATCATTAAGCAATTTAGCACCAACAATGCAATTGGAGTTTGAGCAATACTTTAGTTCTTTATGCACATTCTTCGAACCTCATTGTGACACTTCATCCGTAAATAAAGGAAAAGTTAGAAGACAAAATTCAGGCCATTTGACATTTGACCCACCCAACTTCAGAATCAGATGCTTGCGTACAAGTAATCAGCAGCCGCAGCTGTGTCTATGCATGGAATAATGCACGTGCTACTCTATTTCATAGATTTTTTGATGGGATACGTTCCCCAGCTTAATTTTATATAATATTATAATAATTATATAATTTATTTAATAATAATTAAAAATTTATTTATTTATTTTTAAATTTCAATCAAACGATATATATTACTTTAATTCTAATTTAATCCTATTTAAGAAATCTTTTAAAGTATTTTCCTTTTCTATTTGGACCTTTCTTTTTTTGGGAAATCAAATGAACTTCGTGGGGAGGAGAAAAAAAGAATAAATGAAATATGATTTTTTTTATTAAGAAAAAAATCTATCACAAGTATATTGATTATCGACTCTGTAAACTGAGGCCAAAGTAACCCTATTTATCATATCTCGTTCAATCACCTTTGAGAGGTAGACCCAACGGGCCTTCTTCGTGTCCGACTATAGTGTTAACAAGTTGTAAACCCACAGTTGTGCATCAGTATAAATTCCCATTAATTCGAGACCGAGCGACAGTACATAGACTAGAATCTAAGTAATTGTAGAGAAAAATGTGTCGAATTATCACTAAACTACTGTATCAAATGGTAATTGAAATACAATTAGAAAAATTAAATTGGATCCATTTAACTGTGAGATATGAAAGAGGATAGTAAGAGATCAAGGGGGGGTTTCCAAACAAGGTTTCAAAGGAAGCAAAAATCTCGTATGGAAAGGAAAAGGGGGAGAATAAACAACATATAAGTAGCAAATATTCATAATTAAATGTTTTAAAATTTTGAACAAGTATTGTCAAAAGACCTATAAAATGTTTTTTGCTCTCACCCTCAAAAAATTGCTCTCCTTAGTGCGCTGTGCGTCTGCAATTTCCAAGTTAGTTTTGAGATTATTGAGTCTTGCATGTAAACCAAGTAGGACTTTACACATAAACTTCCACGGATAGTATTGTAGGTGGCTCCTGTCCAATGGGTATGGGCCAACGCCCACGATCCGAAGGCTTTGGAACATTAGATTTTCCCTGTCGGAAAGCAACATCACTCCTTACAGATGTTGTACTCCCCACTCGCGGTGGTGGAGGCCGGAATTATTTGCAATAGGGACAAAAGATAAAGGAGCAGAAATGTTAAATAAAAAACAACAAATAAGTGAAGATAAAATATAAACTATAAATTTAGTGAGAATAATGCATAAATTTTAATGAAGTAATTATATAAATTTTAAGTAAAATATACTTAAATCATCTAAATTTTTGTTTTTTTTCATGGGGGCAGTGTGGCTTTGCCACTGCCAACCCAGAGCAGGTTTCTTGTGGGGCATGGAAATTATTAAGGCCATAAGTGGGACTTACTTATGGTGGGGAACAAAGAGCGACACAATGATGGCATAAGAGATCAATTTAAAGAATTCTATCCGAGCCATTCCAAGAATCTAAAGAGTCTTTAGCATATTATTCAGATTCTAATTAATTGGTACTAGAGCAACAACCGCACGAGGTCTAGATTCTAGAGTTCAAATTGTAGAGAGATATATAGAACTATTTTAGTTTTTTTTTTTTTTTTTTAATGATGTAAGATGTCAGTTCAATTTAGCAAATTTATTATGATGCGTTCCAGTAATCTTGTGGCTTTAACTATATTCATCGTATCTTTAGCACAAATCTATCTTTACTAACAAGAGGACATTCCCCAAATTGGTGCAAAGTTAAGCCTCTGCCACTGCAAACCTGACATACTTGTTGGTCCAAAAGGTGCCACTTACCCTGAAACCAGCCTCTGCAAGCTTGCACAACCATTGTTCAAACTAGAAGATATGAAAATAATTAGGACGTTCCAATAGGAACTGAATTCTCTAGAAACTTAGGGCATTCCTGTCCACCAAATTGAAGACCCACTTAGCTGATTGTTAGGGTTCTAGTTCTAATTTAAGGGTATAAGACTCGAATCTCGTGTCTGAACGTGTGAGATTCAAATACGAAACTTGTATAGATTTTGGATTCTCCTACTTCAATAGCTAGTTTTTGAGGAGCAGTTCTCACAAGATTTATATCAATGATAACTATATGGACATCATTAAGGTCTGCATGACTCAAACACCCCTCATGAGACTCTTAGGCATTTTTTCCTTTAGGCAAGTTAGAAAAATTCAAATCGATTCATCGACGGAATATACATTTATTTAGTCTTAAACCTTTTTAAAATTTCATTTTAGTCCTAAACTTTCTGATTTTGCTCCAAATCAGTCCTTCCGTTAGTCAAACCGTTAACAATTACTGTTGACTAATAGAAATTTTTTTTAAAAAGGTAAAGTACACTATTTTAATTCACCAGTTAACAGAAATATGTTGTGTAATCTTAAAAAAATAAAAAAAATAAAAAAATTCAAAATCCCAACTTACATGTTACTATTTGAGAGTAAAATACAAGTATTTAATAACAAAAAAAAATTAAATAATATATTTTACCTTTTTAAAAAAATTTCCGTTAGTCAACAGTAATTTTTAACGGTTTGATTAACGGAAGGATTGATTTGGAGCAAAATCAAACGGTTTAGAATTGAAATGAAATATCAAAAAAATTTAGAACTTAAATGAAAAAAATCTAAAAATTTAGGACTAAATAAATGCATATCTCATTCATCGACAGCGTAACAAGCCTGTCTTAGGATTAATGGGCCTTGGACTGAAAATGCAACCCAGAAAAGAAATGGGAAACAAGCTCTGGTCTCGGGCTTGCTTTTGAAATGGGCTTTACTGTGTTTTCCTGCAGGCCGACAAAACATAGCAGAGTTTGAGTTAACAGTACTACGGTCAATCCAATCCTAAAGGGCTAAAGCTGCCTTCGCAATTTTTGACCTTTCTGTTTTGGATCGGGCGGTGGTCATGAAGCTTTCGTTATATTGGAAATTATCCTCGATATTATTATTATTTTTATTTAAACTTGAGTGTACATAAATTTATGGAGCGAAGATAGGGATACGGAGGTGGTGTCCAGACAATGCAACTAATTCTACTCAAAATTTAACCGCGTTGAATTTTTTTGATTTTTTTTTAAAATTATAAAATAAAAACTTAAAACTAAATAAATGTTATCGTAAAAATTAAAGTATAAATCATATATAGTATAAATAAACAAAAAAAATTCCATCGAAAAAAAAGCTACAATTTATAAATCTTAATATTTTTCATGTTATTCTTAACTTTATAAATCTTTTACTTTATTTTATACATCTTTTTCTTATAAATAAATCTTTTTTCTTATAAATATTTTAGCAACTAAAATATCTTATCTTATTAAATTACTAATCTTAATTTCCTACTTGTATACAATATATTAATTAATTTTTAACATTATCACATGTTAAATTATCAATTATATATAATTAAATCTCTAAATGTAATATTATAGTATATATATAATACTTATATTTTGTATATTATTATATTTAACTCATCAATATTTCTATATAATGTATATAAATATAAATATTTTTTATATATTTAATATTAAATTCTAGTTTTACCGATTCAATTTTAGTTAAATTGATTGAATCTTAAACTTCTGAATCTTCCGATTCAATGACTAGTCTAATTTTGAAAACATTGACATCAACAAGGAAATCAAACATTCATATCCAATAGACACTTCAAGCGTTTATTAATAAGAAAGGATGGTTCTCTTTCTAGTAAATTAAAATATATAAAATATCTTATTTTATTAAATTACTAATCTTAATTTCCTACTTGTATACAATATATTAATTAATTTTTAACATCATCATATGTTAAATTATTAATTATATATAATTAAATCTCTAAATATAATATTATAGTAAATATATAATACTTATATTTTGTATATTATTATATTTAACTCATCAATATTTCTATATAAAGTATATATATATATTAATTTTTTTATATATTTAATATTAAATACCAGTTTTACTAATTTAATTCTGATTAAACTGGTTGAATCTCTGAAATTTCCTGATCAATTACTGGTTCGGTTCAAAACATTGATATCAACAAGGAAATCAAACATTCATACCCAATAGACACTCCAAGCGTTTATTAATTGATATGCTAGACTGATACGAGTATCAATAGGTAAAGTAAACTAAGCACACCAATAATAATGCTTAAAACTACGATTTAGTAATGTTGCAAGGGGTCAGAACTTGACAAGTCTGCTAAACTAAGTAACTCATTCCCACTTTGAGAAGACGCTTCCGAGGAACAAAGAGCATTTCATCCGGCTGCCTCACACATTTGCTTAATAGATTGTACATGTAGTCTATAGTTATTTTCTTGACCAAGCTTGAGTCTCTTGAAGCCACCGTCTCACCTTCACCCATTAGATAAACAACACCGCCAACACTGATTGCCTTATCAATCAATGTCAGTTTCCTTTGTGCGCTTGCTTCCTCATTCTCCAATACAAAAGCCTTCAACTGATTTACCAATATCTCTTCAAAGGAACACAGCTCCTTCTTCGACTCATTGTAACCATACCTCAAAATACATCTAAATATGAGTTCCTGAGGTGTAACTCGTTGAAACAAGAACCTTTCCTCAGGAAGGACTCTGCTAATAGGAAGTGATTTAATTGAAACAAATACAAGTACAGAATGCAGAGCAGGGACATTTGATATGTAATGGGTGAATATAGGACTTATGCCATGCACAAGCTCACTGTAGAAAAGACCAATCCCTTGGACTCGCTGGATCCTCTGATCAGAGACAATATCAGCCAGCATTTCTTCAGAAACTTTATTTTCTAGCTCGTATAGGTACCTTTTTCGGTAGCCATAGTTCCATGACAACATGACAATCCCCAAAATGAAGGCAAAGACAAAAGGGAGGTATGCGCCATCAACAAACTTGTAGAATAATGAGCTCAAAAACAACAATTCAATGACACCAATTGTTAGAATATAAAGGATGACGAAGATGGGGTGTGTCTTCCATATCATGACCATCACAAGGACCAGAAGTACAGATGTAATGCAAAACACAAATGCCACAGAAAGCCCTGCAAGAAAATAAGTTGAAAGAAATGATATTCGATAAAAGTGTTCGCAAAAAAAAAACTATAATTAGAAAACTATCACAGATCAAATTGCACAAAGAAAAAAAAAATTGCATTCTCATTGGTTTCAAGAATTTGATAAGGCTATAAAGGCATGATAATTATGTGGAAAAGCAACTTGAAATTTCAAGGTCATGGTAAAAATCAATTCAGCTTTAAAGCAGCCACTAATTTGCCAATCAAAATAGATGAGATAGATCAAAAGTTATAACAAACCATCGTAGAGGACAATTACCACAAACAATAAGCACCAGAAGAATCTAATTCTAGAACACAAACTATATAGTACTAATATGTTAGAACATTACCGTATGCATTGCCGAGTTGCAGTGAATTCTTGAAACCAAGAGTGACAGCCACACAAACAACCATGAGAAGGGTGTTGATCTCAGGAATGTAAACCTGACCCACAAATTTTGAAGAGGTATGCACCACCTTAACTCGTGGGAAACACCCAAGTGCAACAGCTTGGTGCACTATAGAGAATGAAGCCGATATTAATGATTGACTGGCAATGACGGCCGCTAATACAGCCACAACAAACTGTGGCCAATATAATGGACCTGCAGCAAAGAAGATCAAATGAGCAAAAAATCAACAACATTAACGAGAAAGAAGATGAATATAATAATAACGATGATGTTCAAGCAAAATCCAGAAACAAGATAATACTTACCTGGGATTGCACTATAAAAAGAATTAAGAACTTCTTCACTATGTTTCCGTAAATATGCGCCTTGGCCAAAATAAGCGAGCAAAACGGAGGGGATAAGTACAGAGCACGTGCTTATTTGAATTGAGCGGATGTGAAAGTGACCCAAATCAGCAAACAAAGCCTCCGAACCTAGTTGTAGCAGCGATAGTCAAATTACCGCCTTGTCATATGGTGTTTTTTTTTTAATTTTTTTTTTTATCAATATTGAAAGAAAGTGACAGAAGACAGGAATAGGGAATGGTACACTCATAAAACCATGCTCAACGAGAAAGCAGATGCAGAGAGTATAATTATCGAAAAAGTTTGGTAGGCTGATGCACATACTTAGATACATATTATAACGAATTTAATTATTTTTGTAATAAAATTAATAAAATATGATATAAAAAATTAATACATTATTTTTTATTACAAATACAATAAATAAAGTTATAAAAATAATTAAGTTTGTCATAAAAAGTACATTTTATATGTGTACCATTTGTATATAAATATATGTGTACTAAATCAAGCCTATTAATTATAGCTGACATATTAAATCTAAAGTTTCAGATCATCACACAGCCTCCAAACACTGTGTAAGCTTTACTGCATAAATAAAAGCCTTAACTTGAAGTAAAACTGGATAGGATGTCAAAATTTCTAAGAAACCATCCTTTCAAGTTTCAAGCATCTCAGTAGGTATGACCCTAATTCTTCTTGGCATGACATGTGGAATCGTAAAAGGAAAATGCTATATACATACCTGTTAAGCACAACACCACGCCTCCAAGCGAAACCCAGGCGTCTTTTTTGTTTCTCTTGAAGTATTGCACAATGTACCATGGATTAACTGCCTTGATCACGCTAGGATCATGGTGTAGAAAGTTGTAGAGCCCAATGCAAGCAATAAAAGTGAACCATAGCAGAAGAATTGGAGCAAAAGTGTACCCAATCTTATCCGTTCCAAACCTCTGAACTTGGAACACGAGGATCAAGACAACCACTGAGATCCACATGACTGAGGTATCAGTGAGGGAAGTTGCAGCAACCTTGATGCCTCCAACTGCTGACAACACTGCACCAACAAGAATATAAAGCCAAAAATTTTATTATTTTTTCAACACAACAAGAGAAAAGGACAAGAAATTATTTAAGTGAAAAGATCAATTAAGAAAATGCAACAGATGCAGTTACTTCACCTGAAATGCATGGTGTGAAAATGCCATCTCCGATGAGCATTGATACTCCAGTCACGGCCATAAGAAATAATAAGTATTTCAATAAATTGCTCTTCTCAAGCTTGGATTTAAGAGTTGAGGCCAACTTAAGCCGGCGATTTGGTACATCTAAATTATAGTTGGAAAGTTGTCTGTCTTCGGCCTGTTGGTTTGGCAACAAATTGACTTTTGCATTGCGACATATAAGGGAATATAAAGCTAAAGTTCCTCCTACAATGACAAGTCAACGAATGTCTAATCACTAACAGACACAGAATGTGATGGGGCATTATAGATCAAGTGTTCAATTCTACCCATATCATTTATCTTTCACTAATACAAAAAAATTTGGGAAATATTTGCAGTTTTTTCAAGCAAAACCAAGGAAAACATGCCACAAAAGCTACTGTCATCTTCGTGCCTAATTTTGTCTTTCAAACACTATGCTTAATATTGTGGCAGGCAAATTCTTAGCCAGTTTTTGTATTTTCACTACCTGCCTCAAACCAACAAAGGAAAGAGTTATTCGTAGCAAGCTTGCGCATTTTTGAGCCAAGGAAGACACAAAAGCTTTGGCATGCACAGATTACGACAGTTAACTATTTAGGACAATTTAGTAAGGAAAGCATCGTTTATGATATCTACAGATTAAAATTCCATGTTCTTGGATTTAAAAACACTTTATAGACGAGGAATATTAATGATCCAACTTTCCTGGAGTTATTTCACATGAATTTCACATCAGAATAAAATTAAACATACCTTCCCCATCATCATTGGCGGCTAGAACTATGCAGATGTACTTGACAAAGGTGATGGAGATGATCGAATAGAAAATTAAAGACAATGCGGCAAGGACATCATCATCATGTTTGATTCCATTTGGAAAAATTCCAGGTAGTGTGTACAATGTTGATGTCCCCAAATCGCCAAATACAACCCCAATGCATTGAAAAGCAAGATTCATGATAATTCCCCATCCGACATCCTACAATTCATTCAAGTAACTAAAAATATGTTAAATAGTACAGTTCACATTTTTTTGCTCAAAAAATGAATTATGGTCTCCACGACAATAAGATTATACATTAATTTCGTTATGAATATCAGTTGATTGGTTGATCTTGTTAGTCCCTTCTTCTTGCAAGAAGAGTAGGACAGATTGTTTGGCCTTTTAATTTAAATAAGTGATTGTAAAAAAGGATTGCGTGAGACTGTTTTGTGAACACCTAGTCCCATTAAAATAAATTTTTCATTACACCAAACATAGCCCTTTGGATCATAAGTCTCTTATTAGGGTGAATCGCACGCTCTAATTGCCTTGATGGCAATGAATTGATCACCCTTTCTTAAGGTCAAGTGTTCGAAAGCCGGTATCATCAACAACAATAATGAAAAAATTCAGGAACAAGAAAGTGAAAAATGATAATAGTATTAAGCTATTATTTTTAATCAATAATCCTTTTCAGACAAATCAGATTATTCACTCTCACTCTAAACATTAAAAAAAATATTTAGAAATATTCCAACCCGAAATCGTGCACTTAAACTATAGAATAGCATGAGACATATACGTGTGTGAAGATGAATGCATATAAACAAACAAAAGCAGAGAATTGATGGTAATATAACTCCAACAAAGAGATATAAGTTCAAACTCCATATCTCTCCCTCATCATTCTCATCCCAAAGTAAAAAAAATGGACCTGACGACGAGCGGCGGCGACACCACCATAACCGTAGGCCTCCACCACATCGAAGAAATTATTCTTGCTGCCATCACCTTCAACTACTATAGTTTCTTCCCCTTGGTGATTGCTCCTATTCCCAAAATCAACATTCCCCACCACCTCCATATTCTTTCACTCTGCACTTATTTGGAACCCAACAGTCACTACTTTTATAGAAAATCAAGAAGGACGCCTCTACTTCTTCTTCTCCTCTGCTACAGATATTTTACGTTTGAGGCTGGCGGGCCTTTATAGAATATTTTTTAAGTGGAAGAGCTGGGTAAAAAAGAAAAAGTGATTATGATTGTTAGGTTGGATATTTGTGGTTTTAGTTTTTGGAAATATTAAGTAATAAAATTTAAATAGTAAAAAAAAAGTAATAAAATAATATAAATTATTGTATAATTAAAATGTAAAAATAATTAAATTTTTTTTATAAATTAGTAAATATTATTAAATATATTATATAACTAATTTCTTATCATTTAAAATAAATTATACAGTAAATTTTTTTTATTTTTTTAATCGTTAATTATACTTTTCTTGATTTGATATTATAGTACTTTTGCTCTCTTTTGTTTTGACTCTTACTGGTGGTAAAGTTTTTGTTTAATTGGAATTAGTCGATTTAAATTTTGTAGAATGTGTAGTATTTGTATTAGCTGGCAAAATTTGACTTATAGTATGTAAAGTAGGTGGCTATAATTGGTATTTATTTACATGTAATACATATTAGGTAATTTTTGCAAAAAAAAAAAAAATACATATTAGGTAATTTATAGATTTAGAATCTGATTGCTACTTATAAGCGCGTAAAACAATTTAAGGAAAAAAAAAAAAATTCAACATACATCTATCTATATAATATTTTTGGTACATTTTTATCTATCTATATAACATAATTATTTATATAAGTGAAAAAAAGTAATAAAATAATATAAATTATTGTATGATTAAAATGTAAAAATAATAATAAAATTTATAAATTATTAAATATTGTATAACTAATTTATTATTATTTAAAATAAATTGTACAGTAAAATTTTTTAATTTTTTTAATCATTAATTGTACTTTTCTTGATTTGATATTAAAGGACTTTTGCTCTCTTTTGTTTTGACTCTTACTGGTGGTCAAGTTTTTGCTTAATTGGAATTTGTCGATTTAAATTTTGTAGAATGTGTAGTATTTGTATTAGCTGGCAAAATTTGACTTACAGTATGTAAAGTAGGTGGCTACAATTGGTATTTATTTACATGTAATACATATTAGGTAATTTTTGCAAAAAAAAAAAAAACAAATACATATTAGGTAATTTATAGATTTAGAATCTGATTGCTACCTATAAGCGCGTAAAACAATTTAAGGAAAAAAATATAAAACTTTCAACATACATCTATCTATATAATATCTTTGGTACATTTTTATCTATCTATATAATATAATTATTTATATAAGAGAGAGATAAGCGTAGAAATTTTACAATAATATGCAATTTTACATAAATAAAGAAAAAATAAATAAAGAATTTAATTCAGAAAAAAATAATATTAAACGAATAGAATTCTTTAATAACACTACTTTTGAACAAAGACAAAATTTAAAAGAATGTTATTATAAAGATTTAGAAAAATATCAACAAAAAATACCTTTCTTTGAATGGAATGATATACATAGATATGCATATGAAAAAATTAGTATACATGTATTAAAAACTAACATGTAAGAATGGGAAACTATTACTCATAATAAAATTACCTCTATTGATCCCCCATAAAAGAATATACATTTAAACAACATGGACAGGTAGTGATAGCTTCAGCATTTAAAATGCCCGCCATAGATCCTAATTCCACTCTTATTACTCAAAAAGATATTAGAAATATACACCATCAATCCAATTACACTAATAAAATCTTACATACTATAACTCAACAATTAAATAATATAGAATCAAACATAATTTCTAGTATTCCTAATCCAAGTCAACCATCTTCCTCTTTAACCCAAATTTCAAAACTACAATTAGATCAACCTTTATTTCATATACCAGAAACCCCCCTAAATTACAATTGAAACAAAGTCCATCTAATTTAAATCTTCTAGCAGAAATAACCAGGAAATTAAAAGAACTAAAAGTTCAAGAATCAAAGATAAATGTAGTTATCAAAGAAGATCAAAGCAATAATGAATGTGAATCAAAAAACGATATATTAACTATTGAAAACCTAGAAGAACAATTTCATAATACTATGGAAATTAATAAAACAAGAGGACCAATAAAGAATACTTCACATAGAACGTATCCAAGACATGAAACTCATTACTATTATCCTCGCCCTTCTGTACCTGATATTATGACTGAAGAAAAGGTTGTTAATCCTGTTACAGCATTTACTGCTGATGGTATATATGAATGGAATATTGATGGAATGAGTGAACATAATATATTACAGACCATAGAACAAATGACTATTGCTACTTCGGCCTACAAACATAGAAATAATACTGATAAAACTGTGGCATGGAATTTAGTCTCAGGATTTACTGGTGCTCTTAAAGGCTGGTGGAATAACTATTTATCAGAAACACAACGAGAATATATAATAAATTCAACTAAAACTATACAAACCCCTGTCACGGTAACTTCTCCTACAGAACCTACTACATCTATAGTCGTAATAAAAGAAGAAACAGAAAAAAATGCTGTTGCTGTATTAATATTTACTGTTACAAAACACTTTCTAAGAGAACTCAAAGCATTGCAAGATAAATCCTCTGAAATATTAAATAACTTGAGATGTCCTACTTTACAAGATTTTGGATGATATAAATATATGTTTTTACAAAAAGTATTTACTAGAACAGATTGTAAAACGAATTACATGTCGCACTTTTTAGGTAATTATATTTGCTAATTTTGTGATATTATAATTAATATTATTATTATATTAAATTATTAATATTATTATTTTTATATTACAATTTTTATATTATAACATAAATAAAATAACCCGTATATCTAGCAGGGTTTGGAAACTAGTATCCTAATAAAACATTATTAATTAACATCATATACATAGTGGAATAAAAATAACACAAGAACAGTACATTAATTTTTTAAAATTTAACCTTATTTATTTGTGGAACCAAATAAAATGTGATTAGATCACATCTTCTATTTCTACAAAATTACTTGTTAAATATTGTTACCTAAATTTTTTGATGAAAACAGTATAAATAAAAGAAAGGAAAAATAGATCACAAAAATAAAAAATAAATTAGCCTCCTACAGAGAGGGTAATACCAACTAGATTAGCCGCCAAAAGAGGTTCCATGCCCGAAGGTAGTTTTCCTCACAATTTTAGATTATTTATCTAAATTTTCTTATCCTAATAACTACATTTTTTTTTGTTTTCAGTGAGGTGCTGATCACTCTATATTGGTCTTAATGAATTAATAGTAATTGTTTGAATGATAAAAAGTTTGATGCCTAAATATGTAATTTATTTACAAGTAACAAATGTATATTAAGGTGCTCTTTTTTTAGAATTAGATCAATCACTTGCAGTTAATCAATATCGTCTTCTTGCATTTTTTTTTTCTAAAATAATAAATCGACTTAATGAAATTACTCTATGAACATCCTAAACTTCTAAAAAAAAGGATTAACTTATACAGACAATTTTTTTTTTTGTCATTGAAATGTTTATTAGATAGTAAACTACATAATAAGGACAATACTTCTTAACCTGTGAACCTTATAAGTTTTTTTTTTTTTAAATTAGAATTCAAGACCTTAATGATAAAGTTTAAAACTTTGATCAATGGCGTATCCTTGACATGGATAAAAAGTTTTAATAATATCATAAAATTGACCAAATTAGACTAACATCATAAAGAGAAGAGCCAATGTTTGTAAAAGAGACTGATTATTTTGTACTACTTTAGAAATTTGATGTAGAAGAGCCAAAGTTTTGAATATGATGTTAGTACTTACTAAAACAATCATGAATTCATTCCATTCTATCACAATTATAAAATAATGCTTCTAAACCAATTAAACGATTTGGGAAAAAAGATTTAAAACTTTCATGTGACATATATATAAATGGAGGGATGTACTAACCACTCTTTTTCTCTAACCTAGTCCTCTAGGTGTATTAGTCTTAATCTTTTAATAGTCATCTTTTGATAAATAAAAATTTAGTTTTTTTTTTACCTAGTTGTTTAGAATAGTTGATTCATTAGTACTGTGTCAAGAAAGAAGTTAGGGTTCAACTTTTACTTCTTATAAATCCTCATTTTTCCTGGTTGTAATATATATTTTGACTCTCCCTCGAAATAAAAAAAAATAAGTGTAATGTTTTAAATTGGTATTTGTGTAAACTAGGTATTAAAGTGATTTATTTTGAGGATCAGAACTTTATTTTTATTTTACTTTATTTTTTTACAATTAACAAATCACGAAACCATGCCAACCGTCAGTCCATTTAGGAACAATCTACCTCTACATATGATAAGGGCATTATATTCTAATATGATGATATAAATGCTTTAACATGTCAGAGGGTTTAAATAGATAAATTTCAAGTTGATGGCCACCGTCCGATACAAAACAAATTAGAAAAAAAATTTAATAACGCCATTAGTTCCCTTGGATTGAATTATTGAATAGTTGTATTAGAGGTTGCCCTGCCATAAATGCTTGACTAGCATGTAAACCTCTGCAGACAAGAAACAGAGCAAGCAGAGGTTTGGAATGGAGAACAAACATTGAGTTCGAAACTAAAATCAAACTCTAAGAGGAAGTTCAAGACAATGGGAGTAAGAACATGGAGGTATGTGGTTCAAGTGGTGTTGCTGCTCATTATCAGGTATGTATTTTGATGTATACTAGTTATCAATTGCTTTATTAAATTATTGTAAGTGGTTTGAAACTTTTGAATTACTTGAATATAGAGGTGTCAAATTATGATCCAACCCACTAAGTTGACTAAAACGCGACTGCAAAATATGATCTAAACCCGACTTGTTATGTACTAACTAAAAAATGAACTGAATTCAAAACTAACCGAAAATTCGGGTAGACCCAAACCCGCCCACAATTCATTCAAGTTGAATGAATTGCAAGAAATAGAACGAAAAACTTTAATGAAAATTATGAAACTTGCTTTTCAATGTATTATATTAAAATATTAATATGAGAAGCATGAATACACTTTAAATTTAGGACGTGGGATCGGAATTTCCTATGATATTCTTATCCATCAAGGGAGTTGCAATTTACTAAAGCCTTAATTGTGTTTAAGAGTTTAAAAAAAAAAACATCTTCTTTATAATTTGGATTATTTGTGCCATGCAACATTTGACCGATAATTCTTAACACATTAACGTCAATCAAAGCCAATAAAGTCCTCTAATTCTAAGGCCTTTTATTCTTTTCCTCGATAAACTAATTTGAAAATAGGATAATATTCTTTTTAGTCTTAAAATTTATAGATTTTTATAATTGAAATCTATATCTTTTAATTTTTTAATTAATTTTTATATCTTTTAAATCTTTTACAATCGAGTCTTTTTTATCAATGGTTATAAGTCAAATTGTTTAAAATGTATTTTGACTGAATAGATATGAAAAAAAAAAGCATAAATATCATTTCTTCTATATTTCTCTATTTTAGGATTTTAAGAAAATAATTGAAAAACTTTATTTAGGATTTTTTTAATTCATTTTGTTTTGGTCAAAGTGCATTTTAAACTATTTGACTGACGGTCATTGACAGAAAGGATTCAATTGTAATAAATCTGAAAGGTATAGAACTCAATTAAAAAAGTTAAAAGGTTTTACACTTAATTGTAAAAATTTATAAAAATTTAGGACAGAAAATAGTATTACCCCATTTGAAGACACAAATGAACGGAACTAACAGCAAGTTCTTGCATTCTTTCAGTTTTGTATTTCAAAAAGAGAAGAAAATATGGAGTTATCTTAGTGATCAAAGCAATAGGACTCTATACATTACGTAGCATGTAGAGCAAACATGGGCAGAACATAATGTACCACTGGCAGGAAGCCACCACCCACAATGCAAATGATGACGAAATTTAGAAACACAAATAATTAAATTTTTAACAGTAAACAAATAGAAATGAACTTTTAAGAGTTGAATTATGGTTGTGATTGAACTTAATCAAGGAGAAAAACTTGCTTAGAAATGAACAAGTTATCAACTTAGTTAGAAGAAACAAAAATTAACCTGAGCATATCAAACAATGAAACGAAAAGTTTTAGAGACAACATAATGTGATGTAATTTAGTGGAAACTTTATTAATTTTTTTTTTCTAAAAAAGAAAAAATGATATAGCCAGATAGACAGATTATATACACGTCTCTCGCCCAACCTTCCATTGTATTACTACACATTCAAATTTTGTAACAAATTTGAATTTTTGCAATTTGATACAAAAGTACAATTTGTATTTCTTCCAAATCATAAACATATAAACATTTGTTTATGAATTAAATTAACTAAGTAATTTATGACTGGGATATATTAGAGTTATGTTGCTGGTACTTGCTAATTTCATACCTAAAATGCATGAATATGGTAAACTCCCCTTTAAAAGCAAGGTTATCATATGCACAGTAACAATGTTTAAGTAAAATAAAAAAAGCAAACTTGTCACTGATACTACTGGTAAGAAATGAAAAAAAAAAACACCTTTTGGTTTAGTTGCAAAGGTTGGAAACTTAACTTTTCTTTCTTTTAGAAATCAAATTGACCCAACAAACCTATCAAAAGCGATTCTCAAAAATCTTAATCCCAACCATTCTCTCTCATCCTCATTCTCTCACTAAAAGTCTCTCGACCTCCTCCACTGAAACCAAGCTTGCTGGCCAGCGGGGTGACCCATCTCCTCTATCGGCCAGCCATCGATCGTTTTTACCCATTGTCCACTATTCTCTTCCATTTGCCTTAGTTTTCTTTTGGTTTCAGCCTCTATCTCCTCCCTTCCCGTTTGTTTTCTTAATGTTAGACCCCCAAGACTTTTTAATGGGGCTTTTTGGCTCAATTTGTGTGAAACCGGGCTCCAATAACGTCACTTATGGCATTCGGGGCTCTAAATCTGCACTTCCCGCTGCTTTATAGCCACTTTCAACGCTTCCGATGGCAGCACTGCCACCAACTCTGCCGCATCTTCCACTGCTGGCTCTGTCGTACCGACTGCCGGTGAGTGTAGCTCTAATCGAACTTTCCTCACCAACGCCGTTGTACCAGCCTTCGGTGAGCTCGTCGAAGTTGAAGCCGAGCTAACGACGACAGTACTGCAACCAGTGATGCTGCTGCCCTTGGCGCTACTGCTACCACCGTCAGAGACTCCTCGACTGCAAGCCACTGTCTCTCTGCCGCAGATCACTCCGCCACTATTGATCATTCGGCCATCGCCAGTTGCCGTCGGACCTTAGAAGAGCTACTGTTTCCTTTTGTGTAGGGTGACTGATGTTTGTATTTATCAGTGTTTAAAGAATTAGATTAGACTAGTCGATTTAATTAGAAAATTTAAAATTAAGTTTTAAATCAGTCCGATTAGTTTTAAAAAATTGTTAGATTAAAGAACCGGTTAAGAATCAAGTGAAAATAAGAATTCGCTATTTATTCATTTACAAGACAAATAGAGTAAGGGACAACTCTGCATCTACTATTTATTCATTTATTTTGCTTATCTCTATCGTATAGTAAGACCTTATTAAACTTCCTTATAGGAGTCGTTTTTTTCTACGTTACAATTGTTAAACTCCTTATTAGGAGTTCAAATGGGTTAAATTTTTTTCATGTAGCAATCATTTGGTATGCGTTACCCATACTTGGTCTAGTGGGCCTGAATCCTAGAGACTAGAGTGCAATAATTCAAAATTTTCGCCCTTTTTTCTTTCTTTTGTGTGGATTGTACTGTTGTCCTTATTTTTTTTTTATAAACTCTTACAAATATTTTTAAAAATATTTTTCCTTTCATTTTCTTAAAAATTTTACTTAAAAATTCACTTATGTTTAACGAGAAAAAAATTATCCCAAAACTTTTTCTAAAATAATATTTTCAATTTTTTAATTTTATTTTTTTAACATTGTCTTTTTGGTTTATTATATTTTTATTTCTGATCAATTTTTACAATTGCTCCACAACTTTTTCTCTAAAATTTTCTTTTTCCAATCTATCTAATAAATTTTCTTGAAATAACATAACTTAACAAATTCAATTACATAATTACGTTAAAAGTGAAATGCAGAACTGATATATTGTAATTGATAATTTTTTTTTTCAACCAAACTTTTTTTTACTATAATAAAAAATATATGAAAAAATATTTGCATATTTTATTGTAGGCAACAAACGTTTGATTGCAGCGATTGCGATGTGTTGGCCACACAGCTCCTTTTTAGAATGATTATATATATAGGAAAATGTTATAGAAAAAATTTGTTTGAAAATTTTGGTCAAATGTAACGGTATTCTAAAGTTTTACAAGGACTATTATATTTTTTGAAATAAAAAATAAAAATACAAAAAATAAAAGTATAATTATAAAAATTGAAAACGCTGCTTTAAAAAAAAATTTCAATTATTGTAGCGGTGCTCATATATATTTTCCCAAACTTAACTAATCTTAGCGCCTTCATAAACCCGATTTACCATTAGTACAAGTCTATAATATACACAACAAAAGTTTACACTTTTTTTTTTTGCACCACAAAATTTTACACTTGAAGCCAATGTTGTTAAAACTGACTCAGACTGACCGGTCCGACCAGTTCAATCAGTGGCCGGTCAAAGATTTGGGACGGTTTATAGTCACTATTGTCCCTTAATCCGGACAGGTCAAAATTGGTCAAGAACCAGTCAAAATTGGTAAAAAATCGGACCTGATTCAACCGGTTCAAACCGGTATAAAAATTTTATAAATTATAATTTGATCCTAATGTTTTTTTAAATTATAATTTGAGTTTTAAATTTAATTAAGACTTTCAATTTAATCCTAAATTTATCAAAAACTTTCAATTTAATTCTAAAGTTATCAAAACTTTCAATTTAATCCTTAAAAATAAAAAAATTAACATTTAATAATTATATATAAATATTATTTTTTTAAATTATTTTTATACATATATATATTAATAAATATCGGTTCAACTGATCAAACTGGTATTTAAATCAGTTTAAATAACCGGTTTAACTTAACCCACTAATATTCTTAATTCAATAACCGGTTCAGTTCTGACAACCTTACTTAAAACAAACCACACGCGTACCAATCCAAAGAGCAGAACAAAAATAATTTACAGGAAAATGAGAAAAAGAAGGGAAAGAATTGAATTTTATTTTATTTAATTTAATTTAATTAACCTTAATAATAATAAAGGATCAGAGAGACCCGAAAGAAAGACCAAGCTTCTTTCTCAACGATCTTTCTGCACCGTGGCTCCTCCTCCGCCTCCTCCGTCTCCTTCGTCGCTCTCTAGGGTTAGTCCGTCGCCCGGCCAGTAACTTCGCTATACTCTATCTCTCTGTGCATGGTTTGATATTGTGTGTTTGTTTGTTTATGTCTTATCGGATTGGCAATTGCATTCCGGGATCTCTTTTCTTTGATCTTCTCTCAGTGTTGGACGATTCTCAAATTCTGTTTTTTTTTTTGTTTTGAGTGGATTCTTTGATCGGGATTGGGGAATTTATTTTTATTTTGAGTTATTCTTTTGTGTTCGCATGTTATTGCTGCTGCTAAACTGGAGAATTAGGGCTTTTTGATAATTTATGATTTAGGGTTTCTTTTATGTTGATAATGTTTACGCTTTGTGACTGAATGTTGTTCTCTCTGTTCTTGATTTCGGGCTAGTCCTTCAGCTGCATTTAGAAGGGTTTTTGGAACATGAATAGGATTTGGCTTTGGGTTCTCTGTGATTCATATTCTTTGTAAATGAGATTTTTGTGGTATGTATGTGCAGTGACTTCTGTTGTTTTGCAGATTTAATTTTTTTGGATAGTGGCGCTGGCAGTTTCGGATTCTGAGGTTTTGTTGCCAACATGACAATGAATGAACGGAAAACTATTGACCTTGAACAAGGATTGGAGTTCATGCAAAAGGGGATCACAAAGCTGAAGAACATTTTAGAAGGGTTGCCTGAGCCGCAGTTCAGCTCTGAGGACCACATGATGCTGTATACGTATCCGTTGCTGTCGATTATAAGCTAATGCTTTTGTTGACTTATGTTAATAAATACATTTTTTTCCTTGTTTATGGCGAGGTATTTTGTTGTTGCCACTGTGGTTGTTATTCCTTAAATATATTATAGAACTATTTATAACATGTGTACACAGAAACCCCCCCACGATTACTCCCAACAACTGTATGACAAGTACAGAGAGTCTTTTGAGGAATACATTACTTCTATGGTGAGGGTCATGTTAATTGAGTTTTTTGATTGGCTTATATTCTGTAATATTTTGATACATCTTCTTAAGTCAACATCATTCTTTTTATCCAGTTTCAAACTGTTTCTTTTCTGATTCAGGTATTACCATCCCTAAGGGAGAAGCATGATGAATTCATGTTGAGAGAACTTGTGAAAAGATGGGCAAACCATAAAGTTATGGTCAGGTGGCTTTCTCGTTTCTTTCATTACCTTGACCGCTACTTTATTGCCCGGAGGTCACTCCCACCACTTAATGAAGTTGGACTGACATGCTTTCGTGATCTGGTATGTACCATACAATTGTAATTGTGCTATGTGTGTCAGATGTTTTTCCTTTTTCACTTGTTTAGCTGTGGTCCTCAAGTAAATCTTTTTTGTCGTCTGTTTGAAATATAGACGTTGTTTTCTGAAGATTTGTCATGTTGTCAAATCTTTAGCAACTATTTTGATTTCAGGTTTACCAAGAGTTAAATGCGAAAGTCAGGGATGCTGTAATATCTCTGGTATGGTTGTCTTGTTTTGGGTGAATGTTATTGCTTTCTTGTTAAATTTCAGTGTGTTTTCAAAATAACGTGTAGTTCCGAATCAGATTGAACAAGAGCGTGAGGGGGAGCAGATTGATCGGGCTCTGTTGAAGAATGTTTTAGATATATTCGTAGAAATTGGAATGGGACAGATGGATCACTATGAAAATGACTTTGAGGCAGCTATGCTTAAAGATACTGCAGCTTATTATTCCCGGAAGGCATCAAACTGGATTTTAGAAGATTCATGTCCAGATTATATGTTGAAGGTAGGTTGTTTATCTCTTTTTCTGGAGCTTTCTTCATCTGTTATGTTTTTACATGCGTCTTGTTGGTCATTTCAGGCTGAGGACTGTCTAAAACGGGAGAAAGATAGGGTTTCTCATTACTTGCATTCCAGTAGTGAGCCAAAGTTGCTAGAGGTTCGTTGTCGATTTATATTCTCATCTGTATCTTTGGTGGTTCAATACATAGTCCATTGTCACATGGAAAGAGACATTATTTAGTTAGGCCCAACTTAATTTAGCCTGAAATTTATTTTTTGATATATTTTTATACTCTGTTCATTATGATTGCAACCTTTTCTTTGTAGAAAGTTCAACACGAGCTGCTGTCCGTATATGCTAATCAACTGCTTGAAAAGGAGCACTCTGGATGTCATGCATTGCTTAGAGATGACAAGGTACTTGATAAGCAGTTCTATGCTTGCTAACTAATCACTATTTCTGCACAGTTTATTGTGTTTCAACTGGTGGTTGCCTGTTTTTTTCCGTTTATTTAGGTGGAGGATTTGTCACGTATGTTCAGGCTCTTCTCTAAAGTTCCTCGAGGCCTGGATCCTGTTTCTGGAATTTTTAAGCAGGTTTTAGGCCTTAAACATGCATTTGTTTAGTATGCCTCTTTAGACATGGTGATCTGAGAAGCAGAATTTATACCTTCCATTTTATATTTCATTTTTCCATGTCTTTTTTATTTTTTTTGTCTCATGTTGCAGCATGTTACCGCCGAAGGTACAGCTTTGGTCAAACAGGCTGAAGATGCAGCAAGCAACAAGAAGGTTCGTTGTTATTAGTTTTTGATCATCAATGCGCGCAATGGAATTCTTTCCTCATGTTCTCTGACGTTTGGTGTGCAAAATGTAAAAGAAAAGGTTTCTTCCCATAAGCAAAGGTTTCTTCCCAGAAGAACCAAGCAAAGACAACTCACGTTGGAGGCTTAATGGTCAAAATTAGTGCAACTAGTAAATTATTGCAGAATGATGTCAATTCTCTGCAGCTTTTTATTGGTCAACAGATTTAGTGTTTGCTTGAAGATTGCTATTTTTTGTAAACACCTGATACTGTGGACATGACAGAAAGTATATATAATGTACTTTTTAGGAAAAATTTCCCCCTCAGAACGCAGTTATGTTGGCGCCTTTGTTTGAAGGATAGCCTACAGTGATCACGAGTTTTACTTGCTTGGTTATTATGCTATGGTACTGGGGGATTGAACACTGAAAAACTAAAATTTCCCCCTCTAAATGCAGTTATGTTGGCGGCTTTGTTTGAAGGATAGCCTACAATGATCACGAGGTTTACTTGCTCGGTTATTATGCTATGGTACTGGGGGATTGAACAGTGAAAGTTTTCAGTTTTTAACCGAGTGTAGAATGATTTTGATTTTTCTGCAGCTTTGTGTTGTTCAATAGTTCTATTGTTTGCTTGAGGTATGTCTTAACTGAATATTGGCCGTCCTTGAGAAGTCTTTCAGATGATTTTAACCTGATGGGCTTTTGGGGAGATAAATTTAGCCTATCATTGTCTGTTTTGGTTTCTCTTACATTATTCAACATTTCTCTTGATGGCAGCTCTTTATGCTCCCTATATGAAGTCATCTAGGGTAAGAACCTAACATTATAATATTGGGTTAACCAAAAGGGACAAGATGGGTCATGCTGTGGCATGAACATTAGACAAATGGTCTTCTTCGTATTAGATTTGGCATAACATTCATTATACTGAAGTTTTGAAATTTAGATAAAGTGATCAGCAATGACACTGTCCAGCAGTTGTAGTTGGTATGACTAGTTAATTAACCCTGAACCATTCTGTTCCCGTGTATGCATACGCGTATATTTGTTGGCTCTAATTTGGCTACATTTGTCACAATATGTTCACCCATCTAATTAGGTGTGCTGACACTACTATGTGTTCGAGGCACATTTCGGCAATTGATTATAATGCCAGAATTTTGCTTTTTATTTTTGTTTTTCTTAATACAGGCAGAGAAAAAGGATATTGTTGGTCTGCAGGAGCAGGTAAGAGTTGTGCATTGGCATTGCTCGTTTAATGGTTGAATAGACTGTTTAAGTGTGTAGAAACTGATTTTGGTGGTTTTTAGGTTTTCGTTAGGAAGGTGATTGAGCTGCATGACAAATACTTGGCATATGTGAATGATTGCTTCCAGAACCACACTCTTTTCCACAAGGTTTGCGTGAGATGATTTCTCAATTATAGGACACATTCTTCCTGCTCCGCTGTTGAACATTTTGTGTTCTTCTTTAGGCACTCAAGGAAGCTTTTGAGGTCTTCTGCAACAAGGGTGTTGCTGGAAGTTCAAGTGCTGAGCTGCTAGCCACCTTTTGTGATAACATCCTTAAGAAAGGTGGAAGTGAGAAATTGAGTGATGAAGCCATTGAGGAGACACTGGAAAAGGTCTGTTTACTACTTATTGTTCTCCAGACCCTTAATGACACTAAGGCAGAGTTTGTAATTGAATTTCCTAATGGTATCCAGGTTGTAAAGCTGCTTGCCTACATCAGCGACAAAGATTTATTTGCTGAATTTTATAGGTAGGTGAGATATTATGGAAATTTTGGTTACGTGCTGAACATATAATGTTTTCAACTGGATAGATTATAATTTTTGTTCCATCATTGCTGGTAGGAAAAAGCTTGCTCGGCGGCTTCTTTTTGATAAGAGTGCTAATGATGACCATGAGAGAAGTATTTTGACGAAGCTTAAGCAGCAATGTGGGGGTCAATTCACCTCAAAGATGGAGGGGATGGTCAGCTGTCCTTTATCATTCTTGGCTGAATAGAAATTGAGTTTATTCCCTGCAAGACTGCAATACTTTTTTTTTTCTCAAATCTTGATCTTATTCTTCAGGTCACGGACTTGACATTGGCAAAGGAAAACCAAGCCAGTTTTGAGGAGTATCTAAGCAACAATGCAAATGCAAATCCAGGGATTGACTTGACAGTTACTGTCTTGACAACTGGCTTCTGGCCAAGTTACAAGTCTTTTGATTTGAACCTTCCAGCAGAGATGGTATTATTTGTTTGAATATATTTGGTGAAATAATTTTGAAATTCATTTGATGTGTCATCACTAATAAGTCCTGAATGAATGCCACTGTTTTAGGTTAAGTGTGTGGAAGTATTCAGGGAATTTTATCAAACAAAAACAAAGCACAGGAAACTTACCTGGATATACTCTTTGGGTACCTGCAATCTTATGGGGAAATTTGAACCAAAAACGATGGAGCTGATTGTGACCACATATCAGGTAACAGCTGTCAAAGTTGTCCTCACATAATCTCTTGTTGATTTATCCTAGTTAAGGCATGGTTGAGTAGGTTAAAGGTACATGATGTGAGTTTTTCCCCCCTTTGCGCTTTGACAGGCTTCTGCACTGTTGCTTTTCAACTCCGCGGACCGATTGAGTTATTCTGAGATTATGGCTCAGTTGAACTTGACTGATGATGATGTTGTTAGACTGCTCCATTCTTTGTCATGCGCAAAGTACAAGATTCTCAACAAAGAACCAAATACAAAATCAATCTCTCCTACTGATTACTTTGAATTCAACTCAAAATTTACGGACAAAATGAGAAGGATCAAGGTAGTTATAGCTTTTTCACACTACTTGTCTGGAACTATTTTCTTTACAACATTATTGTGTTAGAGAGATTAATTGCATAATTAAACTTGCAGATTCCTCTTCCTCCCGTAGATGAGAAGAAGAAAGTAATTGAAGATGTTGATAAGGATAGACGGTATGCTATTGATGCTTCAATTGTGCGCATCATGAAGAGTCGTAAAGTTTTGGGTCACCAGCAGTTAGTTATGGAGTGTGTTGAGCAGTTGGGCCGCATGTTCAAGGTTTAGTGTGGCACTCATTTTACTCCTTGATGATCTGTGTTCTGTTTTCTTTCTCAATCTTAATTTATTGGTTTCATTGAAATGTGAATTTTCCAGCCTGATTTCAAGGCAATTAAAAAGCGGATTGAAGACTTGATTACTCGGGACTATCTTGAAAGGGATAAAGATAATCCCAATCAATTCAGATATTTGGCATGATGTGGCTAGCTGACCATCCATAAACAATGGCGCAAACTGAATCAAAAGAGCAACTGCATGGTTCCACAGAAGAAGTAACTGAAGAATATGTACAAAGTGCTACTTAACGTTCTTTTTGTGGTGGTTCGTAGAAGCATGAGCTGAGAATGCCTGTACATTTTGCCTTCAGAGGAACAAACTACAGTTCTTGCTTCCCTGATGGAGAATGCAAGTGATTCCGTGATGAGGTCCATTTCACAAATGCCACTGTCACTTATATCCCCTGATGAAGAATGTAAGTGATTTCACAATAAGGTCTGATGCACAAATGTGGGACCTTCTTGTATGCCGTCTTTGTATTACTTCAAGCCTGTGGCACATCTTGATTTATGCTTGTTTGTCAATTGTTTTCTTGCTGCCAAACCGTAAGAAAAATGTAATTCAATTTTTAGGCGATGGAGTGTTCATATATGGTTGTCAACAACATTGGAATTGTGCTCTGTGATTGTCGGCATTCTTTCTCCTGGTGGGATGAACGGACAAGTTCTTGATGGGTGTTATAGGTTTGTGAGGCTTTCTTGGGTATTAAAGGTTACTCCAAAAAGAAAAAAGAGTAGTCCAATGTCAATGTCACAGGATAACTTTACCATAAGAAACAAGACAATTCAGCCGGCGGATTTACGGGTAAATATAAATGAAGGGAACTACCGAACTATCATACTTGTCAAGCCAAAAAATGTGCTTTGTCCCCCATGGCATGTCTAATGTCAATGTCATAAAGGAGAAGAAAGGAGAAGTTTAGAGAAAGTTTGGTCTTAATTCAAATAAAAAATTTAATGTCATTTCTAAACAAAATTATAATGTTAATATGTTTTTTGTTATGATTCCATTACCTTATTCTCATTTTTTATCATACTTAATTTTTTAATAGTCATCTTTTCCAGTTGCTTTCTCTCTCCTATTCTTCTTAGAAATTCTCTCATTCTTTAATAAATTATGAATAAAAAAATTGTCATCATAATATTGGTCCATAAATTCGATAATTAACGTACTTGTAATTGATCTTTTTTTATTTGTTCAAAAAAAAAACTTCATTAATAAAATAAACTCCTTAACAATAAAAAACAACCACATCTTGATCATTGAGTAATTGTGATATAAAATTTTTCTTAACAATATTTAATTTGATTGCAACATTTATTGGCTAAATTCAGTTTTAGGAAAATAAATTATAATTATAGGGATATTATGCTCTTTCTCTCTTATTCTCACCCTCCCACAATTATGTCTAATAATTATATTTAATAATAAATTATTTAATAAATTCTCCAATTTAATTAGAATCAATTAATTTCTTTAACCGTTATTGACTTTGGCACTATCATCAGAGTCCCAATTTCCATAAAAAATATTCCCACTATCGCCGCTTATATTTAGAAGTGTCATCCTTCCCTCCTCAGTGCTAGAGTCTGCTGCCGGTATTGATATATTGTTAGAAACAATAAGAAAAGAATAATACGACTATGGATGCAATAGAAATAAAATAAGGACACGCAAAATTTGATACGTGTTAACGCACTGTTTTTAAAAATATATTTGTGCCTCCGTGTGGACTAGCGGGGATTTTCCACTAATTGTAAATTTTTGTTCTTCAATTTGTAGCGTCATTCATAGACATATCAATTGGGCCGGACAGCTCGTGGGCCAGCCCCGACCAGCTCGACATGTGCTGTGCTAAGCACGACCCCCGTTGTATAGCGTCAGATTCGGGCTGAGCACAATTAATATTAGGGTTTAGGGTGAACTTACATTTTTATACCCATGGGCCGGGTCAGACACGGTCCATGATAGGCCCGGGCTCCGGCATGGCCCGAGCCCAAACACAGTCCGAGCCCAAACACGGTCCAAGCCCAACCCATAAATGAGCCCAATATAAATTTTTTTAAAAATGAGTTTAAAATTAAAATGAGAATTATAGACAACAAATTTTCAACCATAATTCAAGAAAATAAAAGTACAAACCTCTTCCACTAAGTTAAGTGTATTGGTTTACATATTTATTTTATTTTTATTTTTTATTTAACAGAACAGAATATATTACAATTTCATAAAGTTATTATTTATTTTTTTCATAAATTATGAATGGCGAAAGTTAGAGACAATATTTATATGATAGATTTATTTAAATTTTAAAAAAAAATTATATGTGATATAATATTTTGTTTATATTTTTTTGATTAAAATTTAATATTTCTCTTTTGTAATTCATTATTTTAAATCTTAGACTTAAATATTTAATAAAAAATAATATTTTTGTTGATGTTTCATTTAAATTTTGAATTTATTTATTTATAAAAATACACGATACTATTTAAAAATAATAAATTATATAAGTGCGACTCAATTTAAATATGATCAATCATTTAGGTATATTACAATTTAGGCACGATTAATGACTTAGGCATGATAAAGTGAGCGGTCCAATGACGGTACGATGAGTGACTCAGGCACGATACTGTAAGCGACCCAAGTACGGCACGACACAAGCCCATAGTGCTTGGGTTTATGAGCCATGTCGGACTCATTATCTAAATTTTTAAACACAACACGGCATGATACGAAAGACAAATAAACTCCACCAAGGCACGACACGAATAAGTGGGTTTCAAAAAAATTGGGTCATGTCTGGCATGATACGGTCCATTTGACATGTCTAATAATTCACTTGACTTTTCTAATAATTTGCATTTAATAATTTATTTTTTTACAAGATTGTAGAGAATGAGAAACACAAAGAGAAAAAGAAATGAATACAAAATCTTTAAAAAGGTAAAATAAATATTTAAATTTTCTCATATTTACTTAAATTTTAGAAAACATGTCAGACTATAAGCTAATAGTTTTGATAAAGAAGGCAAAAATTTTTATAATTTTTCATGAAAGACAATTTTTCCATTTTATTTTGCAATGATGTTCTCTTACTCTTAGGTCAAAAAGACTAATTTGTGAATGCAGTTCTCTTTGCACTTTTGTCCAAGTACGCCTATACACTGAAGTAAAAATAATAATGAACTCCCCTGTTGATATTTGTAAAATTTGGAAAATACAAAATATGCGTCTCTGATTTGAATTGATCGTCGCTATCCACGGATGTGAATCATTGCACGTCATAATTGGATTTATTAAAAAATATGACGGCTTTCTGTGTTCGATCGGAAAAAATGACATTTAATTCGTTTGAAGGAAAAAAGTGCAATGCACTGCAGTATCTACCATTTTATTCTAATTTTCATAACGAACAGTAACAAATATGAATTGTATATTTTGCCTTTTTAAAATACAAATACTATTCCACATAGCAGATGTAAGTTCAAATTCCCGCATTGATATTTTTTCTCCATATTACAACATATAGGTTTCTGCGCCTAATAATTGGGCTTGAAGAATTAACGGCTGATTATTGAGTTGTAAATTCAATAATCGTTATAATTTACGATAGCAGAGTTATACTCAAATTCATTAGTATTTAAGTAGTAAATAACTCTTCATAAGAGAGATTAAATGAGGACGTCACAGAAGAACCATCGATTTCAATCTATAAGTACAATTACAATGATAATATAGATACAAACACTTTCTTTTTTTCTGGTTATTGATATTTGCACGCCAAATCTTTTTCATACACGCACGAGTAAGCGAATAGTAAGACCCTTGCATGTTTTTTCCCTTGCATGTTTTTTTTGTGTATGTGTACAACAAATTTAGGATGTGAAGATAACAATAGCATTTTTTTTTCTTGTTTAAAAATGCAAATACTATTCAATAAATGCTTATAATCTGCGCAAGGGGAATTTTAATGTATGATGCATCGAGTAACACAAGCAGTAAGTGGCCTTTTTCGGAGTTGAGGCCCAGTATGTATACGGAATATAGTAGATATAAGATGAGTATATAATAAATACATAATAATTTAAATTATTTATTTATATTTTATTTTTTAAAATTTAATATATTTTTTATAATTTAATAATACAATTATTATATAACTCTTACTTACTTATTCAAATGTGTCCATGTAACTTTTTTTTTATTTATTTATTTTATTTAGAGTTTATATTAATTCAGTAAAGAGCTCTCCACAAGTGTCTCTGCGGCTCCCCTAGTTGCCTACCATTCAATCTGGCTGCCACTTGTTATGAATCGCCACCCAATCCACGTAAGAAGCGTTCCACCACAGAAATTATTCTTCGAATTATACCTAATAATAGAAAATAATCTTTTTTTTCTTTTTGCAAATTATATTCTGCAAGAAATATTTTCTTTTAATTTTTTTCCGTTAAAGACATGTTATGTCATGAAATACGTAGTAGTGTGAGTTCTTTTTTTCAACAAATTTTACGTACTTTCTTTTCATAATTAAAATTTAAAAATTTTATAATAAAAATCTAAATTCTAATTAATAAAGTATCCTCTAATAGGCATGAAATATTTTTTTTAATCAAGCTTCTTCCATTTAACACATGTACCTGGTCTAACGATGAGTCATGTCATAAAATATCTAAAACTCACAATTATAAAAATAATTAATAATTTTTTTAATTAATAATATTAAAAATATTAATAATTATAAATTTTAAATATTTCATAACTTAATTTTTATAATATATATAATCACTATTTGATAATTGCACTGATGGTTATTTTCATTTCACGACTCCAACTTCGAAGTGACAAAAAAAAAAAAAAAAACCCCCTAAAATGGAAACTCCTCTGCCACCACAAGAAAAAAAACCTCTTCACTGCCCACCAGTAAGTAATTGTAAGTGTACGCGTATAATACGCGTGTAATTAATGGTTACACGGGGTGTCTCCATATTTGGCGGTAAAAACAGAGGCCTGACAGGCATGCAGCAAAGCGGGCATCGTCAATAAAAGGGCCTTCCTATTTTCAGCCCAATTTTCCTTTTAATTTTGCAGACCTGTCAAATTTGTAACCTCACAATGACTCTTTTAAAATTAAGTAAAAAAAACAATAACCAATTGAAGAAGATTCCTCCCCCCACCCGATTCACCCACCTGGACATGACAACGTGCCGATCCCATGACCGTCGGATTTTTCTGATTCCAAAATGGGTCGTTGTCAGAACCGTTCATACCGCGTGTAATTAATGGTCACCGCCCATTTAGCAAAACAGCTCCTCGTTGAGGCTATAAATTTCGAAATTTGTTCACCAATGCCGGGGTCAGGCTGAGGGGGCTCCAGAAAGGGACGAGAGTTGCAGGGCAAGAAAGGCAAAGGAAAGCTGAGGGTTGGTCTAAAGACCATCACCACCCACCTCTCCATTCATATCAATTTTTTATTAATTTTTTTTTTCAAAAAAAAGTGATCTTGATATGATGGAGCGTGAAAATGTGGCTGAAGAAAATATGACGTCCCCCCGACAAGAGCACGACAACAGAACAAAACTTAAGAAGAAAGATTTGTTCGATTTGGAGGCTGCTGCTGCCAGCGGCAGACACGATCCCAAGGTACGATAGGCATAGAATGTTATGTCACGTAACATACTCGTTCTCACATGTTTTAAAAGATGTATAGTCTTTCATTCTATTGCATATTACCACGTCACGTTAAATATTTTTTTTGTAGGATAAAACATTAAAATTTATTAATTTTAAATTGGAGATATACAATTGGAATTATGATGCTTACATTGTTTCGTGTTAATTAATTAATTTTTTTGCACTAAATTTTAATATCTGAAAATTTAATTAATTAATTAATTAATTATATTTTCAAGACTTGTTATTAGGTGACGAAATTTGTTTGGTGTCACGTTTGCGAAAATTCATTTTGTATGATTTGTTTGTGCGCAATGCATTTTCCTGGTTCAGAATGACTTAGGAAGAATATTTGATGCTTACTTGCTGCTTGATGACAATGCAGTCGGTAGGCTGGGGCACAATCGCAAAGCTTGCATTCCAATGCATTGGGATTGTATACGGCGATTTGGGCACTTCTCCATTGTACGTATTTGCTGGCATCTTTCCTGATGGGATCAAAGATGACGAAGATCTTCTTGGTGTAATGTCTTTGATTTTCTACTTGCTCGTCATCATAACGTTGATCAAGTATGTCTTCATCGTTCTCGCTGCCAATGATAATGGGGATGGTGAGGTTTTTCTACCAATAGCAATTCTTTGTTCATTGTTATATATATATATATATACACATACATACATTTAAATATAATGCATTTTGTGCCAATGTAACAACTTTGAAGATGGCTATTGCAGGAGGAACATTTGCTTTATATTCTCTGATTTGCCGCCATGCGAAGGTCAACTTGATTCCTAACCATCAGGCTGAAGATAGACAAGTCTCCAATTACAAGCTGGATATTCCAGATCGCCGCACAAAGATGGCTACGGCTCTCAAGTCCATGTTCGAGGGCAGCAAGGCATGGAAATATATGTTGCTGATGATGACCATGGTTGGTGTGTCCATGGTCCTTGGAGATGGCGTTCTCACCCCATGCATATCAGGTAACATAGTTCTGTTTGTACCTTGCACTTGGACCCAGATAGAGCAGGCTTCAAGGCTTGTGCGAGCTTGAATGCTGCCAGAAGTTCTTATTAAAGCCAAAAATTTTTGATATATCGAATGAGAATGGAAAACTTAAATACATAAATTAGAAGTCCCAGCAAAAGATAATCGAGATTGTTGAGCGTGGGGCAGGCTTATTTATTGGCCAATATCGCTCAATTTGTTAGTGGGGCAGTCTTTTAAATTCACAAATAAGTCTAATTTATAGACTATAGTGGCTGCAGATACTTATTTTGTTATAAATTTCTGCCATTCAATTTGTTGATGCAGTGCTGTCAGCTGTTGGAGGCGTCAAGCAAGCTGCCAGTTCCCTTACAGACACAACAGTAATGTGGATTTCAGTGGCTATCCTAATTTTCTTGTTCCAAATTCAGAGGTTTGGCACAGATAAAATTGGCTACACGTTTGCTCCAATTATTTTGTTGTGGTTTCTTTTTATTGCTTTCATTGGGATCTACAACTTCTTCCGCTACGACCCTACTGTGATCAAGGCGTTGAACCCATGGTACATTGTATCCTACTTCCAGAGAAAAAAAAGAGATGGATGGATTTCTCTTGGAGGAATCATGCTATGTCTTACAGGTGCCTAAATTTAATCATTTCTTACCCCTGTGATAGCATATTTAATACTATATCAGGCCTGATAGAAATGAACTTGCTTGATCCAATTAATCCTTTTCAAGGCATGTCTTTTCCCTTTAAAAGAGAATGATCAAATCAGGCTCCGTGATTAACTAATTATTCTGCCTTAATTTGCTGGAACATGATCAGGATCTGAAGCCTTGTTTGCTGATTTGGGACATTTCCATATTCGGTCGATTCAGCTTAGCTCATGCAGTGTGCTTGTGCCCTCCGTCTTGCTCGCTTATTTTGGCCAATGCTCGTATCTCAGGCAACATAATGGGGATGTTCTTGATACTTTCTATAAATCCATCCCTAGTATGTCACTTTCTATTATAATTTTTTTTCTTCCTCGACTTCATTATAATCACATATTGATGTTGTTGCATTATTTGTTAATTTGTGCTGATTTGAATTGACTTGTTTTTTCCCGCGCGTTCAGAACCATTGTACTGGCCACAATTTGTTGTGGCAGTATTAGCAGCCATCATTGCCAGTCAGTCATTAATCTCGGCTTCTTTCTCCATAATCCAACAATCTGTAGCACTCGGATGTTTTCCAAGGGTTAAGGTTGTTCATACCTCTGCACAATTTGAAGGACAGGTTTACATACCTGAGATCAACTTCCTTCTTATGTTGGCTTGTGTCGGAGTTACTCTTGGTTTCAAGAACACATTGCAGATTGGCAATGCATATGGTAATTTTCCATGATTCATATTCCATTTCAATTTTAAGTTGCATGGGTGTCAATGAATTTGAATCACTAGCTTTTTGTGTGGAGTAGTTGATCATCACTTGATTGTCTTGCCGTATACATTTTTTTTATCCATTAGTAGTTCTAATTTTTTAAATTATACAACTGGAGTAATTCTCTTTTTTCCCGTAAGTCTAATACCCCACTCCCCTGTTGCGTTCTTTACCACTGGGACCTCCCATGGAGACATATGATGCATTTATAATAATTGATGTTTTCTTTTTTACTTCTTCTTTGAAGGTCTCGCCGTGGGATTTGTGTTTTGTATCACATCTCTATTTCTTGTAATTGTGATGATCATGATATGGAAGACAAATCCCATCCTCATCATCCTCTACATTGTAACTATTGGTTTCATCGAGTTGGTTCTTTTGAGCTCATTATGCTACAAGTTTGTTGATGGAGGGTACCTTCCTTTCATCTTTGCCATTGCTGTGATGACCGTAATGTTCGTATGGTTTTACGGCTACGGGAAGAAGTATCAATACGAGGTAGACAACAAAGTTTCCAAAGATCAGCTCACAAAGATCACATCCGGTGAGAGGATACAGCGTATCCAAGGTGTTGGCCTTTTCTACACCGAGCTTGTACAAGGCGTAACTCCAGTGTTCACCCACTATGTGTCGAATATCCCTGCTCTGCACTCTGTTCTGGTCTTCGTTACCATCAAGTCATTGCCCATCAACAGAGTGCCCCCTGACGAAAGGTTCTTGTTCCAAAGAGTCAACCCGAACGAGCTGATATTCAGATGCATTGTCAGGTATGGATACAAAGATCCAAGGAAGAAGCAAGAATGTTTAGAAGATATATTGACGAGCCAATTGAAGAAGTTCATTCTGGAGGACGGTGAAGGAGATCAGGTTCAAAGAGAGTTAGCATTGGTTGACGATGCACTGAATTATGGTCCTGTCTATCTCATGGGTGAGGGCGAGGTGGTGGCTTCAAACGGATCAAGCTGTGCTAAGAAATTCATGGTTGACTATTGCTACAATTGGTTAAACAGAAGCGTGAGGCGGCCTGATGAAACTCTCCTCTTGCCTCACAAGCGCCTCGTCAAAGTAGGCATGACTTATGAGGTTTAAGAAAAAAAAACACCCCCAGCAAAGTGTGATTTCTTCCACTGCCATATATGATCTTCTAATCACGGTGGATTATTGTTATTAATTAGGATCTCAATCTCAAGCTTTTCGTTTTTTCTTTTTTTTTGCACAAAATATTTTAGTTTTTGCGTGCTCTTCCCTTTTTTTTTTTCTGTCTTTTTTCTAGTGAAAAAAATATGTACTTGTCCCATCTCATGGCAATGAAAAATCAGCAGATGAACGTACAAGATTCAGAGTAGTGTAATCTAATAATATATATGTTTATAATGTTTCCGAATTGACATCTAGACCGAACGTCCTAGCCTGCTCTGGAAGTTGCTGAGGATCTTCTCTTCTTCAATTGCAAACTAGGTTTCACAAATAAATTAAAGGTTTCTAGAATTATGCAAAAATTTGCAAAAGCTTGGACTTCAATGTCAAGCCGCAAATATCATCGTGAGATATATAATAGTTGCCAATTAAGATGTATAGATCATATTCATCCTAAACTGTTGAGAGGTTAATTAGTGGTAACAATTGTTGACTTCACATTCATTTTATTGAATCTTTAGGTAGCTACTATATTTTCCAGCTAACATTTTGCTCGCAGACCAGGTGCCTATGGTCAATTTTCTTCCTCAATGTTACATATGCTCCATTATTCCTATATTTTGTATTTTCTCTTTTTTTTTTCATAATAAAATACCTTTTTATACTCATTTTGGATAAATGAAGTGATTTTAATTACCCCAATTACTCCATTATTTGAGAATTCTTGCTTTGTCAACTTCATAACAATGACCAGTTCAGATGTATATGGCACAAAACTAATAAAGAATGCAAGACAAAGTTTTTGTAGTCTATGTCTACAAAGCTTATTATTATGAATGCGAAAAATTACTAATGTCATGCAAAGCTTATAAACTTATTCTTGAATCTTGATGCTTTTCCCCTTATTTTCTGAGGTTAGTGTTGTTTAAGTGCCCAAAATAGTACTAAAATATTTTATATTCTTATGAAATAAAAGAGGTTTAACACTTGAATTCAGTCAGATATTTATGTGCTTTTTTTTTTATCTGAATAGTCAGACGTTCAATAATGATGCAACTTTTATATGTTTTCTCACATAAATATCATCCAAATTTTAATAAAAAAATATTATAACCAGGGATTTTACTCGGGTCATTCTCCAGTAATGTTAATGATAGGTATGCATGACCTATGGACTTTGATGTTGACGCCCCAACCTCCCTCCAAAAAAAAATCTTCAACATTGATGCACAAATATCAGAAATTGATGAAGACATCAAAATGTGTTTCACAGCCAATATATACTGCAGAAGCCATGGTCTTCTCTTGTATTTCCAGCTCTCAGGGAACATCTAATTAACTTAAGAGATTTACGTTAAAAATCATGGAAACACATCTCTCCGGATTTATATAATCAGATTATAAATGTGCTGTAGACCATATATAGCAACAGTTGCTACAATACAATGAAAATGAATTTTCATTGTTTAATTCATTTCCTTTATTATGTTTTGCTATAATCGATCAACCAAACATATCACATGGAAAACGAAAGAAAAAAAAAATCAATGGAAGGGGAGAAGCTAGAAACCAAATCAAAGGAGCATATATAGCATTTAAATTAAAGGGTGTAATCAACTGGATCGACATCCAATATCTAGCTAGCTAGAACCATCATCATTTGACCAAGTCTCTCATTAGTTGTTCATATCAAGTTGAAAGCTATCACACGAAAGAATCTGTCGTATGGTTGTGGGGCCGGTGCCATGCTCCCAAACTCCAGGGCACAAATAAAGAGCGGCATGTGCTAAGTTAAGTTTATTAGCTAGCTTGCTTGCTTGCCATGTGCCAACTGGCTGTATGGCCAATGGCTTCCTCCGAGAAAAAGACTCCCCCCCCCCCCACCCACCAATTTGGCATCTCGTACATGGGTAGTTGGGTACTTAATAGTCTTATGCTAAAAAAAAAAAAAAAAACACACAAATATTCCTTCCTTGGAACAATTCTTTGTGCTTGTACGGACGCCGTAGGTTTATTGGCCGATGGTCCCTAGGCTTACGTTTTTGTCTCCCCTATCCCATATATTAACTCATTCTCTCATCTTACCGTATTCGAAGTTTTGAACACATAACTTAGATTAATTAGATGGAAATTTTCTTTAAACAATGTAGTATATAGCAAGATTACCATGATATGAATTAATTATGTGCTTAAACATGAAAAGAACAATTACCCTCACATTAAATAGCCTCAAATTAGGTTCCAACCTAATTAACTAAAATGATTAAGACAATAAGTCTCAATTACATAGACGGGAGTTTAAACCCGTCTATGTCCCTGCTTTCCTTATCTTCCAACCGCTAGGTTGTAAGTTATAAAAAAATTTAAAAAAAAATCAAATTTTGACTAGCCAAAATTTTGACTCGAAGAAAATATTTTGTAAACAATGTGGTATATACCATGATTATTATTGAAAGCCCCATGATATGGATTAATTATGTGCTTAAACCTGAAAAACACAATCACCCTCATATTAAAAAGCTTCAAATTAGGTTCCAACCTAACTAACTGAAATGATTGAGGCAATAATTCTCAATTACCTAGGCGGGAGTTTAAGCCCATTTATGTCCTCATTTTCTTTATCCTCCAACTGTTAAGTTACAAGTTACAAAGGAAAAAAAAATGAAAAATCAAATTTTAGCTAGCCAAAGACAGATGTATCATACTAAAAATTTTAGCCAGAAACCCTAAAAACGGTCTCTTGGGGACGGTAAAATCCAAGTTTCTTTATACTCATTACTACATAGTCTGGCTGCTAGCTGGGCCCCAATACCCCAAAGTCGCTGCCAGGCAAGTCCCAAAATAGTATAATTAGCTAACAGAGCCCTAACCCTAGGCATGTCCTTGATTTACCCATCTTGGTTAACATCTAACTAAATCTGCTGTTATAGATAGGCACCAAATGGATATGGATATAGAGTTTCTAAAAATAAACAAAAAAAACTGCAGACAATGACTTGATATTGGCATGTTTGGATGCTAGTGAAACTTTGTGGGCTACACAAGCCTAGAACTAGAGATTGTCCCCAGACAAGGGAGATTGATAAAACCAAAGGCTGAACATAAGTAAGGATTTTCATCATTATATATGGAATCCAAATTAAGAACAACCAGATTTATCAGAGATTCAAATATCTAGAAGATTAACGTACCTTACAATATGCTCCATCGATCTCAACTTCTACCGGCCCACTGGCGAAACCAATCATTAGATCAATTAGTAAAGCTCCTCAAGTTCCATACTTTTTATGCTCCAAACCCAAATAAGAGAGAGGGAAATTTCATCTTTTGGAACTATGCTTAAAGAAATTTGAGTTGCCCAGAACTGATAAGTAAGCAGAGATTAGAACAAATTAATGGAATCTCATCAATATCAAACACCCAAAAAGGAAAAAAAAAACAGTATGCATAAATTGGAAGGAAATTTAAAAAAAAAAAAACAATTTTGTCATGGCTAAATTAAGCTAAAAAATTACAAATCATAATTATCTTTCCTAATCCCTTATCTAATTAATTAAAACACTAATTATAAATTACACGGCCCCTTGAGCTGGAGCCGCTCCTCCCTGGAGCCGGAGCTGTAGGTGGCTGTTGGTTATTATATCTAAAAGGAGCGGATGGCTTATCTTCCTTTTCTTGATCCTCAGAAGTATTATTATTATTATTATTGCCATTAATATTGCTTGTTGGCTTCTGATCTTGTTGAATAATGGCTCTATCACCTTCAGCTTCCCTGTATCTTTGAAGATATCTTCTCAAAGGCCCCTCGTAGTCGTCAAAACCAAGAGTCCCCATGGCCCAACAAACGTCGTCTCCGTTGACAGTCTTGCGCCTCTCCTTCTTGCACTTCTCGGATGCTTCGCTGGTCACGAAGCTGATGAACTCCGACACGCATTCTTGCATCGTTTCCTTGGCTTCCTTCGAGATTTTCGCGTTGGGGGGAAGCCTCTGCTTCATGATCCGCCCCACGTTGGCTATCGGCAGCCACCGGTCTTGCTCCTTGAAGAAGATGCCATCGTCGCTAGCACCACCACCACCAGTATTATTGTCCACCATTATTATTTCTTTCTAGATGCAATTGCAAACAGGGAGAAAGAGAGAGAATAAAGAAATCAGCCTTTCTATTTCCAAAGCTTTAAGAGCTATTGGTTGGTCTGGTCGTTTTAAGGTCAAAAGCTTACTTTAATATATTATTTATACGTGTGAATCTGAAGTATATATACCACAGTACATCTAGGTCTACATACATGGCTTATGGATAAGAAAAAAATTGTTGGCTTAGTTTTAATAAAATAATAAAGTGATATGGATGTTAGACAATCAAATTTATCAAAAATAAATAAATAAATTATCTGATTCTATTAAAAAGATTGTCTTATTATCTGTTACTATCAATTTGATGTTATGTAAATAGATTTTTTACTCCCATGCGTGTGTATGTATGTGTGGATAAATAGATTTTTTAATCCCTTGCGTATGAGTATAATTATGAGTTTTATATTTATTAAGAAGTATATTTTTGCAAATAACAAAAATCTCCAATTTTGAATATAAATTTTTTAAGAGGGAAAAAGAAATTTGTAAATAATTTTTTTTTCTTTTCTTCTCTAAGAAACAAAAGAAGCAATTTACGAATAGTTTTTTCTTCTTTTTTTAAGAATTTTTTTCCTTTTTGTTTCTCTTAATAATACATATTTAGATTGCACGAGTTTTGAATGTATTTGAATAATTTTTAATAAGAATTCAATAAACTACAATGCATGTTAGGTCATAATTAAATTTCTGACTATAATTAATACTGTAGATAGTATAAAAATCTTATAAAAAAATAAATATAATCCTATCTATAAAATTTAAATCATAATTTTATATCATTTTGAAATTAATGGACAATATTATTGAATTAAATTTAATAATTAGAATTAAAAATAAAATTTTTGTGATAAATTTAAATTTCATTCAAACTAGTAAAGAACATACATCTTGATTGATAAGGAAGAATGCAGTACACTGTCCCAACACCATGAAGCCTCTCCTGTAGAAGACAAAGCAAATTTGGCAACAGCACGAGCAACATCGTTCACTTACCTATTAACATGCTTTATGACAAAAAAAATACTCTCATATTAACTTTGGAAATAACAATAATATATAATGTCTAAGATTATTTTTTACATTTATTTTATTACATAAAATTTTGAGTAATAATCAGTAATTAGTTAGATAGAATTCTACTAGACCAAGGTTTTTTCTAACTATAATACTAGTGTTTCAAAATTAGCATGCTTGAGTTAATATGAAAGGTCTTCTAATATTTCCATAATTAATAAATAGATGACTTGGTTAATATGAGGGTCTCTCACTCTGACGCCACATACGCAAATAAATCAGTTTAATTTCTCTCAGTTTCAAACACACATTACGCAACGAGACTGAGTTTGGACAAGTGGTTGTCTATCAAAGTGACAAGTTGTAATAAAAAAAGAACAAAAATCTTAGGTCCAGTTAATTAGAATTATGTGTGGACGTAATTAGTTGGCAAGTTGATTAATAAGAGGATATTTTCTGTGAATGCTTAATCTGAGTTTAGGTGGTTAATGGAGAAATTAGATTTAATATAGTATTCAAAGGTGGTTTAACACCATGACGACTATGTTATATCTATATGTAAATATATTGCCAAAACTAACCAAGAAAAAAAAAAAACTAAGTTATTCTCCTCTAGTTACATTATTGGTCTAGATCATCTCTTCCTTAATTCTAAAAATATTATATCATTTTCATATTATTCATTGTAATAATTACAATTAGAAACTCAATATACTCAATTATAATCTAAAATGTATTGCAATTTGCTTATTTTATGTTAACGATTATTCATTTACATCCAAAACATGGGCAATGCATATATGAATAATTAAGGAAAATAAAAGAAAAGAAGAAAAAAATCTAAAGAAAATTGACGAAAAAAAAGTACTTCCAAATATCTTTTTTTGTTTTCTTAGCGAGGGAGAAAAAGAAAAATCATTACCAAATTTTATTTTTCTTAAAAAAATAAAACTCAAAATTTAAGTTTATTTTATTTTCTATTCAAAATAAAATACAAGAAGAAATGCACTTCTCAACAAATATAATAAACTCGCATACTGCATAAGTCTAATACTAGTTAATAAAAAGGAACTTTTGATCCATAGATTGAAGGTAATAAAATATATTTGTTCAGTAAGAGAAACGTGTAAAATATATATGATACATTTGCTAAATGAATTAGCAGATTTTTTTTTTCATGATACCAAAAACATACCCCTGATAATCGATGGATTCAAAGTTAAGCTCGCTAAAATTTCGATGATATGTTATTATTATAATTTCATTATTATGTTTGCGATCGATGTTAAATGGACTTTACCTGAAAATTTCTTGTTACCAGCTGCGTTAATGTCGTCATGTTCAACATGGCCACGCGCTAAAGCCGACCAATGTTAATTGCCATAAATATTAGAGCTGTAATCGTTAATTAGTTTGTTTGTAATTATCAACTACAACCATATTAAGTTGTTCATACTTTTTTTTTATTTTTTGCAAAATATGAGAAAATATGAGTAGTATCTTACATCCTCATTAAGCGATCAGACTATACTGTTCATTCTTTTTTAAAAAAAAAAATATAAAAAAGTATGGGTAGTATTTTACATTCTCATTAAATGAGATTGTGATTATCACATAGCATAATATGTTGTATCTTTACAACAAATTTATAAAAAAAATTAAAATTTATAATATCTAATAAGAATCACTAAACACTCTCAAAAAAATTGTTCATATTTTTAATTGTATCAAGTTCATATCTTTTGCCAACAATATTGATCCTGAAAGCGTGTATAATTAAATTTGATGGACTCCAAAAGTTGCAATTCATATCCAACATCTTACTCTCCGATTATTTAATATTCTCCCCACACATCATCAGAATAAAATTAGTGATTAAAGTTGCAAGTATGTGCATTAATTATATAATTGCAAGTTGTCTCAGGCGTGGATATTCAAATTAACCAAGTCCCTACCGTTGGAAACGAAATTATAAGCAACTATAATATGATAGGTGCGTAGGTTTTACTCCAATTTCGCGTCATCATATCCGGCAGCAGAAAATTTCTTTCTTTTTTTGCTTTATTTTAACGGGCACGGTTAGTGCGCGGGAATCAGTGTCCAGACAAACACAAAATGCAACTGGGTAGTTAGTGTAATTTTATTGAAAAAATATGAAATAAAAAAATTTTAAAATTAAATTTTAAAATTAAATAAATGTTATTTTTAAATTTAAAGGGTAGATTTTATATAGTATACACTAAAACCAAAAGAAAATTTTCTTCAAAAAAACATATTTTCCCTAAAAAAATTAACATAAATAAACAACTTATTGCATTTTTTTTTTTTGGTTGTCCGGAGGCACTGTCCAAAAAAGCCTCCGGATACATACCTTTACCGTATTTTAACATGGAAAAGGTGGAGCATTTCTTTTTGAATGTCACTTTTAGCCCGTTTGATTTGCATGTGTTGCTAATTATAATTATTGCTGCTAATTGTTAATTGTTGTTAATAGTTAATATTATTAATTAATAAAATAAAATAATAGTGTGTGTATATATATATATATGATATTATTGTAAACTATTAAAATGACTAATTAGGACTTCCATTCATTATAAAAAAATATTTTAATACATAAAATATAATTATTAAGAGTATTTAATTCAAATATCATTTCTCACTTGCTTTTACATTTTTTTTTTTTTTTTTGGTTCACTTGCTTTTACATTTCAAAAGGAACTAAAAGCTACTTTCCATAGAGGCTACCTTTTAAAGAATTTATTAACAAAAAAAAAAACTTTCAAAAAAATTTTACCAACACTTACATTATACATGTTCAAACTCAAGAGTAACAACATCCCCCCCGGGGGAAAAGGGCAAAAAGCCAAAAACAAATACCCATTATTATTATTATTATATATATATATTTTGGTGTTGTTATCCATGTGGTCGTTAAAATATACATCTAAGTGATAGACTCATATAACCGACCAAATAAGGTGTGTCACCTTATGTGGATATGGTTATAAAAAAGCTGATATAGAATTATTTCTTTATCATTTTCTCGACACTTTCATCGTGTTACCAAGGACATTAGGTTTGTCTTGCGAATAATGTCAACGAAAATAAAAAAAAAAAGCTAAATAAAACATTATAATATAAGTACAATACTTTTGATATTAGTCATATCTTACAGGGATACGAACAATTTTACATATTAATACAAATAAATTATTAAATATCATTAAATAAATTGTGTAATTATTCTAATTTTACATAAGATTAACTTGTGTAACGAAATTTTTTTACAAATTAGAAGTGGCTCAACACATAACAAAAAGACATTTTTGTTGCATTACATACTCGTGGTTGCGACCAAAAAAAAATGCGGGTTTGCAGTGTAAAAATGATTTATATATGGTACCAAATGATATGCAGCCATTGAAAAACGAATTACAAAAGATTAGAGTTTCTGTATTGCTTATTTATGCACCCACTGTCAAAAGGGTTTCCGTATGGCTTATTTATGCACCCACTGTTAAAGCAAAGACAATGAATTGTATTTGTACGTACCACACCAATCTTCACTTAAATATGACAACCAACGCCGGCCATTGTAGACCACAAAAATACAATGAGATGGGTCATAATACTTTATTGACTATCTTTTTTTTTTTTTTTTAGGAACACTTAATTAACTATCTTAAAAAAAAGCCTATCCTTTAAGGTTTTTTTTTTTTTTTTGTCATCCATCATTAAGATTGAAGCAGCAAAATTTTGATGTGATGATTAAAGCTATTTGATATCTTTTTTTTTTTTTGGTCCATTGTGATGCTTATAAGGGTATGAGCTACCTATCAAGAGGAGTGGCTCCCCTAATTCTCATAATCTCGCAGTTCTCTCAAATATGTTATTTGAGATCTCCAACGTGGACATATAAACCCTTAACTACCTGATGTCTTGTTGATACAAAATTATTTTCTCGTGGACATATAAACTCTTAACTACGGTGAGCAGAGTGGATCATCAATAAGACACATTCATAATTAAGGACCTAATATAAAATTCATTGAATATATTTTTCCTCCAAATAAGCTTTTTTTTATGATGAAGAATCTTTTTAGCAAAATTTTGAGTTGTTAACACGGCTCCCTAGCCATCGAGGTAAGCAATCATTTTCCCTTTTTTAGTTTGCTGGGAGGGTCTAAATTTCAAAGAGATGAGAGAGTGAGGGTGAGGGCTTAGATTCGCATCCTTACTGTCCCTCAAGAGGTAAACGCCTCATACTGCTCAGTTAATCTGAGTTTTATTTTTTTTCTCACCACATTCACCTATAAAGTTAACTAGGAACATTAAGACTTCATCGAGAGTTTTTTTGTTATATTAAATATGACGTGTATCAATGTTCTTGCGACTAGGTATTGGCCAAAAGTGACGAGGATGATGTTGCCGGTGATAACTTACAAATCCTTAAGCTTGTGCCTCTTTGGTCCTCAAAGTTTTTAAAATGACATCAGCGATTGCACCAAGATTGATGGATAAAAAAATATTTTTATGCACGTCATTGTTTGGGTATTGACCGGCACACAGAACTGTTCGTGGATTTAATAGAGAAGAAAAAGATCATATAGATACACGATCCTATTAGCACAAAATAACTTTATACAATATATAAAATATTTTATATATATTATATTGAGAATTTTTTATACAATATATAAATTTTTTTTATAATTTTATATTATTTAATTATACATCTTTTATGCGTTACATAAAATATTGTATATACAATAAAAAAAATATTTTATAATTATTTATAGCAATAAAATTACGTCTCTAAAAAATTTACCATACAGACAAATATGCTTGTCTCCTTCACTCCTAGGACTTGAAAAAAGTACTAAACATAAGCAACAACTACAAGAACACCAACCCCAAAAGAGTTGCAATTTCTAAATTGCATCCTAGAAATTTGAAACTCGTTGAAGAATCTCTAAGAATATACTGTTGGCACGTTTTCAAAATATAAAGAGTGGTGTAGCCTGGTTTTACTTGGTAATTATGCAAAGGGTCATGATAATAATAAAAAAAAAAACACACACACACACGTTAAAAGGAGTGTGTGACTTCTCTCTTAATCAAGTAACTTTTAAACTTTTATATATGTGTGTGTGATAAGCCCTTCACATAGTGTATAAAAAATAAAATGTCTTCCACTGAGTATGCAAACAACAAACACTTCTTCAAAACTTGATTTTAGTAATGTAATATGCAATAAAGTGTTTTTCATTTTATCTGTAAGAAAATTCACACAATCACCTCTATTGCAATTGGTACGGGTGTTATTTTAAAGAAAGTAGCATAAGCAATTCTCTTATTTTTCCGTATGGTCCTATTTCCCGTTCTAACATATATTAGTGTTGTACAAGCTACCACTTCTCCACGATTCTCCTCTGTCACTGACTTTGTCCAGTCTTAGTTCCCTGGAATGAAGATTAAAACCTACCCCAAATAAGCTTGGACTGGACCTTCAATGGCATCAATTTGTTTTTGGGTGAAAGGATAGTATAACCGTTTGAAGCCAAAGCAAGATACAAAGAAGCAACTGAATTGTATTAGAGCATTTCATGTTGTGCCAACAAAAGATTCGTTTGCTGTGTAGGTACTGAATATCATAATCAAGTACCGAATACAATGCATATTTAACCCATCACATAGGATTCCATATTTCCATTAAGGCTTGATGTGAATAGAATGTGCTACATTAATAAGTACTAGTCCTAATTACAATTTTATGCAAATGGGGTCTTACATATGTACCTATCCATGTTAAAGCCTACGTCGTGTCACATCTCAGTTATATGTGAATCATTAATTTCTTCATCTTATTTTATTCGAGGACCAAGTAAATGTTAATTGCTCCATCACGATTGTCTAAGGTGCTCTTTCCATCAGAAAGCAACAGCACAAACTCATCATTTCCACTGGTAATTTAGCCTCCATGAACAGGCTAATTCACAAACCCAAAGTCAAGCTCACTGAAAGGAAGTGTCCACCTAGCTGACTGATTTCAATTGCAAGTTGCAGAAATGGCCAAACTAAGTTGAAAAAAAAAAAATAAAACAAAAAAAAGAGCGGGTAGTCTGTATTTGGATATCATTTATGAGAGAATGTATAGTGGGTTAATCAGGAAGCAGTGTCGCGAAAGTGCTGTTTCCGCAAGATCTTTCAAACTGAGCCTTAAGTTGCGCTAGCGATCAAGGCTTCAGAAGCTCCAATCCACTAGTCTTTTTATTGGCATGTAGTCTACCAGCCATGAACAGTAAGAAACAAGAAGTGCTTCAGCAACAGCTCACTTTACTGTTTCAGAGATTTCTAACGTGGGAGCTCTTGCTTGGAGGGACCACATAGAAGAAAACTGCTTCAGCAGGGAAAGCCAAAGCTTGATCAATAATGGAAAGGAAAATGTTTGTTTGTGATGTTGGTTTTCTAGAGAAACCAAATTTAATGGCTCTTGTTTTATTACATCTTGATCAGGAATAGTGGCATCCATTGTCGATATTGTTGGCATGAAGATTCTAGTCAATACGAGCAATATATATACTCATACATGCATAAAAATAAAAAAATAAAAAAAAAGTTAATTACATACCCAATAAGTTTACAATTATTATACTTTCTCCCCCGTAACAATGAAACAAATATATAATTGTTGTGCGCATAAAATCCACATCAATAAAATACAATGACTTAAACTTGAATTGTAACATACATAAATTTCATCAATTTAAACTTTCAAGGTGATATAAAATTTTAAGGTATTATTTGATGCAGTATGTATACTTTTTTTCTTGTACTTAATGGTTTGACTCGTCATTCAATTAAAACATAAAATTTTGTGTCATGTACTAGTCGGACCTAATATACGTCAAAAGAATGTATTAAAAATATAAAATCTCATGATTATAATGTTTATGGAGAACATTAGTTAGATGGATATAGGTTGGAAAGCAGGTAAAAAGAGCATTGGGTGAGAATTGTTTAGTGTGGCTCCTGGTTGATGGGCTATAGGACATTTTACTTGAGAGGTAGAGCAAGTCTACACTCGCCGTCGTGAGGTCCTTAAATGATGGCTTGGTTCTTGGATTTAATTTTCCTCCCTGCACACACCACACAATCAGACACAAACAGATACTAGATGTCATTGGCAGTTTGATTTTTTTTTTTTAATTAATTTCTACTAAAATTTGAATTCGAGACTCTTATTTATAAAAACAGCTCTAGTATGAGTAGAGTAGAGTGACAGTTGGAAATGTTAGGTTGATGGATCTTCGTCCTGACAATGGAATTTTTTTTTGTTTTTTTTTGTTTAAATCTAAGGATTGTCTTTTTTGTTTTTTTTGTTTTTGGTCTATAAGGAGTCATATTGGGTATTTGGGAAGGAAAAAGTGAGATTTGGTAGAATTTGAACTCTCCACCTACTAATTAAAAGACAACTCTTTCAATTAGTTGAACAAATATTCAAACCTGTCTTTTTTGTTTTTCATGGGTCATTCGTGTGCGGAAGAAAAGCTTATAGGCCTTAAAACATATGCGAACGCTTGCAAGCCCAACTAAAAGGCCCTACACTGCTAAAACACTTTATGGACTCCCCTTGTGATCCAGACACAGAGCCCAACCAATATCTATCTGTTACGGAAATTTGGGCCTTCATCCATGATTCATAATTGTCTGCAAGACTTTTACGCCTAATTTGTATATATTTTTCTACAATACGGGTCGTAGGTTCTGGTGGTTTGCACAACTCAAAATTTACTACAATAATGTGATCCATCTTTCGTATGATTTTTATTTTCTTTATAATATGGCAATAAATAAAAAAGAGTTTTGCTTGTCTATTCTTTGCTTGGACATATAAGGAAATTTCTACTGTGTTTTATTTAGGAGCATTATTAGGTATATCTTCTTTTTAAAACAATTTTCAAAAGTTGAAAGGTGAAGAGAAGAATTTGTTGGACTCTCCAATTATTCAATCAAGTTAATTTATGTTTTTGGATGCATTATCCAATGAAGCCATAATTGCATGCATCCAAGTGCCTTTGTTGAAAGTCTGTATCGATTATTCACAAAGCATTATTAATTAAAACCCACGGCATGCCCTTAAGCCAAAACCTTCAATTCAATTGAAAATTTGGACAGAGCTTATACGCAAATCTTATAGGCGATTTTTATCCAGCTCATTAAGAGGCTATACTGAAGCAGAACAATACACTTTCAGAACAAAGGGTACCTCAATTGGCCATGAAATGTTCCAAAATGCAAGGAGCTTCACAAGATAGCACTGCTTTCAGTATTTGATTTGCATCATGACTATATATGCTACAATTTTGTAGGAGTTTCACACCTTGCCTTGGCTGACAAATTTTTTGCATTAACAACAACTACTACAAACAATAACAAAAGGTCCTTTAGAAGACGTTACGGTGATTAAAAATTTAGACTTTAATTTTTAAAGTTTCAGCCTTTCAGATTTTAATCTTAAAAATATGTATAAAATTTATAAAAATAAGAAAGATTACATCTATTATATAGTTCACGATCTAATGAATTTTTATAAAAAGAATAATAACAACATGGACAGTTGAATAAGCAAAATAAAGGACAGGTCCAACAGAAGATAGAACATTTCCATGCGTTTCAAGTTTCAATTAAGAAGAATCACTTCTTGAACAATTCCATGGTCAACTGCTGAAACAGGCAAGGCGGGCGAGTCTGCTTCAATTCTCCCAAAACTAAAGTTTGAAAAAAAAAAAAAAAAAAAAAGCAGCAATTCCCCTTAAAAGCGACAATTTTAAAGAAGGCCAATATTCTTCGCTTCTCAACTTGGTCAAGTCTAAATTTCGTTATCGGAAATTGTAAATAGACAGGGGAAAAACATAAAGATTATTTTTAGCGTATATTGTTTATAAATTTATTGTATATCAATTTTAATAATAAGTTTCATAAGTTTTTTTTAATTTTTTTTTTTACTTATGATCTAAAATACCATTAAGATTAATATATGATAGAGACATAAAATATGTACAAAAAAGGTATTTATGTCTCCTTTCGTGTCAAGCATTTTCTGATTCTACGTATTATTGTCCAACAAATCACAACGGTAGGGTGATAATCGGCTGATGGCCACGACATCCGTCTTCTTCCAAACATGCCCTAAAAGAACTTTCCCTCTAGTCCTCCTCTGTATTTCTAGGAAACGAAACACTTCCAAGGATGAAAGGATTTTGATTTACTCAAGAGATGGAGAGATTAATACATAGGAAGAAAAATAAGCAGGTGTACGGTCACGATTCTCCTAAAAATTAGTCTTTTTATTAAAATTTAATGTATAATCTATTTTTCTTAAACCTCACTTAAATTGAATTGGCCATGACATATTAGCAAAATTTTATAACCACCATCTAGTTCATGTGTTTAATATACGTTGTCTTTTTATTAAAAATTTAAATTTTTAGATTAAATAATTACTTGACATTTTTTAAATAGTTGATTGTTACTTACGTGTCTTTTATGGCTTTATTTTTTTAATTTATTAATGCAGATAAACATGCGCAGAAATCAAATAATCGGCTACCTCGTGGCGCCACTCGCACTTCTAGTTGCAAACAGGGTGAGCGCGCTCGTCTTCCCCGTACATTTCCGTAGGAGCCAACTTGCTCTCAATTCTCAAACCAATCATATTGGATTTTAAATTGCGATGAAAACTAGCTATAATTTTAGTAAAAATTTTGCCCATTATTACGATAATTGACATATCCATCAAATAAATAATTTTCCCTTCACGAGTGATTGTACTACATGATATAAATGAACTTTTTTGTCTATTAAATTTCTTTGCTCATTAACAGTTAAACATATGAAATTTGTCAGTTAAAATAATAATTTAATTAGTAATTCAGTGTGTTTCTTTTTTTTATTAAACCCACAAACATGCTTCTTCACTGTTGTCTGCCTTTTAGTAGACGAGTATTTGCTTACCAATATATTATGTGACTTCTATTTCTTCTCTTACTAGATTATCTTTAGGATTGGCAATGAGGAGGGTCGGAGATAGGGATGGCCCCCCATTCCCCGTATCCGTTTATTACTCTCATCCCCATCTCTATCCCCGTCTCCATCGGGTATAAAATTTTAATCTCCGTCTCCATCCCCGTTTGGGAATGAGGATCTCCGTCCCCGCCCTGTACCTTTACAAAAAAAAATTTTAAAAGTCATATATTTTCACAATTCAAATTACTTGATACTCATAATCAATGATAAACCAGTTATTTATATTACAAATCTCATGTGATTTTAAAATATAATGAATAGGTGATCTAAATATTGAAATTTAAATGCACGAGTTTTTTGTTAAAAATTAGTAATAGAAATTAAGGTAATAAACTTGATGCACGATATGTATAAGAATAATGACACTATTTCTGAAGATGTTATATTACTCAAGTTTATAATAAGTAAGTATTGAAATTATGTTACTCAAATTTATATATTGATATAATGACACTATTTTTGAAAATGCTGATATACAGAATAATTTAGACAAATTGTATTTAATATTTCAGTTGTTATATAATACTAAAGTTTAAAACTGTATTTTATAAAAATATGGATCAAAAAAAAATTAAATATGAAAAATTCAATAAATGAAAATTATAAAAACATCACTCCATGATTTTGTATTTTTTCTTATCTATTTTCTATATATAGTGTTAGATTTCTTGTAATGTTGGGAGTTTTAACTTCGTTCCTAATTTTTTAAACAATTTATTCTCATATTTTTTACACTTATATACTGACACATTTGAAAAGAAAAATAATAGTATTTTAAAACAAGGCTTTGAAATAAAAAGATGGTCTTTCCAACTTGTATATTTGGGGACAAGCCTTCAAATTATTAGTTGAGAATTTATACGACAAGTTGTTGTGATTCCTACAATATCCATTAATAATTTCGTAATTGTAATTAAAATTGGTTATTACTTGAATCTTTAACCTCAAGACTATCAATATTTTGAATAAACCATTGAATTAAAGAAAATAATTTCATTAATAATTTTAAAGTAGTTAAAATATAAATTATTGAAAAGTGAATGCAGTAAATATTAAACAATAAAAACGAATAAAGATTATAAGTTAAATAAAAAATAAAAAAAATAAATGGGTCGGGGATGGGGAGGGTATGGGGATGGGAATAGGTAAACCCATCCCCATCCCCATACCCGCTAAAAAAATATGGGAATTCCCGATCCCCGTCCCGTTCCCCGGTTAATTGGTTTGACCCCGTACCCGTCGGAGCGGGTATGAGTAATCCCCGATGGGTATGGGTAAAATTATCATCCCTAATCATCTTTACGTGTTTAATATCGGTGAAATTAGCGGACATCAGACACTCCTATTTTAAAGCAATACAATGAAATTTTGCAATGTAACGAGCCTTGACATATAATTACAATATTATAAAAGGGAGATTTTTGTAATATAATAATTAATAAGTTTTAACTGTTGTAATTTCTTTATATTTTTACTTCATGTTATATATAATTATTTTCCATATTTTGATAACCCACTGTTCCCAATTTATAGGTGCTAATTAATTGTAATTTTCAAATTTATGAGCTTCCTTATTAGTAACGTTAACACATCTTCTGATTAGTAACGTAAACATATCCTCTCCAAGCCTCCTATTACCTTTTAGTAACGTAAGAAATCAAAATCACGCAATAAAAGTCCAAGTCAAACTATGGTGGTGGTGACCATTTCTTTTTTTATTGAAGAATATGGAAGAGTATAACTTGAGAAAGGTTTCGAGTACTCTCTTCAGTGAGCTATCCCCCACCTCCAGTTTTCGTTTGTTTTAATCAATATATGATGGGGTGCATTCTTTTTAATGATGGAGAGGTTATATAACGAGATACAAGCAAAGAAACACCGAGTCAGCCAGCAGCCTGTGGAGTTGGCTCTATGCAAAGGTCCTCTCGCAAAGCAAAGAAGGCCCCCCTTATCTATAAGGATGTCGCGCTCTCTGTCTCTCTCTCTCTCTCTCTCTCTCTTATTCCCTCTGTGTGTTTGCGTACGTGTGCCAGGGGTAGACATGACTGTTTTGCTCGAGAACAAGACATATACAACTCCAGTATCACACAAAGTTGAAACTTTCATGGAAGCATTCTGACATTGTAGGATCAATGGATTTCACTGAATGTTTTCGGTAACCATAAAGCATTTTGTTGTTCTGTTTTGTGGCAGGAGCCACTTGAACCTTTTGTGAGACCCAGACGGTCCTTGTGTCGACTTATTGCATGAACATTGAGCACTTGGAGAGGGTATGAGGAGGCAGAGGAGGAGAAAGAGAATTCGATTAGCATCCTTCTCTCATGAATTCTTCTCTTAACAGAATCTTAAAATTTCCCATCTGCCAATTCAGCGGCATGACAAGCAAACCTTCCAAAACACGAAAATTTCAGTTGTGGCCGCTCAATTTCAATTGCCACTCTGGTAAGCGATACCAACTTTGTCCTAATTTTGGCAAGTCCTCAATTTTCCCTGCTTTTTTTTTTTCCTACATTTTTTTTCTTAGCCAAAAATTCAATATATATATATATGTGTGTGTGTGTGTGTGTGTGTGTGTGTGATTCTCTTACTAGATATAATTATGGGAAAAGGTTGCCGGACTTTTTTTTGATGAATCAGTATAAGTAATTTCATTAAAGAAAAGGTAATGAACTGAATTAAGTATTATATATATCGTTTATAACTCTGTTGTATATCCATTTTAATTGTAAATGTCATAAATTTTTACGTATTTTTATTTTCAAAAGCTTATAATGTACAAAATTATTAAAGTTGATGTACAAAAGTCTTATAAAGAATGTGTATATGAGTTAACTCGGTCTATCTCTCAGTCTCTCCTTTCATTCCCTCAGTCGATGTACCTTTGCCCTATAATTATAGGAGTAATGCTTCTATTATTACTAATTTTATAGTTATTATTGACATGTTCAAAATTTTCTCTTTTAATTTTTTTTTTGGGTTGTGAATGTTTTATGCTTGGGCAATTTCTCATATTCATAACATTCTATTCCACAAGCTACAAAGAAAAAGGAAGATTTTACCTCAAATTTCCTTCTCAAACGAAGTTTTGTGTTTCTACTTAGTGGCTTCAAAGTGGAAACCACCATCTTAGTGGTTCCTACGTGCAGACATTAGAGTCAATGACTTTAAAAAAATGAAGACATTGATTATTTAGCCATATTAAAAAAAAATAATTTTCGATACATTACAAGTTGAATCTTTACCCGCATTAAATTGCTCCACTAGATTTTTTTTTTAAAAAAAGGAAATAAAGAAAGCATTATAATAAATATTAATTTTGAATATATTTGAAATTTAATCTTTAACCATATTAAATTGCTAAAAGAGTATGCATATGAAGAAGAATCAACAACAATATCTCCGTATTTAATGTCATTATATTAAATATATTAAATGTATAAAATTATAATTGAATAAAAGCAAAAAGATCTTTGTAATCAATGTCCGTTACTATAGGATTTAAAACTTTTCATCCAGGTCTTGGAAGGTTTAATTGAATCTTTCATTTTTATTCTCACCAATATTTACAAAAAATAATTGGTGGTGATTAAGAATAATAATTGCTTGAAATTAATTTTTAAGCTTATAAATCATATATATCCTATGATCATTAAAAAAAAATAACATTAGTTATAATAAAATAAATTGATTAAAAATTAAGAAAAAATAAACATTTAAGCAGCGAAAAGCGAAGCGCAGGCTAATCTTTAGTTAAATAATATAAAAGCATCAATATACCAAACCTAAATCTTCACTAAATTCTCACCTTTAACGAGCAAATTACCAAGAAGATTTGCTTACCAAGATATTATGTGACTTATATTTCTTTATGGCCGGCATGAAACTAATTTATCTCTATCCTACATACTTATATCTTGTTTAATTTAGCGTTGCAAATTGTTTTATGCTACTGTAACATCCACAAAATAAATCATTTTTAATTTGTCTTTTTTTCCCCTTTTGCAATAGTTATTATGATATTCATAACAACCCCAGGCTTCCAATACAATCCGTGTATCAACCAAAAAGGGGGAAAAAAAATTACAATCCGTGCAGAGCCCAGCACAAAATATATATATATCAAATTTAAGAAAAAAAGAAATTTGAAAGAAGGGTGTCTCACGGCCTTTAATAATTTTTTTATATTTACATATTCATATATTTAATAATATAACAATTAATATCACTTTATAATAATTTTAAAATTATTTGTGTGAATCTGTTAAATTTTTTTTTTCATTTCAATAAATCGAGGCAGCCGGATCTCAACACAAACGAATTAACATTAAAAAAAAAGTATGTCTAGATTGTAACATGCGACCAATGAGGAAGAAAAATGGGGAGGCCAATTTAGTCAGTTTAGTAAAGAAATCCATTAAAGAGGAAAATTTCTCTTCCATAACCTCGTTCACCGCGAGTGGATGAAACTCTCTGTACAACAATCTCTTGGTGGCAGCAAAGCCAGGTCGTCTCCTCTGTCAAACTACTTGCTTTGCTTTGGCACCTAAATTAGTCGATCAAAACTTTTTTTTGACTCTTTTGTTATTTTATCTTCCCACCAAAGTTTTTGTTTTATTTTTTTTCTTAAGAGGACGTGAAAATCCAAAGAGGAGATAGAAAGACATAGCTCAAGCCTCTCCTCATAACTGACCACAAATATCGGTGACAAGCTGTTCCAATGTTTCTCTTTGTGGATCCAAACATGCTACCCTACTTTAGGATCAAGTTGAAGTAAATTAATGAGAAAAGATTTCAACTCATGGTCAAGAGATATGGAGCAAGCATCCTGGCCAAACGTTTGTTCCCCTAATTAGAATATATAAAATTTGAATATTATCAAGGGCACCTTAGTTTCCCCAATTAGAAGTTTTTTCTTTTTCTTTCACTGTATTTGCACACAAGAGTTTTTGGATCTTCCTCTTATTGCTCTAATAGTTATCTTCGATCCAAACATGCTACTTTAGATCGAGTTGAGGTATGTTTATGGGAATGGGAAATTAGTTTCCAACAGCCTCATAAGAAATTTCAACGTATGATTAAGAGATCATATATAAGGAGCAAACTTCCCATTCATTTATGTGCCTAATTCAAAGGAATTAAAGACATTATTCTCGATTTTCTAATGAATTTAGCAATTTCGCCATAGAAGAAGGAAAAAAGCATTATTTATTTTTTTGTTGAAAAATAGAAAAATAGGATTGTACAATTCTTACCACGTATAGTGGATAATGACCGTTATACTAAACTATTGGAAGAGCATATTTTTAAAACTAACAAGAATCCCGAGTCATTTGCATAATTGTACGGGAATAGACATACATTTAATCTTATAAAAAATTTAGTGAGAATTTAAACTCATAACTCTATTATATAAATGAATCATTTAATTAACTAAACTACAACAATAGCATTAAGAAAACTAATACCAATATGCAGCATTATTTATTATTGAATGGGATAATCAGGAATTAGGACGGTAAGCAATTAGCAAGGGATTAAGAAAACTAAGCATAGATAGATGGTTTTTGCCCTCTTTTTCTTTTTCGTGTTTGGTTAAAGATTAGAAGCAAACGAGAACTTGTTCAATTGATAATCTGACACGTCAAAGGATAAAATAATAATCATAATAATAATCTGACACGTAATCCACTAAGCCTCCCTGATTGGGCTGCTTGCTTACAAATTTTGATCTGACATACTGGCTAGCAGTTCTTACATTTGCTTGTTATTTACTGGTGGACTATTGATGACAAAAAGAAATTGGTTTGACAATTTTTTTTTTTTTTTGTCCATTACATAGATCTATTAGATCGCGAGACCTACAAGGTTAGCATTTTTTTTTTCTTATTTTATAAATTTCTCTTTGAATTTTTAATGATTACAATATATTCTTGATGAGAAGCTGAACAATTAAGCCATTCCTTCCTTCCCTGAAATTGTTGCTTCTAATTTGTAGTTACTCGCCCAAACTACGTTCAAACGGCGATTAAAAAATTGGGGAAATTGAAAGGACATAAAATGACAATTTCATTGGCTATAAGCATTAGCATATATACCATTTCGGCGTCGTTGTCTTCGCACAACCATGAATAAGGACAATAGTTTTCTTAGTCAATTGACACTAGCGAAGAATCAAGTACATTATACAAGACCCAAAGATCTAGATCAAATTAATTGGTATAATATATATATATATATATATATATATATATATATATATATATATACAAGTCAGCCAAAGCATTTAGAACATTCAAGTGGACCCATCTTTCCAAAATTTTTTTTTTTTTTGAACAAGGTAACACACATCTTTCCAAATTAAGAACTAGGGCACCTACGCCCTTTTAAATCATTTTGTTAAAGCAAAATGAAGAGTGAAATACTTTAGGACTTTAATTTGTGATAGATAATTACCAAAATTGTAATTTGGTGGTAAGCTGACATATATTTTACACTATTAATTCAAATTCGAGTCTCTATAAGCGTAACTCTCTCCTAGAAAAAAGGCTTGTTGCTTACTATAGTTAAAAAAAATTTAGTGTACTATAGATTTTAAACTCGACAATCATTGTGTTCCTCAATGGTGTTACAATGGAGCTATGCTTGACCTAATTTGTGTTCGGGTAGTGGATTTTTTTTACAGGAATTGGTTAAATAGAGACGTAACGGTTAGATAAAACTGACTTTAACTTACAGGTGTAATAACTGACATACTTATAATATATCATTTTTTATAGATCAAAAAATTTGTGATAGATAGACATTCCTTCGAAAAATAATTTGTGATAGACAATTTGTTCGCAATAAATAAAGTTCTTTAAAAAAATGATAAGTACGATTTTGTATAACATAAATCAGCAAATATTTTTTTTTTTAACTTTTTTTTGTAATTTTCATTCAATCTACGCTTGATACTTACATTTGAACTCATTTAGTTGTTTGTATATTTTTAATATATGTAACCACAAATATATGTGGGAAGTGATATTTATACGGTTATTTTAGTTGGATATACGCACAATTATCATGTGGGGCCCACTGTTGTTATACTGTTTGTGCATGTATTCAGCTAAAATGATCAAGTAAAAATCAATTCTCTCTCTCTCTCTCTCTCTATATATATATATATATATATATATATATATATATATATATGTATGTATGCACATTTTTTTACTTTCTTTATTTATCAACATGTAAACGAAAACAAATCTCGTGAGGCTAATTTGGTCGTTTCACACTATAATCGACTGAAAAACATAGCTTTTAACCGACGCTCTTCGGCTCTTGCACGGCGATTCCTTGCACTATCAAAAAAGACGGTAAAACACGCTACACACAAGCATAGTACTGGTGCAAATGCACAAACCACTTACGTACGCACAAAATACTTTAACTAGTTGTGCTCATGGGTTCCGAACTCGCGTATGAGTTATTAGATCAAATGATGTGTATTTAATTTGTATGTGATTTCGTTTAGTACACAATTAGTCTCTTAAATTTTGTCTTAGATTTGGCATTATAACTTTATAATTTTGATTAGGCGGCTTTCCACATTGTACCTATTGTTGTAGCAATATAAAAATAATAAACGATATAGATCAATCACATCTCACTTATTTTTATGAATAAATAAAGTTAAACCTAATTAAATTTCTAAATTGCTCTGTCGTGCATGTCATATTACTCGATCAACATTGTTACGTGGTGTGTTCTTTTGTTAAAATATATGGATCAATCTGTCTCAATTAATATCATAAATAGATAATGTTGAATATAGTACCATAAACGTTATTGCGCAACATTGCTCGTTTGTTTAAGATTAGTGATTTAAGTGAAAATTAAGAGATTTACAAAAGATTATTTATATATAATATGCCTTTATAATTTGTATTTTGGCAGCAAAACTAACCTTCGTTACGAATTTGATGCGAGCGAGGAACCATTTCGGCTTTTTCGCTTAAAAATATGCAACTGCTTGGCACCCATTCACCAATAACAATTTGAGCAGTTTTTACGTGGCAAGTTATTATTGATCCAACACGCAGACCACGATATGGCTTTTCTGTACTACTGTATGTAACTACGCAAGCTACTCTTAGCTTTTGTTTATCTATTATTAATGTGGGTCCCATTACACATTTCACGTAATACCAAATAATTACATAAAAAGATTTACTTTAATTATAATAATTAAAAGAGCGTGTTTTAAAAAGTCTGAATTTGAATTTTAATATTTTTTGTATATATATTATTTATGTACTTATCATTTTTTTTATAAGCAAAAAAAAAAAAAAAAAGTAACCACGTGATTTGAGAGCAGACAATTTATCATGCCACTTTAATCTGGGAATATGCATTAAAAAAACTCTAAACCTTTAAATTTTTTTTCATTTAAGTTCTAAACGTTTTTGAGATTTCATTTCAGTCCTAAATCTTTTAATTTTACTTCGAATCAGTCCTTCCGTTAGTCAAACCGTTAAAAATTACTGTTCACTAACGGAAATTTTTTTAAAAAGATAAAATACACTATTTAAATATTTTTTTTGTTATTAAATACTTATATTTTACTTTCAAATAGTAAAATGTAAGTTGAGATTTTAAATTTTTTATTTCTTATTTTATTTTTTTTAAGATTATACAAAATATTTCTATTAACTGGTGAATTAAAATAGTGTATTTTACCTTTTTAAAAAAATTTTCGTTCGTGAACAGTAATTTTTAACGGTTTAACTAACGGAATGACTGATTTGGAGCAAAATCAAAAGGTTTAGAACTGAAATGAAATTTTAAAAAAATTTAAAACTTAAATAAAAAAAATCTAAAAATTTAGGATTTTTTTTATACATATCCCCTTTAATCTTGATGCGGTGTTATTTAAAAAAAAATTCCGCCAATATTTCCCAATTAATAATTGAATAGTATCAAAAAAGAAAAATGTGAAAGATGATGCAACGAGGAACTGTAGTCACGCACGTTTCAAAGCGCGTGGAGATATCGTTTTCGTCCTTGTAAACGGACCAGACCAGACCCGTTCCTCTCTCTGTATAAAAGACAACAAAAGAGGCCTCTTTCTCTCACTCTCTCTCTCTCACTCTCTCTCTCTCTAAAAACTCGTACAAAAGTATTTTTCTTCCTTTGTAAGCAGTGGCGACAGGCGAGAGAAGAAAGAAACGATCCACCCCTCTCTCTCTCGCTCTCTCGGTCTCTGCTTTCTCTCTGTCGCTTTCAAAGATTAAATCTTTTTTAGCCATAGAAGCCACCCACCAGCTCTGTTCCAGACAACACACACACACAGGTAACCTCGCTCGTCCCATGTACATAACATGTGTGTCTGTTGTTGCTGTGGTAGTGGCTGTCGTTGTTGTTGTTGTGTGTTTTGATGTGCTTGTTTTTGTGTGTGCGTGTTTGTTCCTGTTCTCTCTTAAAGTTACGTTTTTTTTTTTTTTTGCTTGTTTATTATTTGGCCTTTAACGAGCGAATCGGTGGACACCCATTTCCTCCTTTCTGGGTTCCTTTTTTTTTTTTTTTTTGGTTTTATTCGATGGGTTGTTTTATGAGTTGAGGAGGAAGTAATATAGTAACTTTAAATTTTCTTTCTTTTTTATTTCTTCTGATGGAAAAGATATATATTTTGGTTTATTTATTTTGTTTGTTAAGTCAGTTGGTGTCGTGCTTTGCTTGTTATGTCTGTACTAAGATTTAGTTTAATCTAATTTAATTCTCTTTACTTGCTGCGGGGTTTAAAAGGTCTTTGCCTGACTATAAAATGTTGAATTTCTTTAGATCATTTTTGGAATTCTAACCATGAGTAATTCGAATGGCTTATTCTCCTTGTCTTCTTCGTTGTTATTATTATTATTATTGTTATTATTATTAGATATATATTTATGTTTTTTTTTTCATTTCCGCTTTTCTTTATTTACTTTTTTTTCTTCCCTTCAACGAAATATTTGTTTTTTCTCTGTGCTTCTATGTTCGATACTCTATTAAAACTTCTTAGTCTTGTAAATTTTATTTCCTTCGACCTTTCGGCCTCCTTTGTAACGCAATGGAAATATTTGCTTTTGGTCTTTTGCTTTTTGCGTACGGTTTTAAAACTCTGAATACCTGTTCTTTGGTTGATGAGGGGGATATGAATGATTTTTGGTATTGGTTTTGGAGACACAAATGTAGATAAATTATGCGTCATTATAATTCTTGGGCGAGCTGGAGCTTGATGCGTTGTTTTTTTGTTGCCTTTGACATCTAGTTGAACTCCATTTGTATGCTTTTTTGGGTTGGGAAATATTTTATAATTTTTTTTTTAATTTTACGTGGTGATATTTGTGTTTGAACACAATAAATTTATGAGTTTTTTTTTTAATACGTAATTGCCTTTTGGTTTGATATTCTTGTTTAAAATTTAGAAATCTCTATTTATTTAAAATTTTACCCCTTACTCTTTGCTTTTTTTTTTTATTCATTATAGCTTTTCCACTGTGCTATGAAAATAGAAAATAAGAAGATGGAATTACAATGTGTAAAATGACGTTTGTTTTCATGAAGATAAGTTTTAATTTTTTTCAAATTTGAGTGAGAAAAAAAAATACACCTGCACGTGTAAATAAGTTTTCTAGTTTTTCAGTTCGGTGACTTTATGTATAGTTTTTGAAATATGTTCTCCACTTTGTTTTTTTTTTTAGACTCAATAGAAAAATGAATAAGAAAATTTAAAAGAAAAATACATACCAAAAACTTACGGTTTTGGCAGGCCAAGAAGTTTTGATAATGTATGTGCATCTACTATTCATTTTCTTTTTATTGTTTTTTTTTTTTTGAGAATACATTTTTTTTTTAATGTTTAATAAGTCTGTTTATGCTTTTTCATTTAAAAAAAAAATTTATTGAGTAATGTTTAATGTTTAATGTTTAATGTTTTTGCATTGAATGGATGCATATGTCCCTCAAGTTTAGTATGATCCCCATAGATTCCAGGTTCTTTTAAATTCCCTCCATAAAATGAAAAGGAAATTTGTTGAAGCTGAAAAATTGAAGCCTTTTCTTTTGTTACTGTGAAGATTTTTGGAGATCTCCTTAACTATGAATTTTTGGCTCTTATATTGTTTTTTCCTTTGGTTGTGTCTCACTTTCAAGAAATTAATGCTATTTCAAGAGAAATGAAAGACCGTTGTTTCATTTGTTGTAGCATTTGGAAAATCTCTGTGCTCCTTTGTTGACAAAGTCAGACTTGCTTTTGCCTTTATCCAACCTTTATAATCAATTTGATTAAATTTCAGACATTGTTCGCCTTTATGTTAACTCTATAATCAAAATAGTATTCTCAAATCATTCAAGTCCCTTGCAGATGGATACCGTAGATATATATCATAACGAAAGTTCCTTTAACAACAAATCAGAAAAGCAATCATTTTCTGAAGAGGCTCCCGGTATATCTGATGTTTCCAGAGATCCTGAATTGCTTCCTCGCATTGGAAAGCAGTATCAGGTTGAAATTCCACCACTGATGACAAAATCTGCCTATATGTTGCTGTCCGGGAGCCCCACTGATGGAGTAGTGCCTAGTACTATGAATGAATTTTTAGTTGGATTACCCCTATCATTAATGTGGATTGGTGAAGAATTTAAAATTGTTAAAAACGAATCACCTGAATCTTCTGCTGATTTGATCCGTGCATCTCATAGAAGCGAGATTATAAAAACAGGAACCGATTCAGAGATTCAAATTTCTCCCATAGGTGACTTCAGACCTAAGGTTGAGCCAATGGAAATTACAGTGGGTGGTGGGACAGATAGAGAGGATTCTGCAGGGCCACATTTTCGACATGGACAAGGACTGAAAAAGGAAATGTATCAGAATTGTGGAGGGGAGGGATATTGCATAGTTCCTGGTTCCTTGGCGGACGCATGGACTGATTCAGAAGAGGCTGCTTTTCTCCTTGGATTGTATATTTTTGGAAAGAATCTTGTTCTAGTGAAGCAATTTGTTGAGACCAAAAGTATGGGTGACATACTTACGTTTTATTATGGGAAGTTTTATAGGTCTGACAGATACCGTAGATGGTCAGAGTGCAGAAAAATAAGAAGCCGAAGAAGTATATATGGCCAACGAATCTTTACAGGGTTGCGACAACAAGAACTCTTATCTCGTTTGCTTCCTCATTTGTCAGAAGAACGCCAAATGGCCTTGCTAGAGGTATTTGTAATTGTTATTTGCATGATTGCATCGTTTTATTCCCCATTTGCAGCCAAGATTTATAAAACAAGGGTGTAGTAGTTATGTGTGAAACAAGTTCATAAAAGGACAACTCATAGACTGCAAATCTTATTCAATTGAGTATGTTAATGAACTGTCTTGTTGCTCTTGGGAAAATGTGTCCTGAGAACTCTTGTTCAAACATTGTGTTAACTAATTGTCTCATGTATTCAATAAAATGGCTTATTCATGTCTTACGCAGTTGCCACAACTTGTGTTATTTTGGGCCAAACATACAACCAAGTGAGTGCCTCTAGATCTTGTCAGTAAGATTCTGTGTATGTTGTCCTTTTTTTTTACAATTCAACTTGCTTGCTGGGATTGTTTTCTGTTCTTTCCTGCATACTGCAAAGAGTTCTGTTCATTTGTATATTTGTAATTTTATGCATGGGATTGTCTGTCCACATAAGGCAGTCGACAGGTTGCATCACTCTTTTACTTCTCCATAGGAAGATAATTCTCAAGGTGTTTACAGAAAATCAATTTCAAATATGAATGTGCGTCTCTTTTGCAGTGTTGAGCAAGAAAGTTCTTAAGGGATTTGAGACTTAAACTTCAAGTTATTGTGAAATCCTGTGTCTTGGTGATTAGTTTCAGCATAGTCTTGTATTGCTCTGTAATTTGAGTCCATTTATTTAGTGCAGATTAAACTCAAGGTCTCTGGGGAATTTCAAAACTTGAGCACAGGCCTTTTTTGTTTTGAAGCTAAAATCTTTTGTCTGAATATTAATTTCTTTTTTCAGGTCGCTCAGAAATTTGGAGAAGGCAAAATGTTACTGGAAGAATATGTATCTGCTTTGAAAGCTAAAGTTGGTTTGGGCTCCCTTGTGGAGGCAGTGGCAATTGGTAAAGGGAAGAAGGACCTCACAGGCTTTGCCATGGAACCTTGCAAGTCCACTCAAGTTTCTCCTGTCTGCCCAGAGATACCAATGGGCAAAGCGTGCTCCAAGCTAACAGACACAGAAATAATTAACTTCTTAACTGGAGGTTATCGGTTAAGCAAGGCCCGGTCAAACGATCTCTTCTGGGAAGCTGTCTGGCCTCGTCTACTTGCAAGAGGGTGGCATTCTGAGCAGCCTAATGATTATGGTTTTGGTGGTGCTTCCAGGAATTCTCTGGTTTTTTTAGTCCCTGGTATCAAGAAGTTCTCAAGAAGGAAACTAATGAAAGGAACTCACTATTTTGATTCCGTAACTGATGTCCTCAATAAAGTTGCTTCAGAACCATCACTTCTTGAGCTTGACATTGGTCCTGAGGGCTACAATAGCAATAAGGAAAATGGGTGGACCACCGAAACGAATTTTCATCACGGCGATTTTCCTGATCAACGATGCCATTGTGATATGAAGCCACGAGCTTCAAGCCACGTAAAAGATGTTACTAAGTTTACTGTTGTTGACACAAGTCTGGCTAATGGGGAAACAACCAGGGTGCGAGAACTGAGAAGCTTGCCAGCCGAAATTGTGAACATTTCCTCCTCGAATACCGATCCTGAAGAAAGTGATGATGATTCTTCCGAAGAGCAATTATCTGATGACTCTGATTTTTCTGATCTCCCATGTATCGATGGGAATCAGATGCAAATCTTCAGATCCATTGCGCTCAAGCTGGATAAGAGAGGCAAGGAAGAACTTGAGAATAATTTTTCAGACCACAGGGTACTACTTCCTGCAGAAAAGCTTAAGGGCCTGGGAGCTGAAAATTGTAATGACGTGCAGCGAACACAGGCTGCCAAGGGCCATGCAACTCGCAGAACAAAATCTGGTGACAAGTTTCGTTTCTCCCCTGATGCACAACCACAACAAATATTTACTGCTCGTGACAGTGCAGAGACAAGCAGCGGTGCAATCAATCTCTTAATCAGCTCTGGTTCAAAGCAAGATGAGCCTAGTTACTCCGCAGCCAATCAAGATTTTATCTTTCATGCAGATCCTCGGGAGAAGCCGTCATCCAGCTTATCTTCATCCATGGGCAGTCCAAATATTAGTGATGAATGTGGTACCAGTGATAAGCCTTCTGGTGCCGAAAATCCTGAAGGGAGAAATCAAACCCGGATGTTGATTGACCTGAACTTACCTGTCCTGCAAGATACTGAAACTGAACCTTTGATGATTGACCTGACCGAGAGATTGTCTGATCGTACAAGCAGGCGGTCAGAGGAGCTTAATACTGTGGAAACTTCCATACCAGTATCTGACTCTACTGCCGAGCAGCCATATAACATGAACAGCCGCAGACACAGCACCAGAAACAGACCACCGACCACTAAAGCATTGGAAGCTGTTGCCTTTGGATTTCTAGGCACAAAGCAGAAGCGGAAGAACAGGGAGGATTTTCTGCTAGAGAACTCTATATCAAGACATTCACCGCGTGCTCGTATTAGAGTCACCAAAAAGTTTAGATCTGGAATTGAGGACTTAAAAGAACAGGGAAGAGGTAATGGCGCGTGTAACAATTAATGGTGGCATGCTCAACAAACTTGAGGTATCTTGGCCTACAAGATTCGTTGGATGCTGTATAATTGCCTAGATGAACATAAAAAAAAATGGGGCATTGGGCATCTCTAGTCATCCTATTTGTGCATAGAAATGGAAGAATTATCCTTTTCAACTGTCTAGCACGATGTTTTGATTCATGAGGCAAGGTTAACGACTCCAGGGCTCCAAGATTCCTTGGTTGCTAAATAGCCATTCAGAATCTGGGGATCGGCTCGTGGCATTCTTGTTCTGCTCAAAACCTCTGGAAGATTGCTAACTTCTGTTGGACTATCCATGACTTGAAGAGTTAGCAGTGTCTTTTACCTTCCTACTGCTGTAGCATGAGTGGTTTCAGATTCTGATGGCAAAAAGGCAACACAATGATTTTGCTGGACTTTCCATGGCGCTAAAGCTATGAGGCCATCGGTGGAAGTCTAGAAGAAGGAAAAAGCATGGTTGCAGGTTATCGCTTTCCCATTCAACCACATTGGACAGAAAAACAATTCTTCATTCCTCCCCTCCCCCTTCCCCCCAAAAAACAAAGAAAAGAAAAGAAAAATTGCTTTTAGTTCCATTGTTTTCCTTCTCCCCAAAAGGGAGGAGAGGAATCAATGGAGATCCAAACATAACAAGGCATATCAAAGTTTCCATGGCTAGTGCCTAATGGCTCAAGTTCATAAACTTCAGTTGATAATTATGGGTACAGTTTTTGCTTTGCTTTTAAACTCATTTATTTTTCTTCTAGGACACCTAACAGTTAAAAATTTAAACTTTTACGTTTGAGAATTTGGATTTTGAGAAGGCATGTGAGATATATAGGAATAAGGAGAATTATTTTTATTCTATAGATTTAACTCTTTTAATGAACAAAACAAATTCATTAAGACAATGATTAATTGAATGGAAAACAATTTGAGAGATATTAATTAATGATAGACAAAATTAGATACAATTAATAAAAGAATGTAAATATTATTGCGATAATACAAAATATATTAAAAAATAAAGAATTTAAATTATTTTATTAATTATGTTCAGTTATATATCCCTTTATGTTCTAAGCTATATGTGACAAACTTCAGTCTTATTTTTTTTCGCTTTTTTTTTTATCAATACAACGACAAAATTTTATATAAGATGTTTTAACTCTTCACACTACATTCTAATATTTATGTGTTTAAATATAATTATTTCTATCATAGCTCTTGGAGAAGACGAGTGAAAATTGCAACTCTTTGAATTTTATGTCTCAGCTTCCATCACCATAACGATAACGATGATTACAATGGCTCTTTTTTTTTTTTTTTTTTAGAACAACGATTACAATAGTTCTTTGTCTTCCTTAAGTAATGATAGACATTCAATTTTATTTAAAAAATATAATGAACATGCTTTTGTGGAAGACAAAAGAGTCGAGTAGTTCTTGGTTTATATGAAGAGTACAAATCCTTGGTGACAATTGTCTTGCTTTTGGACATAGGTTAGAGCCAAACTTTAGGCTTAAAATATTGTCTTTGCTTTTGGTTTGTTTATGAGAATGAAATATCAATTCATAATGCTTACTGTAACAGAACAAACTTACTGCCAAGGAGTTACCATGAAGTGAGTCTTGATTTTATCCTTCACTTCCTGTTTTTGGTTACATTTTCTGGTTGTTTGCTTTTGTCGTTTTGTTTGTTTCTCTGAATGTTTTTCTATAAGTATTGTCTTTTTATTTTTTTAATAAAAAACACAATCATCAGTACGTAGATCATTTCACTAGTAAAATAAGGTGGGAGTCACTTATTAATATTTTTATTTAATTTTTTCTATAAAAAAAATTCATCATCCAAAATGATTCAAGCACAACTCTATTATAGTCAATTCAACGATTATCAAATCTTAAATTCGATATCCAACTATCAATTGATCTTCCAAACTTAACATTTGAACGATGATACCAAACATTTTGTATTAAGAAATTGTTGGAGTGAGAATTCAAACTTTATTAAATACATAATAAAAATATGTTAAATTATTATCAAATTATTTCAAGTAATTATCTCTTTTTTTTAATCTTAATTGTACGTTTTTTATTTTATGGTATTTTTTTCTCGACAACAAATAATTGGAGTAACGAGCATAACAAAACTAATAGCTTATTAATTAATTAATTTTTAAAAAATAAAGATAAAAGATGAAAGGGACAAAAAGAACAGTCGAGTGGGACCAACTGAAGTCCCCAAGAACAAGCTGGAGAGGAAACGTGGGTTCTTTCAAATCTTGCCACGTGGCAATTTCCCCTATTTCCGAATACCGAAATCAAAATGTCCTTTTATTTTTTTTTTTTAACAAGAAATCAAAATGCAATTCAGGACTATGAATCTATGATTATTAATAAAACCAGCGTGTGTTCTCCACAGTATGCTCTCTCCAAAACCCCTGCGCTATGGCTAACACTATTTCCAATTAATTGATAATAGCCATTTTTTTTTAATCTTAATTTACTTTATGTCGCGATTGAGAGAGATTTAAAAGATCATAGCAACAACGAAGATGGGTCAGGCATTTCGTCGAGCATCTGGCAGAATCCGAACCACCGATCCATCTCCGAAGACTGTAGTTAACCGGAGGCCGCCGGCGGGAAGCACCGACAAGGTGGATGTTTCGAGGAAGACCACCGTTTATAATGACGACAATCAGAATGGTTTGGGTTCTGGTTAGTGTTTTACATGTCTCTCTCTCTCTCTCTCTGTTTTTTTTTTGGCGTATTTGTGATGTTTTCAAACTCTTACATGAGTGAAATTTTTAGATGTGTTTGAGGCTTTTCCGAGTCCAATAAGTTCGCTAATGAAAAACACAATGGCAGAAGCTTCGAATTAATTTTTTTTTTGTTCTCTGGAAATTCGTACTTTGGTGGTTTTGTTTTTCTTAATTAGCATTTTTCCGTAAAATTAGAGTTTGGGATTTGGGCCTTCAATTGACAGGGACCCACATATGGTTTCATCTGAGATGCTTAATTGGAAGGTTCGTTTTAATTACTGAGAACTGACGAAAAGAAATTGAGGATCTGGCATCGGCCCTGGAGCGTCCTGATATTTTATTGGGGTTAATAATTTTTGCTTTCTTGCATTCTGGCCCTCTATTCCACTCAATGCTAGTTGGGGTTTTCCGTGAATGTGTTTGATAAATGATGATCATGTTTCAATAAGGCATTTTCGCATAATTGCCAGCAGTGAGTTTGGTAATGGCAGAGAGTGTTGGAGAAACTGATGTTGGGTATTGACTATAGATAACTGACCGCAATTAGTGAATTAGTTGTGGTCATGTTGTGTCGGTAGTGGTGTTAGAACTGAACATTTTGGTTGGATATGGAAACACTTAGCGCACACTTAACACATCTCTTTACTCAAAGATAGTCGTTTTAACTAGTGTTTGCTTCTGATTATCATTTTGACTCTCTGAAATTCTTTCAACATCAGCAGGCCAAGTTAATCATGCAAGTGTTGTAGTAATGATGAAAACTCCTCAACATGTTTTTGACAAGTGAATTTCACTGCATTTTGCATTGATGAAGATTATTACTACCTTCTTTCTTCTTGAAAATTTGTTCTTTGTTATGTGTTTTTTTTAAGATGGCACTCCGAGAGTTAATCCGGACAACATCCTTGAAGAAAGAGATCCACAATATGATGCAATGCTTAATCAAATGGTGGGTAGCGTAAAATCGAAGGCAGGAGGGAAACATGAGACCGGCGAGGTGAGTTGTTGGACTAAAACCCGAATAATTATTGAATTGCTAGTATACTACCAGTTGAGAACATTTTAGTTTGTATATGACTGTCCGGATGCATTGAGATTGAAGATTCTGTGATATTGTGTTAACAGGCATCTGTTGTGGAAAGGTATAATAGGCCCATGCCGAAGCTACGAAACACAAAGTCTGATTCTGGAAGGTATGAAGAAAGACCTGTTCCTCCAGGGACCCTGAATGTGGCTCAGCTGCGCCACATCATGCGTCTGCATCAAGGCAAGGCTGATGATCATGATGGGCCCATGCACATTCACCAGATTGCTGAGAAGTTTAAACTTGAAGTTTCACAGGTTGAAAGAATCTTGCAGTCTATATCACTCCCTCCGGAAGACAGCCAAAGAAAGAGAAGTGACGAGTGATAATCATCAGCTTTAATTTCTCATATACATTATTGACAGAAACGTGTTGAATAAGGGACACTAGAGTTTGAAACCATCAAATATCTTGTGAGTTTCATTCACAGGCAACATTGGCAATGACCATCATAGTGCACATACATCTCTGTTGGCCTTGAAGTTGTAGGAAATTTTGTAAGATTATCTGTTGTGATCTTGAAGGTGTTCAAACATGTCTTGAACAATTTCTACTTTGTTCGTGCATTTGATATGGACCACCGATGAACCTGATTTTGGGTTTTGAATACATTGCTTGGGGCTTCTTCCATCATCCTTTCATCAAAATGTTGAATGTCAAGTTATGGAAGCTTGCCCGTCAAGAAACCCGTGAGAGCACCAAAACTTTTGTACGCCCATGCATCATAACATTTCAATGATATTGTTTTGGCTATTGCATGTTTGAAGACTAATTACAAACCGAGCGTCACAAAGCTTCAATAAATGGGTCAAACATGCTTTGGAAAATTTATTTACAACTTGCTCTGCATAACAGTGTTTCATGGTACACATGACCGTCTGCTAAATGTTGCATGTGTAATCATCCAGAACTTCAGATTGTACCTGCAACGGCAGATAGCAGCAGACGTTCCAACATTCTTGAACAAGTTAGGAAACGTAATGAAACATAAAGCAATAAGAAAAGCCATAATAATGGAATTATATGTAGTGTCACCTTTGTAAACATCTAAAATATTTCACCGTGTAACCTCATAACTGTGAATTCTCCTAATCTGGAAATATGAGCTCCATTGCCTGTAACGGTCACTAAGCTAAACGGGGTAGTAATAGCTCCCCGCTTCATCCTATGGGACCCTTTGACATTCACTTACAAGGAAAAAGAATGGGATATGACCCCAAATGGGGTAAAGAAAAAATAGAAAAAAAAAAAACAAAAAACAAAAAAAAGACCCTCACAAAATTTTGAAGAGCTAAAAAGATAAAAAGAAAGAAATACATCCTGCAAGATTCAAGTCAAAATAGACTCCAGCCAGTCATGAACAATTTCATAAGCTACAAATGTTACAGCACCGGCTGGTGCGGCCTTGATGGTTGAAGGAACAATTCCCTTATATAGACCAGCCCAACCCTCTGCGTGCAATATTTGGACACAAGCGTCAAGCATGTTTCTATAAGCTTGATGCTCTACTCGAGCACCATACTTTGGGTGTCTCTGCAGTCCTTCAATCTGCAACAGCAAAACCAACAAATTAATACTCAAAGCCACAGCCAGAAGAAACTGATCATTGCGAAATGGCATATTACGACTTTATTTTCTTAAAAGATCGTTTGAAGCTGTAAGACTTAATTATTGTGAAACTTAAGGTGGGCTGTCACCCAGAAGAGAAGGAAACTTCATGAATATAAACTGGGTGGATAAAAAGGAAGGGGAAGAATGAACTGTGGCTTTAAAAACTGGGTGGATCCTTTTAACCTAATGATCTCCCCAGTGAAACACAAGAATTAATTGCCCATAATTCTAATACAAATCAGCAACTTCTTGTCCATGTACAATCCACTTGCTTTATATAGTGCTCTATTGTAAGAAATCAACATAGCCATACCGAATTCAAACAGGCAAACGTACTGCCAACATATATATACGTGAGTACAAATTCATCCAATCAAAAATGAAACTATGAAATTTAATCACCAATAAATCTGGAAAAATACCTGAAATCTTTTCTTGACCACATCAAGAGGATGACAGACAAGTTTGGCACATGTCCCAGCAGCAAACCCGCAAAGGAAATACTGAAAGCTTGAAAGCTCAGTACTTTCCAAGACCACATCAGTGGACCTGTATTGATTCCAGGCCTAGACAAAATAAAAATAATCAAATTGGTATCTCGAGTCTCCAGTTTGTGTTGCAGCTAATCTTCGACGAAGCATTCAGTAGATTAAAACAGAAACCTATTCAGATATATTTTCAAATAATTCCAGTTTCTTGGGTTATGTCCTAAATTTTATTAAAATTTGAAAAGTGACTGAACACTGAAAACTTAAGAAGGCAATGCATGTCAACAATGGAGAGCTGATCAAAGAGCACATCAGTTATCTCTTTTAAATCCTTGAACATTGTGATTGATATGCTATCAAGTCATCCTATCAGATTGGTGTCTCGATCACATGAAATCCTTGTCCTTCTGTTTCCTCATTCCAGATAGAGAGTGACAAATTTTAAAAAGAACATTCAAACAAAGAAGATATCACAAATCGTACCATGGTCCAGCGCTTAAACATATCATAGGTTCCAAACTGAAGGCCTGCATAAGGAACAATTTCGACCAAAGTTGGTGACAATCCCGAATACAAGCCTTTGATGCCACGTGTCTTGATAATATCAGCAAATGCAGACCTCATCGTGGGATAAACCTGAATATGTGTGCATTTCAGTCAAGAAGTGACATTTAACAAGACAGTTATACATATTGGGATAACAGCATTTTTGCCCCCACATTGACTGCAAAATGTAGTTACATTTGAAACAAGCAAGTTAATAGCAATTAATCTTGTTTGAGGCAAAGAAACTAAAACTTTAAGAAGTCAAGTTCATCATAGGGATGTATACAAATGAGCCCCCACAAATGGCTCTCAGGACACATAGAAATGCTAACAACAGGCGCTGTTAAGCGGATAGGTGGATTCAGCATCCAAGCTTTGGTAGACAAGAAGGCCTCAAAATCCTTAAGATGAACATGCTAGAAGTCAAGCATACATCCATTAAAAGCCAAAAAGAGTTACGGAATGTTCTCTCCTAAACAAACTCAACAAAAAAGAAGGGCAGACACAGTGTTTCATATGATGCATGCCTTCCAACTAGTTTCCCATAGAGGCATGAAACAATTTTACAGTAGAGCTACGCAATAAAATCCATAGTAGTAATAATTCCATAAGCAGTTGGCAGTTCTCATGAAGGCATTGAGCAAGTTATTTCAAAACACAAACTGAGATCACATCCTTGACCACGGCCATGTGATATATACCTTTGGTTCACCTTGTGAAGCTAATATTGTCCGTACAAGATCGAAAGGGTATGATCCAAGTGTAGCTGCACACCCTGCTAATGACCCACTGACATAAGAAACATATGGACTCAACTTTTTGTGATCCTCTGCATCATCAAAAAAAAAAGAAAGAAAAGAAGAAAATCAATGGACTTCACCACATTGTGCAATAAATCGGCACGCTTTTACATCCTAGAACAAGCCATAAATAGAATATTATATCTAAGGAGTTACATGAATTGGAACCATAACAAAAACAAGAGTATCCTGCACTGACGTATTAATTTCAAACAAAATAAAAACAAGACGATGCCGAAAATAGCTGAAAACAAGTCGTAAATCTGCCATACTGCTTTTAACCGGCATCATTGCAGCATGCACTAGTGCGTAATATGCTCACCCCATGTTTTAGTTTAAAAAAAAAAAATCATTACCTAATTATCTCCATGTTTCAAAAGCACCAACTAATTACTCAAATTAATAACCAAAGTGAGAAGTGATAAAATACTGTATCACCGCCAAAGTAAAGAATCACAGAGAATCAATACGGTGATTTTATACCTTTTTTAGAAGAACCAGCAAGGAAAGTTTTCAATTTCTGTAACACCACAAATTGAATGGAGGTATATGGCATAACCATGAGTAAAGCGGGGACATTGCCACGCCAAAAGCCCTGGAACAAGGCAATTATCAGATTCCAGCAGTAAAAACTTATAAAAGGCCTTTGCAAAATATCTGGCAGAAAATATTTCATGTATGACCTCATCCATTGAGGGTAAAAAATCCAACTTTCACAAACAAACAAAGCTACTAAGAGGCACCCATGCCTGAAGGAACCAGTACTCCATATGGCATATTCTCTGTCAAAGTCTTAAATCACTTGTACTCAATAGAGGATATTCACCGTCAAATGCTTAAGCCAAAGGGGTAAATTGCTTTCGGCATGAAGAAATGAAACATCATTTTGAGAGACATTGAATTAATCTGACAAGTAACTGCTCCTCACATAAATTCTTATCAAATATCGATTAGCTCCAAAACATAAAGCTGATTAGTTGATCAAGAATTACAAAAGTATATGAACAACAAAACCACAACATTAATATCCCAAAAATAAAAACAAAAAAGGAGTCCAACATACCGCTAAACCTTCCTCTCTAAATATATCTTTTGTTGCTTGCAACATGCCTGTGTACTTCGACGGCCCATGTACATTTCTATGAAGTAGAGCCCATGTGGACGTGGGCTCCAGTTGAACCTGTAGGCAGCAAGCACACACGGACAAGTATTATCAGCACTAGCAATTGAGCATTTTAGAAACAACATCAACACATAACCAAATGCCTGCATTTAAGTTTGCCACTTCACAGTTTCCCTCCCACTTTTTTTAGGCTTTGATTATATTGTTTGACCTAAATGGATGTTTTTCAAGCCCCTAATATCCAGCCCAGTTTCTTCATATCCTCAAATTGCAGGCACTGGCTGACCCAACTTCTTACAAATTAGCAACAGATTTATTACCGCAGATTACTGTAGTGGAAATAATAATTGCAAGAAAACAACATGAAATTAGGAATGTACAAAGAATTTAGATGCGAAACAAAAAAACGGCGACCTGGAATCTGATCTTAATAACATCAAGCGGAGACGTGACGGTTCGAGAAACGCCGCCGGCAATTGCACCGGCGGTTGCCTCCAGCACCGCCTGTTTAAAGTGTCCTGGCTCTTCCGGTGCCGCAGAAACCATCTTTTTCCCCTTTCACCCTCCCTCGCGCCACCGCAACCTAAAAAATCCCAAAAAAGAACGAAACATCTAAATTTCGGAACAAATCCGAACAAAAAAATAGAAAAAAGAACGTGACCGGAAACTACTCCGGAGCTTTAGGGTTTCACAAGAAGATCGTGAAATGTAGTACCTGGAAAAATGCGGAGGAGGCGGTGGCGGCGGCGGGAAGACTTTCAGATTTTTCTACTTTTTTTTTTTTTTTTTGAGGCCTTACTTTGGAATTGGAGGATTTTTTTTTTTAAGTTATCAGCGGCGACTTTGACAAATGTATGAATTTAACGGCGAGGCGACCCGGTCCGAATCTTTTCTTTCCCTTTCTTTCTTTTCTTTTGTTCCATTTTCAGACACGACATTTTCTGTGGTTTAGGAGAGACCGAGAGAGCCTTGTCTGACTTCTTTTTTTTTTTTTTTTTGGAAAAAAGAATTATTGTCAAGCCGAGCCAATCAATTGCCGCCATTAACGTATATACATTATACAATAATAATAATGTTTACTGTTTTAATAATATTTTTCTCTCTATATATATATATATATTTTTCTCTCTCTATATTTATTTCGTTTCATTGTCTCTATTTTACCGTTTGGGTTTGGCGGCTCGTGCTTTTTCCATCCGCTGGCTCTTTTTTTTTTTTCTTTTTGTCAATTTTTGCAAAATATGTTCATATTAATTAGTGGGCAGTTTCGGATCCAGACATTAAAACAACAAAATATAGCAATTTATCAATAAAATATAACTATATTGATTAAATGTGTAATAATAAAATTAAAGTTTAAAATTAAATAAATATTATTCTAAAATTAAAAATATAAATCTTACATAATATACATTAAAAACTCTTTGTTTGGAAAAAAAATATTATTTAAAGTATAAATATTATTACATTTTATTTATAAACAGTCCAATTTATTTGTTTTATTCCAACTTCACATTAAGATTACACAGTAAAGGTCAAAAACTTTTTCCTATTAATTAATTCATTCATACATACGTTTAGTCATTCCACGTTCAAAAATGTTTCTTCACCAAGTAGTCGTTGTGATTATGCGGAGCAACCAGCCAGTTGCCTCCCAGCTTGGACGACCCGAGGCACTAGTGCTCGCCCAATTTTTCATACCTTATTGGACGACCACCGACCCGCAATGGACTCGTTATTCGTGTTGACCATTTTTTCTTGGAGCTGATATTGGAATCTTTCCTTTCTTTTTGATATTAAAATAGATGAGGGTAACAGATCCGAGAGCTAATCTTTTTTTTTTTTTAAAGAAAAATGTAGCTCATACACATATATATATATATATATATATAATAAGTAGGGTTCGGACTTCAACATGCAACGTGAATTCAAAAATACTGTAAGAGAGTACTTTGTATTTTCATGTGAGTCATATTTTTTGTTCTTACTTATGAATTGATAAAAAAATGAATAAAAATAATATAGTAATGATAATATAATTAATAAAAAATAATAATTAAAAATTTATAAAAAAATAAATTATAATTTATAAAAAAATAAAATAATTATTTGAATTAATAAAAAATAAATAAAAAAGAGAATGAGCAAAAAATTTCTTTTATTTTCTTTTTCATCGGAAAAAGGCCAAATGCCAGAGATTCCTAACAGGTGGTCGACGACTCTGCTATTTTGAGGCCCAAAATATCTCCTGGTTTGGCAATTCGTATGATTGGACATTGATTGGCCAAATTTGTAGCGGTAACCACTGGAAATGACAATGTAACAATAATTCGGTATATTTTCTTCCACCACGGTCTATGTTTAAGTTTTAATATTAATGAATTCGTTTGTCTCAATTTACTTAGAGTGTGGTTATCAGTTTATAATTAATTAATATTGTAATCAAGCGTAAGAAATATTTATTAGACTCAACAATATTTAAGTAATAGATTTGTTATTTGAATGTGGCTGAATAAGATTCAAATAAATAGAGAATATTTTAATTTTAATTTACAAAAAATTTAATAATTATTATATTTGTAATAATTTTTTTTTTTACTAAAAAAATTTCTAGCCGCATGAAGAAAGGTAATTACCATCCTCCGTTCTGATGCCTTTTGGTGGTGGTCCTCCCCTCCTCGTTAAGTGTCAACCTTTTTGGACCAACTATTGCCTAAATTTTGGGCCATCTTGTCTGAGAGCTAAGCTCGCATATATTTCACGTGCCCTTATTCTTCTTTTATTTTTATTTATTATTACAATAGAGGCTGAAATGCAAAGAGTATAAAACAGCGCTCATTAATATCCAAATACAAAATTAAAAAATTTTGATGAAGTGTTTCGATCACTAGTTTAAAAACACAGTGCCTTCAAAGATAAAACATTAAATGTGGGTCAAATACTCAAATGGGAGTAGTATTGCTTGAAATGATATTGTCGTTATATATTACTATTAAACTTTAATGAAAATTATTCTTTTATCACCTTTTATATATATATATATATATATATATATATGATTTATAACTATTTTCAAAAACAAAAAAAAAAATTATTCTAGCTCTACTCTCAATTAGAGTCATGGTATAACAGGTGTGAAATGTATTATCTAATACATCATTAAGTAAAAAAATATTAATAAATTTTTAAGTATTCCAACAAAAACTCCCCTCGTTTTCTTTCCATGAAACCTCTAATGGAATTTCGGTTTTTTTTTCCATTTTAATAAATTTGGTTATTTTTCTACGCAATGTTTGATCATTTTTTTTTTTTGATCTAAATGCGTGATCATTTTTTATTGTTTGGTTTTTGAAACCATATTGGGCCTATAATGCCAGGCTTGGAAACCTGATTCCAATGGGTTGGGCTCATTCCAGCCCGAATACCAACTGTCTTCGCGGTTAGATTAGTTGATTTCTTCTTCAATCACCAGAAACCCTAAATTCAGGGTTTTACTCATTCGTATTTCATCGTTTTACGTCCTGCCGAGCGGAGGGAGAATTATCATCAATCACTATGAGGCCTCTAGATGAGAACGAAATGCAGGCGGTGTTCGATAAGCTCTTCAAGTTCACGGGCAACAACCTCAAGAACATCATCGAGAACCCGTCCCAGGAAGGCCCCGACCAGAACCCAGGTCGATACTGCTTCAGGTTCCACAAGAACAGGGTCTACTACGTCAGCGAGTCCCTGGTGAAGCGAGCCACTAACATATCCCGCGCCAATTTGGCCTCTTTGGGAACTTGCATTGGGAAATTCACCCACGGAGGAAACTTCCACTTGACCGTCCAGTGCCTCAATCTGTTGGCCGCCAACGCCAAGCACAAAGTCTGGCTGAAACCCACCTCGGAGATGTCGTTTCTGTACGGGAATCACGTTTTGAAAGGTGGGTTGGGGAGGATTACTGATAGTATTAAGGCCAATGATGGGGTTGTGGTGTTTTCGATGTCTGATGTGCCGTTGGGGTTTGGGACCGCCGCGAAATCGACCCAAGATTGCAGGAAGTTGGATCCTAATGGGATTGTGGTTTATCACCAGGCGGATATTGGTGAGTATTTGAGGATGGAGGATGAGCTTTGACTGAGCTTGTGCGCGACTTTTGGAAGTGGGTTGAATTTAATTTTGCCAAAAAAAAAAACATAGAGAGTTAATGTAATTGTGGGTCTTATATCTCAATCTGTTACTTTGCTGATTTTGAGTAAGATAAGATGGTTGTTGTGGGTTTATTGCTATTTTGATTTATTTTGATTGTGTTTCCAGTGTCCCTACTTAACCCCCTTCAGTTAAAATTACCTTTCTGATGGCTTGGGGTTCCAATAGCTTTTTGTTGATTATGATTGTTTGGTTTTTGTGGTGATCAAAATCAATAGCTTAGGACTTCTGCAATGATATGTATATTTTTACCAATTTGATGCGGTGGGACCATTCTGGGCAGTGTATTATATGGCTAATGGCATTCTATATGCTGCTGCTAGATGCTAGGTATATTGTTGGGTAAAACAATTGAATTTGGTAGTTCTGCATAGCAGTTCCAGTATAACGAGTCAGAATTTTGCACTTTATGGCATTGGCATCAAGGAATAGATGGTGGTCATAGGATTTAGATGTTTCCACTCCAAGGATATTGCCTGCTTTTTAATTTTATGCATACGTTAGATGAGACATATGATGGTCTGTTTTACTTGGTTTCGAGAATAATTGCTTGTTTCATGTTGTGAGAAACCTTAAAATTTCTATGCGTTTACTGAAGTTTTGGATGCTTACTGTAATTTTTTCAGGCCTTAATAGGCAAATTCTGTTGTAAGCCCCAATTTTAGTTTGATATGTGGAATTGGCTTAAGCTAAATGGATCTTAATTGGGATGGACGCGAGACACCTTATGGTAGCGTATGTTCTAATTAGAATGCAGTTGAATCTTTCCTGGCAAACATAATGTGGGAAAAATCAACATTCAACCTAGATAGAATCCCCATCAGCTTACTATTACTCAGGCAGCACTTAGTTGGTGGTTTTTCCTTATTTGTGTACATTTTTTTTCCCCTTGAATTGCTAATTTGGATGCTTGATTTGTGAACTTCCTTCTGAAGAGGTGACTTTGTCTCTTGTTCTTATCTGATGTGAAAGTTTAAGATCGTCTGTTTGTCTTTCTTGATATTGGTCACCAATATTACGTTGATGGTGTGCTTATTAATGTTGTTTGCTTAATACACACAGTGGATTAAAAAATGCAAATAGATCGTCAATTCATCATTTCTTTTGGACGGAGGATGCTATTGACCATATCTCGCAGCTATGTACAACATTTTTCATTAATGTCTCCTTTTTCATACCCTTGGTTGATATAAAAATCATGGCAGAAGAATTCACCTAAACGTCCTCGCAGTGTGTCTAAAAGCAAGGTTATCAGAACCGGACTGGGCACCGAACTGGAAATATTAGTGGGTCAAGGTTCAACTGGTTGAATTGGTCGAACCGGTATTTAAACCGGTATTTAATAATATATATATGTATGAAAGTAATTTAAATATATATATATATATATATATATATATATATAGTAATTAAATATTAATTTTTTTAATTTTAATGATTAAATTGAAAGTTTTGATAAATTTAGGACTAATTGAAAATTTTAATAAATTTAGAGTTTAAATTATAATTTAAATAAATTTTGGGATTAAATCAAAATTTTTGAATTTTTATATTTTACTTGGATCGGTCTGATTTTGACCGATTCTAACCAGTCTGAGTTTCATTTAATTTTTGTTTTGAGCTGGACCACCGGCCAGTCACTAATTCAACCGGTCAGACCGACCAATCCGATCCAATTTTTACAACCATGCCTAAAAGAAGTTAGGTTGATTAAGGATGGCCAACTCCATGAAGGCTGTTATCTCGTAGATTTTTTATGTTTGCCATGACTCGTTGATTGGGGCCCGGGGGTAACTCTTAACCACAAACGCTAAATGACAATTGGTGACAATTCCGTCAAAAGGAAAATGTTGCAGCCTTGTGATAATTTAAAATACACAGATAAATGCGCATCCGGGGAATCGAACCCCGGTCAGTACCGTGGGAGGGTACTATGATACCACTACACCAGATGCGCAGTCTGGCGAGCTGGTCCAAAACTCTATTTATTGATCTTTTTTCACTTTTTTTTTTTGTGGGGGCGGCGACGGACCTAGGCTTTCATAAACGGCGTTGTTCGGCTAGTGGAGAACCCGGGCATCGAATTCCTGAATCCTTCGTGCATTAGGTAGAAGAAGTATGATTGATGCATAGGCTATTTGTTTGTTAGGAACTCAAAACAATCTCGTAGGCCCCACACCCAAAATCATCAATTTTAAAGTTCTGTGGTACTCAAAATTTTTACTAATATTTCACCGAAATAAAAATGATAGTATAAGAAATTTAAGATATGTATATTCAACGATAACAAAAATGAGGATGTCGGGCTAACTGAGCAAATCAGTTGATCTAGTTGGCATGTTCCCCTAACCAGTAAAGTGTTAGATGCGAGATGTCCTTGCATTTGACCGAGATTGAATGACTCAGTTGAAGTGCAGATATTAAATTTACAATTTTTCAATTTCTCAATTGTTGAAATGACAGTAATAAAATTTTATTTGAATTCATTAATATTTAAATAATAAAAAACTTTTTTATAAAAAAGATTAAATAAAGTACTAATAAGTTATTTTAAATATTAACTTATAAATATAATTATTAACATATTTATTAATATACTTACTATGCACCACAATTATTTTAATACAAAAAAAAAGGTGCTTACACGTTGATTTCTAAATTGCTCCTACATGCATTTACTTTGTGTAATTTTGAGCTTTTTTTTTTTACAATCGTAATACTAAAAAGTGATAAAAAAATATATTATTATTATTTTTATTTCATATTTTTTAATTATAATTATGTAAAAAATATTCACAATTACTACATGTAGACATAATTTGAAAATTAATATCTATTCATATAATAACACACTTTAATAATAATTTAATAATAATTTAACGGATTGTCAGTCAGATATTTACTATACTGAAAAAAAAAACCTTACCAAGCACCACTGTGCACCCTTTTTCGGTGGCCAACTAGTCCATGCTCCAGTGGAGCGTAAGAAAGAGAGAACAATCAGATTCTATTTCTCAAAGCTTGGGCCCCCGCCCAAACACAACCCCGAGAACCCAAAAATTCAAAATTTTGAGTTTGAAAGTCTTGCTGCTTCCAAATCAAAACTCGCCTAAGCCTAAACAGACACCGACATTAGAATTATACGACAAAAATAATCAACGTTGTTGAGAATCCATCTGCCCCAAACATTTCCTCGGCTCCAACTTCCTCACTAAAAAGTTCTAATGGCCAACTCCGATTCCTCCTCCACTGTTCCTCCTCCACTTCCACCGCCTGCTCCTCTCACTCCTGTAAGTACGGTCTACAAAATCTACCTTTTTTTTTTTTTTTTTTGGTTACTTATGAATTGAGTGAATGTGTTTGTGAAAATCGATGATTGATGTCTCTTTTCGTCTTTTTGTTTATTGCAGAAGAAGGAGAACATAACTCCTGTCGGTTCCAAACTCACGGTACTCTTCTTCCGACATTTCATGTCACTTTTTACCTCCTTGATGTCTCGGTTCTTTTCTTCTTTTTTTTTATTTATTTTTTAATTTTTTCCGCTTTCTTTTTTGGTGATGGTTAGGAACTCAATGAATCGAGGACAGAGCTTCTTAGTAGAATCCAAGGCTTGAAACAGGTGAATTACCGAAGTTTGGAAATTTGTCTTCCAGCTAGTTTCCTTCATAAATTGTTCTTTCGTGTGTGTGTGTGTGTGTGTGTGTGTGTGTCTTTTTTTTTATTTTTATTTTTTATTTTTATGCCCAGTTTAGTTTGGTCTAATGTTGTTGATGACAGAGTGGAAATTGTTGTTTGTTAATTAGGATTTACAAAATTGGAGATCAAAGCTCGACACTCAAGTCAAAACCTATCGTGACGTAAGTATCCGCCATGTTTTTTTAACTTGCTCGTGTAAAAATCACTAGCTGTTCTTACTTTCGCTTATTGGAGAAAAAGAAAATAGATCGGCCAATTTTATGACTTCACTTTTGTGATTGTTTGCACCACCAACATGGTTGTTTTGTGAGTTAGTTTGTTGCCACTGGCCTCGGCCAGGTTGAGATCAACGTGATATTCAGGTGCAGTGTTTCCTAGAAAGATTCTCGATGGCTCGTTGAAGGATTTCTTAGTTGCGTGAATTCTTGCGCCTTATAATAGGATTCATATTGTCTAGATTTTTTAGCTTAGAAAATGGGGCACCTCAATGTTTGGACATCTATTGGGAGGTCTTAGACTCTCATGTTCGAATGGGTGTGGGTGGTTCATTAGGGTGTTGGTCGTTTTAGCTGACTGAATTGAACTATAAAAACTGAAAACTGAGCCTAATTTGGTTAATGTTAAATTGAAAACCACAATCCAACTGAAAAAAATCAGTTTACATCAGTTTGGTTAACCAATTATAAAGTTAGTTTGATTGACTAAAATTTTGATTCGATTCATATTAGTCAGTTAATTAAAATTTTCTGTTGTTTTAACACCCCTAGGATTTATAGGCAATGGAAAAACTAGCTCTTTGTATAGCTCAAGCTCAATGGACTTGTTAATACCCCCCCCCCCCCCCAAAAAAGAAAAGAAACGACTAGTTGTGCGAGCATATTCTTGCAACCTCATGTCGGTACATGGTTAATTCATGTATTTAAGAGAAGTTATTGGTAAAGAGGATTTTACTGTTTACATTATCTCTTAGCATTATGGGGGGAAGTATCAATCCATGCTGTGTTAAAATCTGTAGTTGATATTTTAAAGTTGTTTTACAGAATAAAAGAGTATTTAATAGAACATTTTGGTTTCTTACTTGCTTGTCTAAGTACAATTTAGTTGGATAGCTCTACTCATGCCTTTTCAATTAGCCTTTTCCTCCAATTTGTTGGAATTGGACTCAGACTTGATTCAGTTGCGTCTTAGCTGGATTGTTGCCTTGCTTTATGTAGGAATTGTCGGAATTGAAGAAGTCGCTCAATGTTGAGGTGGAGCAACTTCGATCGGTGAGTACACATCCTGTACATACACCTGCAAACTCTCTTTGTTTGACTAAAAATTTGTTCGGATATGAATTTCAGGAATTTCAAGAACTTAGGACCACATTGCAGCAGCAACAAGAAGATGTCACTGCTAGCTTAAGAAATTTGGGGGTAAGTTATCCTTATGCCTTCTTGTTCTCTGCCTTGATTCCTCAATGGTTTCGTGATCACCTACATCCATTCTTCATGAATACCTGCAGCTTCAGGATAACACGGGAGGTGGAAAAGAGGACCAGGATTCCAAGGTAGAAGTAAAGCCTGAGGAAGAGGAAGTACATGGTACAGATTTAGAGGAGATGGAGAAGAAAGTCGAGAGCTAGATGGTCTGTATCTGGACTGTATTTCTTCTCCTCATGTTATTACTAGGAGGATGTTATTTCATCATTGAATTACGATTACATGATGTGTTTTTGGCAACGCCCGGAGTGGAAATCTGCCTATCTATTTAGACATTACCACAAGACAAACATCTCCCTGAAAATGATATTGGTCTCGCATTCCGTGTTAATTACTATCTCAATGTTTTTTTGGGTACCATTTACACATCAACTTTATTTCATCTGAGAATTCTCCTTGTCCAAAACTTTTCACTAGATTGTGACGTTACAATCCTTTCACCTTCCTGACGTCCATTATAGGTCTTAGATTTCTGCCTATTTGTTGGGACTGAAACATTTTATGATTGCTCTGCCGTGCATGCACTAATGCCTCTCGCCTCTTGGCAAAGACTAGAGAGTTGAATTGCCCCATCAATGTGGACAACGAAACTTAAATTGATGCAAGGTATTTTGTAGGGTGTGTATACATATATATATATATATATATATATATATATATAGGACATGGGTGAAAATTGAATGTGTGTCTAGGGGGAGGTAGCGGGATCGGATCTCTTTTCTTTTAATTTGTTTTTTGATAAATGATTGGATCTAGTTATAAATACAAGCAAAGAATAAAATCTAGTAATGGAATAGCACTGGGTCAATTAATGGCTGGTAAGTATATACAAGGGAGCAGGTCATTAATTCTCAACTTCCGTCATTAAATGCTTGCGTTCCTCGTTCATTCCTATTACTACTCTCATGTTTCCAATAAACGAAAACTCTTTACGTGGTAGAATGATCTAATTTAAAGCCTTGAATAAGATAGCCTCATATCCACCAAAAATAATATACCTATTGAAAATTAGATGTTAGTCTGTTTGTAGACGATGATGACCAATCCGGCACAACACAACAGTTGCTTTTAAAGGCTGGAACTTGTCATCCTCCTTAGTCCAGATGATGTGAAATTGTGATCAAAAATTTTTTTCCTTTTGTTTTGTTTTTTTCAAATTTAAAGTTTAGCTGAGGATGTTCTTAGACTCTTTTTTTGTTAAGGAGGGCAATAAAAACCGTTTGAATTTCACGCAACTGCCACAACAGTGAAATCCTTGGACTTGAATGCCAAGTTGCCCGTACGTTCTTTACTTCTTGTGCTTCTTTATATTTCTCTACTCAGTTTACTAAATTCTGGAAGGTATTAATATCATGGTTTTTCTCACCTGTAGTCTTTGTCTAGAATCAATTGTTGCAAGTAGTGAGCTTCGTCTTGTCTTTGTCTAATCTCTATGAGCACAGTGCGCCACAATTACCTGCCATGGAACTACTTATTGGAGTGGTTGGAAGCAATGAGTGTAATGCATAGGTTCTTGTTTTTTTTCGGGTCATGTCTTCGTCGAAGTTTTATTGTGCTCTTTCTTCCATGGGACACCATTTCCCATGTAGTTTACAAATTATCTAGCCATTTCAAAGTTAAGTGCTTATACACTCTCCTATCAATGCAGCATGTTTTTTCCCATATAGAAAAATTAGATGCATTTAACCCTTATATATTATCTATTTAGTAGGCCATCTCAGTATGGAATTGGAGAATTGACTCTCCAATCTCACTCAATTTATTCCTGGGTCTCTTGACAGGCTCCAAGCCATCGTAGTTACTTGGCTTGGCTCCCACCAAAGTCTAGCTTTCAACCTTTACTCTGCTGCTTTGTTATGGCCAAAAAAATATCTGCTGAGGAAGCCTCAGAAGAGATAATCTGCCAGGTTTGTAACTAATTGAGTGTGTATATACACAATATCATGCACAGGCCGAGAGCCCAATGCAATGTTGCTCTTTAGGCTAACCATCACTTCCATTTTCTAACACAATTTAACTTCATTTTCTTATTGGTTACTCAGACATGGGTCTTGAAGGTGTCCATCCACTGCCAAGGTTGCAAGAGGAAAGTCAAGAAAGTCCTACAAGGCATCGATGGTTGTTGATTGCTTTTACTTCCGTCATTTATATGATTTTGTTTTTATTTTTTCTTGATCTTTTTTTTTCCTCTCTCGCTGATGTTGTTTAGTGTACTACTTTTAGGTGTTTATAGAACGTCCATTGACTCACAGCAGCAAAGAGTTACGGTCATTGGGAACATTGGAGTGCAGACATTGATCAAGAAGCTCAAAAAGGCTGGTAAACACGCAGAGATTTGGCCTGAAAAAATGGTCCCAAGAGAAAAAGGTGAAACAATGACCCCCCATATGCCAAAGAACTCAAAAGGTGGTCAGAATGGTAATGATCTTGGACCAAATAGCACTGTTGGATTCACTGGGAAAATTCTTAGTGACCAATCACCAGTCAAGTTCAACCCCGGCGACGGGTTTACCACGGTGAACAAGAAGGGTAGTGGAAGCGCAAATACTAGAGCCAGAATTGGAGGTAAAATGAAGAGGAAAGGAAAAAATGGTGATAACAGCAGCAATGCCTCGTCTTCTTCTGCTTCACCTGCAGGCACTGGATATCAGAATCAAAATTCTAGCGTGGATCACGCTGTGGGTCCGAGTAATCTCACCCCTACACATCAGCATTCAATCGCATTCCCATGTCCACAAGGTTTCTATATTCCTCAAGTGTGTGCAACATGTTCCAGTATGGCACATCTTGGTGAAAATCATGTTCCTCTTTATTCTGTCTGGCCATCACTGTACACTCATGCAAATGGTCATCAGGCCACACCGCTGGACTCTTTCAACATTTTCAGCGATGAAAACATTGATGGGTGTTCGATCGTGTGATCAATGGCTTTGCTGAAGCCTTACAGTGGGGTCATCTTTCACCTAATATTAATAAGGGTAGCTATATCATGACAATCAATGTGAACTGGGCTTCTTTACTCTTTTGCTAAGTGGTTTGTATGTATAGTTCCTTTGATACCAAGGATGTTTCTGATTTTTAATGGGGTAGTCTATTGCTGGAAGTCTACAACGAAACTGTTTTTCTTTTGTCAATTGACTCACACAACAACTCAAACCCAACAAATTTCATCCATTAAGACATTTTTAAGCACCATCGAGCTAAAAGTCAATGATATAGGATGCTTGCTAATACTGTATGTGGTAGTGGTATAGTTTGTCTCGAGCCATGCATATAGCATCTTATGACCTCAAAAGTCTCGGAATCGTCTTTAGGATTAGAGGTCTCTTCAATTCGAGTCACAGTCAGAACAAATAACCCCAAAAAAAAAAATCCTTATGACCTAACATTTAGTTACTAGATTATTTGAAGCCACGGAAAAAAATTATGAATGTACAAAAGATTTCCGATCTGTTTTCTGTGGGTTTTTTGTTTCAGCGGAAAGAAAGTAGACAAAAGTGGAAAAGACTAAAAAAAAAAGGTTATGTAACAGGAATAAAGATTTCAGATTTTGGATCGAATTTAGTATGTTATGACTGGTCAAGCTTATGGTGGGAAAAAAACAAAAGAAATCAAAAGCAACATCTTTTGTTGCCAATGCAGATTTTGACTGGAGAACCTTGACTTGGGTAAAGAGAGCAAGGCATACCACTCTTAGTGCAAAAAGATGAGTCAACCCTTTTTGCTTTTTCATGATTTGTTTCTAAAAACAACTCCCTGCTGACCAGTGCTTGAGGTTCCCATATTCCATATGACAACCCAAAATTTCAAGATTCTCAACCAGCTAGAGCAGTCACATATAAAGGGCAAGAAATGTGCAACATTGTTTTACTAGAATTTCCACTTTCCGCAACCCCGAAAGGCTGAGAATTCCCTACTATGATTTGAGCAGAGAATAGAGGAAACACGTTCGAATAAAGGGACAGAGAAGCGATTAGAATGCTGGACCATCCATTAGAAAGAAGGGGATTCTTTATCTTGAAAGCCGACTATGCTAGCATACTTGGCTTCTTTCACCTAATGAAAAAAGAGAGATTCATCTTAAAAACTTAAATAATTTGCTTTAAGTTTCCTCTTTCCTTGTTCAAATGGAAAACAAAATCCTCTTCTGTGCAAAAACAGTGGAGCTAATCCAGGGGTTGCATGAAAATGAGCTAATGATAAGCACTTTTATGGATCAAAGAGCGTCTGAAACTAAATTTATGTACAATGTGGAACCTTTAGCTATATAGCAACCACAACAAGATACACCATTGCAAGACACAGAAACTCACACACAAGTTGATGCCTTTGAAGTGCGTTGATTTGTCCCAAAGATAATCACAATTACAGTTACATCATCATGATATTTCCTCCTTCTGCCAGCCGGGATATTCATCAATTCTTCCATACTAAAACCTGCAATAAGAGAAGTAATTGATCCGTATGTGAACATTAGTTGATGCTTACTCAGAACATAGGTCAACTCAGTACATTACTATATGCAATCACAGAACACAATATGAAACCTGCACGAGTGCTTAGTGAAATTATACTCATTAACAAAGAAATAAAACAAAAATAAAGTGCTCGATAGAGGACAAAAAATTTACCTGCACTATCTGCAGCTCTTGCTACAAGCTGCTCTACTAGGAATTTTGCTGGATCACCAGTGGGATTGCTTGAGATATAAGAATGAACAAGCTGTACAGCCTCATCGTTGCTAAAGAAATCAAACAAGCCATCACTCCCAAATATAATAAAGTGGTCTAATTTTGATATCTTGTGCACATTTAGTGACGGTTGGATAGAAACATATGGAGGGCTTATGAGGTTACGAACTCGAAGAATACCCATCAGTGCATCGTTTAGTTTTTCCTGCATAAAAGAAGAATCATTAGAAGAAAATACCAAACCACTATAATTTTGAAATCTCAGTCAAGTTCAGGGTGGTCCTTTATATGATGTGACGTAGTGCAATGTTTAAGGAGGCTGAATGCATATAAATAAAGCCGACCTTTTTTAGGTAACCAACTCCAAAAGCTCGAGTGACCTTCAGTTTTCCTTTCACCTTTCCGCCCACAATTGTTGTTGGGTCACCGGGGTGATCGCATAGTAGTCTATTTCTTTCAAGTTCATTGTCAACTGTGTGACAATCAGTGAGCTGAACAGCTTTTAGCTTCCCATACCCATGCACCTCTTTGCCTTCATCATATGTTGCCAATACAGCTCTACTGTCACCCAAGTTAAGTGTATACAAATCCATCCCGTGAAGAAGGCCAACTAAGACACAACATCCTACAGAAACTAGATCAGGACGGTCTTCCATTTCCTGTTCGACCATGCACAAGAAATCGTTCTCAGCCTGAATAAGAGCGCGTTGGAGGCTATCAAGTACCCCATGTCTAAATGAATCGGGTGAAATTTCCAGTTTAGGATATGGACCACTGTTGGCTTCATTCTCAATGCTCAAATATTTGACATCAGAAGGTCCTGAAGGAGGTTTTCTCCCTGAACTATTGTTACCATCGACAAGAGGTTGTAGACAGCCATCACGATACAGAGGATTGAAGGCTTTGACGGTATCCTCCTCTGATTCCCAGTCCAATAAATTAGTATGAAATATAATGGTTTCATAAAATGTCCCAGCAAGAAAATCAGCTGCATCTCTCCCATTGAAGCCATCATAGATTCCACAGAATAGCCATCCATTTTCTTCAGAGCAGACAGCTTGAACTCTGTCTTCACCAGCAGCCCCACCTGCAACTTGAACTTCCGTGGAATTGCGAAAACCTTCATTTTTACAAGGAGCACCCACGGATCTTAATGAATAAGAGTCATCATCAAGTGGACTCGGGGAACATGGGCTGCAACTTAAGTTAGACATACTGCTCTGGAGAGAAGAAGATAATATGTCCAACCTCGAAAGAGTTGGTGAAGAAAGAACTTTACGAAAAGACTTGGGCGAGTCTAAACAGGGAAGTATTTCTGATCCAATAACACCATTACAGATATTTGTATTGGCCAGCGTGGCATTTGCACTTAAAGCAGCACCAGACAAGCAAGAGAAGCTGCTGTTCCTGTGGAGTCTATTACCAGGCAGGATTTCATACCCATTGGAAGCCACGCAAGTGCCACCGCCGGGGCCATTACATTGATAGCCAAAACTTACTTTGAGTTCTTCTTCAGGATTAATTACAGCTGCTCCTCGCATCATTTGACTGAAATTATACCAAGCATATGCACTTTTAGCATCCTCCATGTGCAAAATTTGCAGACAAAATTTTGAGTTGATAATGAATATAGCACCGTGGTCAGTCATTTAAAAAACAGGTCAAAAATATACAGAGCCTACCCTTATGACCAGCAATTTGGCAGCATTTTTTAGGTATGCCATCAAAAATTTCTTGAGACCCACACACATTAATTTTTGCAACATGAGACTGGCAGAAAGACAGAATCAATGGCGTTTCATGCTATGCTAGAGCATTTGACAAAGAAAGATTGCCTCATAAAACTTCAAAACATCTAAAACTTAGTCAAAGTACGTTGCAAATATCAGTATGATTTATGTCATGTTACAGTTTGTCTAAATAAAGGATAGTCGTCAGTAATCAATGCCAAATTCTCTTCATGTACTAGATTAACAAATAATAACTTCACGTGAGAATTTCGCTAACACCAATTTATTTTGCAGCCAAATGAAGGATTGCCAGATTCCAACATTAATTAATGTTGATCACACAAGAATATAGGCTATAATTGAAAAAGAAAATTGAGAATCAAAATTACGGTATGGGGTAAAATAAAGTATGTATTTAAAATACCAAGCATAGGTTTGCACAGAATACGTTTGAAACTACAATCATGAGAACATAAGAGCTGACAGGCATTAAAAACCAAAGTGAATATCAACCAAACCCAAAAATATATGGATCAAAGCTTACACAATGAAAATCTTGACCTATGAAACTAACTTCATTAATCAAAATCTCAGATTTCACACACTAAAAAGAAATTACATTTAAAAAGATTCAGAAAAAGTGGAATCTGAATACGCAGTCTTCTAAGAAACTCTTTCACCGAAAAACTATAACCCACAGTCATATTTAGCTGCTGGCAAATGAAGACTAATTAACACAGATCTGTTCTTCAACAGAGCTTTGACTTACAAATCAGAATAAGGACTGAATGTTAAAATATTTAAATAACAGGCGTGATTTGAACTCAAAACCTCTACATCATAAAGGCATTCATATATGCCTAGAAATGATTCTAACCAAAAGCTTAAGGATGCTGCACGAGAATGGATCAGACATTAAAATCTAACGGCGAGATCATTACAAAAAAATATCCCACACGATCAATAGCCACGGACCCCTAATTAAAAAAGTAACACATTTGTTAAATTACGAATCTTTATTTCATTCCAAGACCAAATTTTTGGTTGAATTACAATGTTTGACGGTGCAAGAAAGAGCTAGATGAATCCAAACATTGAAAACTAAACAATTGTCAAAATCATCATACAGAATTCAAGTAATGCATTCTAAAACACGAAGGAATTAGGCTTTAGATTGGATTGGTTTTCTGCAGCATTCCCATTGGTGACAAAGAAAACATCAAGGATCGATAACACACAAACAAACACGAACAAAGAAACAAACAAAATCTCCACAAAAGTCCTTCAAACCAAAGGTATAAATGACAGACAGCTACATTTGTACTCTTCAAGTGAATTTTATGCAGAGGGAAAATTAAAAATTAAAAAAAAAAAAGATAGATATCGTATAAGAAAAGTCAGATGGTAAAAACAAGGAAAGCAATCAATAAAGACCCACCTCAGCTTTTTGATTGTCAATAACGAGAAGCACCCAGATCAAGAAAAGAACCAAACTTTGAATGTAGAGAGTGACTACGACTGAAAAGTACAAAAAAGAACACAAAAAGGAGAGAGCAAAGAACAAAGGGGGGAAGGAAGCAAGAAGATGAAGAGATCTATGAAAGATAGATATAGAAACTAGAAAGAGATTGTGTTGCCCATTATGTGTCGTGTGAGTTTTTGAGAGAGAAAGAGAGAGAGAGATTTGGTTTATTAGACTTTTAGTAGTGGAGAATCTGTAGGAAAGAGGGAAGTGAAAAGCGCGGGGGTGGAGTGGGGGGGATTTGCAGAGTGGGAAAATTGGATGGTGGAGAAGGAAAGCGTGCGTTTGCTAAATTTAGAAGAATTTTTGTTTGGCTCTCAGGTTTCGGCCCTTTGTTTGTTTGCCCTGTCTAAGTGATTCACCCTTTTCACACCCACCAGTACGTATGTGCTTGCCCTTTTTTGAGTTCCGTTTGAACTCTCTCTCCTCTTTTACTTTCTTTTTTTTGTTTTTTTTTATTTGTTACCATTTTCATTGAACTCTTTCCTTTTTTTTTTTTTAATTTTGTTTTTGTCAAGAATTGTTTGGTATTCAGTTCAGAAGTTGATTAATTTGGATTAACTTGAATAGAACCACGTAAGCAGTAAAGATCTCTCAATAGATATTTAACGTTACTATATTTTTAAAACTCAAACTCGATACTTTTATTTAAAGAATAACAGACTTTACCATTTATACTAATACCTCTTAGTTTTTTCTTTTTTAATTTCAATCCCACTCCTTTGAAAGCTAATTGATATTCTCTCTACTCTTTCCGGCCTTTTTAAAAAGTCGAAGTCTTAAATTGCTATTTAATATGCAGGTTAATGTTTAATTACAAATATAATATTTTCTAAAAAAATTAATTCTTTACATTTTTTTACAAAATAATTCAATACTTTTATATTATTTAAGTATTATATTTATTAAAATATAAATTATTTACTCATCATGTCATTAAATCACTTATTACTGATGGAAGTCATATTATTAAAAATATAATAATGTGATATTTTTCAAAAATTTTAAATAAAATATCACGCCATCAATTTTTTATGACATGACGTCTTATTAGAAAGTTGTCTAATAACATGATGAGTTGATGGCGTACGTCTCAATAAATTTAACTGATAAGATAATAGAAAGCTACAAAATTATTCTTTACTAAAAATGTAAAAGACCAATTTTACTAAAAAAAATATTATGTATATACTTGAATATTGACTCAAATATTATGCACTAATTTAAAATTTTTGTCTAATCAAAACCACAAACTGGAACGACTTGCTTAGGTGTAATGTAATGTAACTCATTTGTTTCCTCTCTGTTTTATTACACTCAAGCAAGTGAAACGACACCAAATGCAATTTTCGTCACTACCCTCCGCCTAAAATTTTAAATTAGGGATTTTCTGGAGAGACCCTAAAATATTTCGAGCCTCATAATTGGCGATGCAAAAGCGTCTCCAAAATGCAATTTTTGTCACCGCCCACCTCCCAACATTACAACTTTTTTATAAAAAAAAAAATTTGTTTATTTGAAAGTTGATTATACCATAAACAATATAATAAAATAATTCTTTTTATTTTTATAAAATTTTGTACTTTATTTTTAAAATTAGAACTCGCAACTTGAAAAATAAAAATATGAACTTTTTTTTAACTAATTAGATACTCTCGAAAGACCTTAATATAACAGTTATAAATTCTCCTGATATACGTTGATATAGATGACATTATGGATGCAAGAGGACAAAGCCTTACCCTTCTTTGGAACTTCCTCGTCGGCATTCTAGTATTACCACTTTTTATAAGGAAAATATTTAGTTAGAATTTTTTTACGTAAAATTAAAATAAAATTAAAATAATATATATTGTTAAATAATTAAAATTTATAAAAAAAATTAAATAAATTATTAGATATTAGTAGATAAATTATGTAATTATTTTGATGTTTTGTAAAATTAAGTTGTTAAATGGAATTCTTTTTAAAACTTCTTAAAAATGGAATTTAATTAATCAGAAGAGTGACGTTACCTTGGTGTTGAGAAGGCATTAGAATTTCAAATGCGTTGATTTTTTATTAAATTTTATCCAAAGTTGTGTCTCTTCCTACGACGAAAAGTTGGAGTTGAAGTGGCTCAAAAAGAGAAGTTTGGGTTGATTGATAATTAGCGGATAGATCTAATTCATTTTTTAACCTTGATTATTCATTTTTATCTAAAAAAAACCTTGATTATTCATTTATAGATGGCTACTTCGACTTCTTTTAAACTTAATCATTTCTTTTTTTTTAATTAGCAAAGTAGAAAAGCTATATCATAATTTTGTCATAAAAAATTACATTTTATCAAAAAATAAATTTTAAATACGTAAAATTTTAACATGACAACAAATAAAACGCATTACTAAAAAAAATTTACCGAACAGCATAATACAATAATAAGTTCCTATAATTGCATGCTGCCTGAGTTTATCATGATTACGTCGAAAACAGAAACTTCTTTGGGATTTTTTTAAGATAGTGAAGGCAGAAGCTTCGAGATAAACGGACAGATTTCAGTAAAAGTTTCACTATGATTGCATCCCAGAAATTTATTTTGCGTACTTTCCAGAAACATTGTACAGGCTATGCTAACGCTAGTTTTCTCCATGTGCCACAAGATTAGAAAATTATAAGATAGCTTCTTTTTAAGAAAAAATAAAAAAAAATTATTAATGTATAAATTATTACATGTATAGATCAAAATTAAAAATTATTTATTACATTTTTATTTAAATTTTTTATCAAAAAAATCTCTATCACTTAAATACTAATAATGTTAAGTAAATCTTTTTTAATTTCTGTCTCAATATAAAAGAATTTTAAACTAAACATTGAACCATACAACCTCACTCAATCTACAAGAGAAACGACAGTAATAAGACTCAACCTCGAAGCACTGTTCAGGAAGATAGCTAACTGATACAACGTCTTCTCAGTCCAATAATTATGGTTGGATAAGTGAGTTAAGGGGGCAGATGTTGACTTGGTCCAAACTATAACTGTACCCGCTGATCAATAATTTTTTAAGGGTTCGCCCCCTCAAAAAAAAAAAAAATTTGTTGAATAATAGAGCCCCAAAATTTTTTATTTCTTGATTATGTTTCGAAATGTGACGAAAATAAGATGTGATGGATACATATATAATTTTTTTAACGGGTTGTATTAGAACTCAAACCAATTATAAAACAGTAAGTCAAACAAGCTTACACCAACTTTGCAATAGATTAGAGAATAGGCTATCCTTAGAAATACAGTCCAATCCACCTTGCCAATTCTTGGACTAAAAGGATATGGGCTACATCATTTTTTTGTAATATTGTGGACAATATGGCTTTAGCAAAATAAGAAAATTTTTAAGGAAGAGGAAATAAAATGGCATGGTCAGACGAATTCGTAATTGAAGGTTTCAAATGTTGAAATCTCTTTTCAAGCTCAACAATTATTTCTCTCAGTTGATGCTTTGCAAAAAGGAAGGACGACAACCCATATGAATGAGTAGATAATAATTGTGTTCTTTCCTTATTGATATGTAATATATTTGGAGGCTTTCCTATTTTTCAATTAAAAAATAGGAATTTTGTACGGTTTCTCCTTATAATCATTTTCTAATAAAGTCAATTCATACCGATTTATCAAACAAAAAATAAAAAAATTAACAGCCTAGTTTTGACAAAAACCATGCAAGTCAAGAAGAACATAATTTTAGGCCCGTAACCAGGAAAAAGCGAGACCCGCATGAAAGAAGAGGCCCAAGGCCCAAGTAACAGAGAGGCTGGAAGCCTAAAGCTTCCAAATCCACCACTGCATATTGCGGTGAAAGTCCAGTACATTGGAGAAGGTGAAAAGCTCTTAGAAGTTGTCGACACACGAAGAAATCGACACTGCAGAGTAGAGACGAACCAAGATGGAGAAGGGTCAAACCAAAAGCAGTGACCGAAAACGCAAGGACTGTAGGTGTGGGGCTCTACCAAAAACACCTCATAACTGTACATAGCCGCCCGACATCCAAAAAACCACCCCTCTCCCCAGCTTTTCCCCAACAGAGAGGAGATTGAGGTAAGAAAGACCACCAACAACCCCAACGACCAAACCAACAATAAAGAGAGGAAACAACATCAAAGGAAACCGCAAAGACCAACTACCACCAAAACCGAGAGCTCACGAGGAGCACAAAGCCCACAAAGAGGCACAAACACTACAACACGGAGCTGACAGAAGCCTCTTAGTGCATATTAAACCACAACAATCTCATAATATTAAAATTGACCTAATCACCATATGATCTTTCTACTATCATTTCATTATTGTCCTCACTTGATTTTTTTTTTTTAATTCTTTTTTAAAGTTAGTAAACTAACAGTTGAGAGAAACAGTAAGTAAAAAGGAAATTGAGATTCTCCGAATTGGAAGCCTAGTTTCCATCTCCCTCGATATAAGTTGGTTCTCACTTTCTAACTTTTTTTTTTTTTTTTTTGTCTTTTCATAAAACATCAATTCAATCGTGTGATGAATTGGCATATAGGTATGGCTCTAGCCCTCCCTCAGCGAGAGAGAACGGGAAGGATTGGTGAGAGAATTTGAGTCACTCATTTTTGAGAAAATATTTTTCATAGATTAATTTAAATTGTCTTGCTTAAACAAACGAATTCTGAGCTTAATCGGAATTTCATGGATTTTAGTATTATATTCTGACAATTTATATTTCAAGCCTTTTTTTTTTTTTTTTAATTTAAATCAATTGGTTGAGGAGAAAGCGGATAGTTGAGAGGTTGAAAAGACAGTTTAGAGGTTGAGGGTTCGAACCTTAATTTTACACTTATTAACATACTGTTAATGTCATTTGAATTAGAAGCTTACGACGACAATTTATATTTCAAACTATTATCAGATATGTGTGCCAATTTTTTTACCTCCAGTAAAGGGAAGGGGAAAGGTAAACTCAATTGGGGCAAACAAATAATTTATTTTTAAGGAAACTGACAATTCACATGCAAGGAAAAATTAGTAGCCAAGATAAATCGTGTCAAATAAGTATTAGAGTGAGCTAACAAGTGAGTTTTAAAGAATAAAAAAAATATTTTTTATAAAAAAATCAGGGTGTTTTTGACAGATAAGTTCAAAATTTTCAAAAAGCTATTTTCAACGTAGAGAGATTTTACGTGTCAGCTGATCTCTTCTGAATGCTTGTTACTGCCTACAAAACTGCGCTCAAATACGTCAAACAAAAAGCAGACGAGAAGAGCTGAAGAACATCATCAAAAGGGCCCACTTCGGGGAACCCAGATCCAGACGCATATGCGTTGGTGCATGCGCTTGATAGCTAAAAACGCAACCCAACAATGGCCCCATATGCACAGAAGCCCAAATAGAGTGTCCAAATCTCATCTAGGTTTCTCGACGGGTGTAATAAAAATGGACTGCGAACTCTCTGTTGGACTCAACTGATTGCCTTTCAAGTTTCCTTGCAATAAGCCAGGAGCCAACTCTTCGAAGTACTGGTGCTCGCTCGAGCATGAAACGTGATTCAAACACAATTAATTATTAATTGAGATATTTTTGTTTTAATTTTTTTTTTAACTCCCAATTCGAGTTCCGGTGCCAAGATTTTACTTCCCGGGGCCGCGGGTAATTCTTAGTTGGCAATGCCGAAAACAATAGTGCCATTAAGGTTGCAACCCTAGAGAGAAGAATCAATTCAATGAAAAAACTTTTTGGACACACATTTGTAAGAACACATAAATACGTAGTCATTTAAGTTGTTAGATTGTAAAAAATATATTAAATTTAAAAAATAATAAAAAATAGATAAATCGTTGAATTATATTGAATTAACTGTATATTTTTAATCTATCTTATTAAATGTGATTACGTGATCTTACTCTTCAATTAAACCTCTCAATAGTTTAACGGTGCAATGGCAGGAGTTAACAAAGTAGGTGTACTTTCTATCTTGTATACCAATTTTCCAATTTTTTTTTTTACCGGCTCTTGAAACTCACTATGAATCTCTTATATCGAGAATTGTTTACCTTAAGCTGACCACAAAAATTTTTCCAAAAAATTGAATTAAAAATGTGACCAGACCTTAATTCAACTATTATATATGTTCATCTTTTCTTTTGATTTGTTTTTTTAAGTTCCACCGTGTGTACTTTATGAAAAGTAACTAACGGTAAGAAAAATTTTAGTTGTCACTTACTAGACTTTGAATGTTGTTTTTAAGAGATTCGGTATAAATAATTCATTTATGTACACATTGCAATGCCCTATTGTGAAATTGTAAAGCACCGTTACTATCTCCTCATTTTCTTAAAGAGTATGGTTAGCTGGATCGGATTTGGTAGATCGAAAAATGACAAATTTTTTTTTATAATTAATTAATTTATTTGCGTAATAAAATATTTAATTTTTATAATAAAAAATAAATAAATAATATTTTTAAATTTTATTACAGTAATTTAACATTCTGTTGTATAAATAAAATAAATAGTTATAAAAAAAATTTTCCTCTTTTTCCTGTACACCGAATTCCGTCTACTAAATTTTTTCCTTTCTTTCAAAAAAAAAAAAAAAAAAAAGGAAAACGGTCTCTCTTTGACCTTTTCTTTACTTTGGTTTTTTTTTTTTTTTTTTTTTTTCTCTCTTAGTAAGTCAAGACACAATACAAGTTCATATCATCATCAAGTCCCAATTATGGCGCAAAACGCGCTATAAATGTCAATTTCTGTATGAATGCGCGTTTGACAGTACATAATAAAATAAAATAAAATAAAAAAAGGAAATTAACCACACAACACAACGACCACTTTGAGGCAGGGCTACAATTATTTTCCCTTTCCATGATTTTGATACCTGAAATCAAAATTGGAGAAAATTAGAATTAAGAAAATTTTTTGTTAATTTTAAAACAACAGGTATCATTGTCGAACCGGCTGTGCACTACCTGGCCTTGGATTTTATTCACATAAAAACACATCATGTGTCATGATTATATTAACTGAAAGGGAGACATGCTTTAAATGTTATATACATTTTAATAAATATTTTAAAATCACCTAACAAAAAGCCAGAAATTAATGAGCGGGTGACCATCAACACATCAACTAAATTTTACATTCTTATTAAAGTATAATCTCGAATTTAAATATCAGTTAAAATTTATAAAAATTAAAAAAATATTAATTAATTTCATTTAACTAACAACAAAATAATAATTATATATATAATTAAATTATTATATATTAGTAGATGAATTATATTATTATTTTATTATTATTAAAAAAAAATTATTGTGAATAGTAAAACTCTTAAAACAATTTAAAAAAATCGCATTCTTAGATTTTAAGCAAAGCGGCTAATGATTTAAATTTTAGATTCACGCGAGTGGCATTCTCGGAAAATATGCTCAAATCCAAGGGCATATGCCAGGAACGGCAACTTAAAATCCCGTTATAACCACAAACACCTGTCCTCATTTCTTTCCCCTTTCGTTGCATCAGAGAAACGCGGAAATGGGAGGCTCAAAGGCCTACGGCTTCATCGTGATCCTCTCAATCTTGTCCGTCCACGTGGCCGCTACGTTATCATCAACCGTCGATTTCATCCCGATGGAAACGGGTTGCCGTGGATCGATCGCCGAGTGCTTGACGACGGGCTTCGACGAGGAGTTCGCGGTGGACTCGGAGGTCAACCGGCGCATTCTAGCCACGAACAAGTACATAAGCTACGGTGCGCTGAGGAGGAACACTGTTCCTTGCTCGAGGCGCGGCGCTTCGTACTATAACTGCCGAGCTGGGGCTCAGGCGAATCCCTACACGCGCGGGTGCAACAGGATTACTCGCTGCAGAAGTTGAATTATTTCCCTTTTTTTTTTTCCCCTTTTTTGGATTTGATTTTTTTTTTTTTAAATTTTTCTAGAATTTACCTACCTTACCTATATCTTGTAATGTTCATATGTGATTTATGCGATGCGATTGTTAATTCATTTTACTATAATACTCTCTGTGTGTTGTAATTGTATGCGTTTCGATTATATTAAGCATACAGTATGGAATAAAGACAGAAATTGTTTGTACGAGGATAATAATGTAATGTTTGTCTACTGGAGACCAAATTATAGACGAATGTTACTTGTGTTTTCTTTATGCCTCTCTTGCTCTTCTTTGCCCTTCTCGTGGGTGTGTGTTTGTTTTTTTTTTTTTTTTTTTTTCAAAATACTGTTCTTCTCTTTGCTTGTTGTGGTCCAAACCAAATGCTTTGTCTAATTGGGGTTATTGTAACTAATTTTCTTGCTAAGAATTTTATCATGTCCGTAATTTTATAGAAGATTATTGCCAAATTCTGGAATTTTTTGGGTTTAAACCTTTTGATTTTTGGTGCTTTTAGTTTTTTTTCTTTTTAAATTGTATATTCATAAACGAAAGAAAAGGAAATTATGGGGTAACAAATGAATTGACTGGTCACGGAACTTCAGCAAATATGAAAGGACTCTGAAAAATTTCATTAAATGTTTCCCAAGAAATAATAGAAGGAAGGCTGCCGACACATTAAGACTAGTTCTTTTTCAAGAGAAAAACATTAAGCAGACGCGAGTAAATGTATGATTATAATTGTTAATTGAAGCTTTGTAAAATTATAATCATAATAATTCTAATTTTCACGTTGACTCCTCTGTTGGAAATAATATGATCCATTTGTTTAAGACCAAATAAATTTGAAACTCGCACTCATATTATTTTAAAACTTTTACAATATTGAAATATGAAATATTCATAGAATAATTGGCCTAAAAAGAGAAGAGAGGAATAGATACTTTAAGGTTGGTCCAAAATTCAACCCGAAAACAAATGTGAGGGCTCGGTTTTGATGGAGATGGGAGTGGCCAGAATTTGAAGTTCAATAAGGATAAGCAACCTTTTCTTGCTCCGAAAACAAGAGGGAAAAAAAAGCACAACCTCAAACCTTTCACTTTGTGAATTGTAATTTGGCTGTATCTAGCTGGTCCAGCCAGACAGCACGATTTCTTTCTTTTAAATCTTGGTGTGAACAAAGCTTGATGTGGAAATGCTCTGGCTAAATATGCAAAAACACAAGTTGTCCCAACAAAACTGTGATGGCTTACCTGAATCTCATACTTTTCCTCAATGAAAGCAACGTAATAAGGACAGAGATGGTATGACGAAAAAAGAAGGCCGACCACGGTGATCGTTATTTGACAATTAAAAGCAGCTTTCATATTTTCAAAATGGACCCACAAAGAAAATACTTGTCATGACAGTAACTAGAAAAGCACAACAGAACCACCGTCACTACGGTCGGATTATCTTTACTTTTGATCTTACTTTCTAATCGGCTGGTTACCACGAAGCAAGAAAGAATGCGATTCTTTGCGCGAAGATGCCTTTACTTCTTTTTCAGAACGAAGATTCCTTATGAATTCTTAAAGTGCTGTGGTGGTATTATGTACTAGCTATACCTGAACGATCAAACAATTGGCAATATGAACTATAAGATCCATAACGGGCAGATATCTTTGAGGCTTGGACCAAGCAATACAACCCCAAACGGACACCAAAGCTACGCCACAATCACATCCCATTCCCAAATTCAAAATGCCCAAACACAAATTCTCAAAAAACAGGAAAAGGCATAAATGGGTAAAAATAATAATAAGGGAAACCCGTAATCAAAATCTGGCATGCTACAGTCGAAATGAGTAACAGGCTAACAGCATAAGCCAAAAAAAAAAAAAAAAAAACACTGTAAGTCATCGTAGATTTTTCTGGTCTTCAGAATTAGGCAGGGTCAGCTGACTTGGGCTCTTCCTTGGCCTTGGGTGGCACTGAAGGAGATGGAGAGCCCTCTACCCCCATCTCAGCTCTAAGTTCATTGATGCTCTGCTCCAACTCATCTATCCTGTTGCCCATCTCATCAAGTATATCTTAGTCAAAGAAAACAGTATACAACACCAATCATTTCTCGTGTACATCAAAAATCAATTCCATGGAAAACCAATTATATTCTCAGGCAACACATTATTTTTGATTTATCTTCCACAACATGGCAGAAAAAGTCCAGTGTAAAATAGGCAACTGCAATACCTGTCGCAGTTTGAAATAGAAAAAAAGAAGCTAAACCTATCATGAAAAATAGGTAAAGTTTGCCTTCAACAGCCAAATTATAAGCTTCCAACATAAACTTAGCAACTGACCTATATTTCCAGATGGAAACCATAATGGTTGAATGGGGTTGTTAATAGTTTCCTCATAATAGCATTTCAACAAAGTTTAACCAAAGTTACAAGTAACCCACGACAGACTATAAACATTCGATAAAGACCAAATGGACTCCTCATAAATGCCATAAAAGACCAACCAAATACTTTCATATTTCTGACATGTCAAACTACCCCATCAATGAGTGAAGCTATTCAGAAAAAGGATAGACCTGAACTACACAATGATAACAAAACACAAAATAAGAAAGGATATTCTTTGTAATGATGGAATCAGACATCGTCTGGAACCTGGATTGCTGCAAAATTCAATGATATCAACCAGCGTTAAGTTGCCACTGCATTGTATAATGTCACATAGGAAACTTTAATAACGAACAGAAAAACTTACCATCTGCTGAAGCAGATTTTGTACCTGCAGAGAGCAATAGAAAATCTCAGCATAGGCCATCATTCCAATTCCTTAAATCACACAAGTACACCATCATAACAACAAGTTGTACAACAACTTTTGTTGTTCTACAAAAGACATTAATGAGATGTTTGAGATCAAAAGAAGTATTCAAGGAAATGATGAAACTACTATCTTGCTCTATTGACTAACACCAAATGCAGTGTATATAAATATTAAAAAAAAAAAAAGAAGGAAAACCTCATAAGCAAAGCCCTAACAGCACACCAGAATTCATTACTTATCATGGCTGCGCAGTGGGTAGTCCACCGTGCATTGACAATTGAAGCACTTTCATACTCATACATGTCATTCAAAAAGGATTTCACAAATCAAATACACGCAAAAAAATCTATTATCCAAAATCCAAATTTCTCTAGATTTCTGCCAGAAGTCATTTGAGAGCCATATGCTCACTCAGACACCATTATGGCCTAAAAATTGATTGAGATACACAATATGGACCAAGCAAAATACTCTCAAAACATATTTGGAAACTTACGAAAGCTGTCATATCAGCAGTGCTTTGTTTCGCATCCTCACTATCACGCCCATCCTGCAAATTAACCAATATGACTACTCAATACAATAACTCAGCAGAAGAACAAGCTAACATTTCATATCCAAAAAGGATGGTAGATGATTGAGGTCCATCCCAAAGGAACATCACAACCTTGATAACAAAGAAGAACAACACACAAGCCACTGTTATGATGGTACGCATAGTTGGCCAGCTAAAACAGCTCTGCCACACCATTTCATATTATGTCAAAAAAGAAAATCTCACCACAAGTAACATTTCAATTGATAAATCAACTATTTTTCCACTCAGGAGTTGTTCCTGCCCCCAATAAAACTCAGGAGACAAATTCCACAAGCTTAATCATGTTATAGCCTAGATATGCGAGACTTTATGTAACATCAGCAAACAAATTAATGTAATTAACCCTTTAATTCTTGCTTAAATTTCCTGACAACACATTCTTTCAACCTCAGGCTCCAGAACTGCTAGAAAATACCAGTTAAACATTAAACACTCGAGATATCTGTGAGGTACCGCGCATTTGAAAGACTTTTTGCTCCCACTTTAAGACTTTAATAACAATCAGCAGCAGGCCAAAAAACCCATAAATCTCTCACCAGTCTAATTAGAAGTAATCAACATTTAAATCCATAGCCGAATGAATGAGAATTATCAGTGTTCCAAAACCAAAACTTACAAAACTAATGAATGATGCACTTCACCACTATAATTGTAAAAGCTTACATTATTTTGCGTTGAAAGTTACCCAAAAATAACCATTTCAAGTAATGTCAATGGATCTCAGACGACTACCGACCATAATTACATTCGAATTGATGCATATTAAAAAGCTTTAAACGACAGACGAAGCTCTACAATTTCTATCAGCAGCCAAAAAAATAAAAAATAAAAAATAAAAAATAAAACAGAAGAAGATTACTATTTAGAAGATAATTCGGCCGCGAATAATTAGATTGAAAACAGAACAAACGAAAACGTTAAGGAAAAATCCTTCTAAGCCCTAAGCAAATCCCTGTTCGGGGAAACGACAGAAAAATTTCCATAAAATTATTAGATAAACACCAATAATTTGTGTCTGAATATATATATCTATGTATGTATATATATATGTACGTATGTATGTACCATTTGGGCTTCGCGGCTCCGGCTCGACTGCAAGGTGGATTGAACTGTCTCGATGTCGCTTTACAGACACGATGAAACGAAGGCCGTGGCGCTGCGGCGGTGAAATGTCTTATTTCTCGCCCGGGCGGGTGTGTCACGTAGAGGCACTATTGGCCGTCACTGTGGTGACTGCTGAGAATTAATTACGAAATTACGAAATTGTCCTTTCCTCTCCTTTCCTTTCCTCCCTACTTATTTATCAGGTAGGCACATTGTAAGGCAGATGAATTAGGGGTATATTGCGGAGTAAAGTTAGCAATGGGTTGGATAATTGTTTCAAGCCCAATATAAATACAATGAATAACAAAATTTATATTCTCGATTTTTTTTTTCGGAAAAAAGTTTTAAAGTAGGAGATGTATTTTTATCTTAAGGTCAAAGAGTACTTATGAATAGCAAGAGTAATACTGTATTTGAATAAAATTTTATATCGTATTTGGAAGGGAAAAGGAGGAGGGAATAAAGAGGAAAATAGAGGGACAAGTACAAGTATTCGTGTTAAAAAATGTTTTTGAGAGGGAAGAAAGTGTAAGAAGGGAAAATTAACTTTTCTTCCTAATTCACTAAAATCATTCCTCTCAAAATTGAACGGTTTGAAAAGAAAGTTATTAATCCTCTAACACTTTTATTAAAAGATTATATTACCCTTATTACATATTAATAACTACAATTTTACTTAAAATAAAAAAAACTACATTCTTTAAAAATTAATTAAATCTTTTAATAAAAATTATACAAATATTGTAAATTTATTAAACTAAATTTATATAAGTATCTTATATATAATTTATAAATCAAATATTTTTTATATAATATATAATTTTTTTCTTTAGAATGTAAAATTAAAATTCTTATACATATTATTTTTATCTTCCCCACTTTTCACTCTTTCCTAAACAATTATAATTTTTCTCACTCTCATCACTTCTTCCCAAACATGCCAGAGGATGGAAAATTTTTCTCTTTTCCAATAATCCTCTAGCCATCTCTTATCTCCCTATCTCCTATTTATTTTAGTGCATTTGCATTGTTTATTTATCTTTGATTATCGATTATTATTACAACTAACCATTTGAAGAAATCGTGAGTGAACTAATAAAAAAACACCCAATTCAACCCCCCTCTTGGAGTATACTAGGACTAATAAGTAGTATCAGAGTTTGGTGTTTTTTGAAAATGCTTAATATTTTAGAGAGATATATGACTGTCTGAACTTGTCATACCGATGGAAGAAATATCTTGAGACCACTTATCTTTAATGGAATCTATTTTGATACCTGAAAAGACTAGATGATTATATGCATTCAAACCGTTGATTATAATCTTTGGGAGATTATTGAGAAAGTACTTATCGCCATTCAAACCACACCTGATACTAATTTTAGTGACAAAACCGTGACTACTCTCATTACTGACTAAAAGAAACTCATAGCGCTAAACTTCAAAGCAAAAAATGAAAAACAAGACACCCTTGTATACATTGTTTTCTCCATTCTCAACAAAAAAAGCACATGTGCACAAAAATGAAGAAGCAATAATATACGAGGGCAAGTTTTTTATTGGCAACGAAAAAGGATAATTTTTTTTTTTTCAAAAGAGAGTTCAAAAACAAAGAGAAAGGGATGAAAGCTTCATTATGGGAAATTTACCTTTTATATCATAAATATAGGGATATTTACACTTCACATGCCATATTTTTAAAAATTACTAAAATCAACTTACGACTAACAAAAGCTAGTCAAGGTAGATAAAAATCGTGAAATGACATATATACCTTTGTATATATTCAAAAGAAGTGTCACTTTTTTTTTTCAGAACACAATCCTAATCTCTCTTAGCAGACGTTGTTCTCTCCCAAAACCCTCAAGCCTAAAATCCAATCCCTATTTGATTCTTCTTTTTGCTATCAAATCGAGCTTCAAAAAATCATAAATTATAAGTCAAATTAGGATAGTTTGCAAAGAAGGGGGCCCTAGTTTCTCCAAAAAAAAAAAACCGACAGAAACATCATTCTTGCCTCCCTAGCCCCCAAAACCAGTTGCTGTCTCTCTCTCCCTTACACGACATCACTACTTTTCCTCTCCCAAACACCCATCTCATGACACAATACCTTTTTTTTTTTTTTTTTGGAACTTCAAATTTTGGTGTCCATTACAACCACACTAACTGTTTGCTGCCTTTGCAAACTATCCCAACCTTCATAATTGGTCATCCACGACAATAACTTCTGTGGGTCATCGAGTTTTGGCGTCTGTCATAAAAAAGGTATGCAACATATCTTAATCTAGGGTTTGTGAGTTTGTGTTTGGTATAGGCATATTTCTATTTTTTTGGGTTGAGATGTGTTCCTTTCATTTTAGTTTGTACTCTCCTTTCAATATTGGAGGTGTCAATTTCACTTTTAGTCAGTCGAAGAATTGAACCAAGGAAATTCATCAAAAAAGAAAAAAGAATTTGACTTTAGGAATTCCTTTCTTTATAGTGTGTTGTGTTGGGTTGGGTCAAGTCGAGATCATTCTCTTTTTAGCAGTTAATGTTGTTTATGTGTCGCAGCTTGATTGATTGCTTGTTTACGTTTTACAAGATTTGCTGCTTTCTTGTGCTTATGTGTTATACGTATCTGAGGTTTCTTTTTTTTTTCCTCTATTTTTTTTTTCTCTTGTAATTTTCTTTTTTTCTTCTTGCTTCCTTAATCGACAGCCTTCTCTTAATCCTTTCTATGCGTTTCAATTTTATTTGGTAAAGGATTTTAATAGTTTCATTTTAATGCATGAATTTTATAGGTGTTGTTGCTACCTCTACGGAGGAAGGGGAAAGTGTGCTGGGAGCCGTATATGAAAATGATAATGTGGAAGGTACTGAGATGTTGAGATGCTTGATGTTGAAGAAGAAGAGCTTGTGGAGCAAAAGTCTCAATAATGGTTTTTTTTTTTCTTCTTGAGCATGCCGTTTAATTTAATTTTGTTAGGCCAATTACTAATGGTTTTGTTTGTTTTTCTTGAGCATAGAAGGGTATTTTGGACATTTTATGTCATTTTTAATGATATTTTTGTAATTAACATAATTTTTTCTTAACAATTACTTGATAAAAAATATTTTTAATTATCAGAGCATTTTATTAGTATATTTTTAATAATTTCTTAAAACACCATATATAAAATACAAAGACTCCCTAGATTTATAGTGTAAATGGTAAATTTTCCTTTTCATTACCTCACAAGAAAAGATAGGAGATTATAAAATGCAAGAAGCTTGAAATGCTCATTTTTGTCATGATGCTTACAGTATTATAATATTAATCTAATTTATTTCCAGCTAAGATTGTCTTGTGAGTCTGAAAAGATACCCTAATCCTATTGCCATTACGGCGTGCTGTTTTACTGCCATACGCGAATACAGATGGCCGGCCGGTCATGCCCTCAATGCTCCAAAGAATTCCAAGTGCTACTATTTGCAGCTTCTGGTCACTGCTAACAAGAAGCATTAGCGTTTTCTTAAAAAAAGGAAAAAGTCAAGAGGCATTAGATGCTAACAAGAGGGCTTATTGAAGTCATCTCTATGAATTTTTATATGCGAAATATTTAGTGAAATGTTTTTTAAATAAGATTTAAATAATATAAATTATTAAAATATTAAATTAAAAAAATAAATTATTGAATATTTGTTATCACTTAGAGTACAATAATATAATATTTGGCAGTATTATACATAAAGAATTGAAGATGGCCACCAACGCGGACACGCCAAAAATCAAAAGTGAGAGTCACGAATGAATACAAATATGTGCTCGACACGTGATAGAGATGTGTCAGATACATTAAAAAATATTTGTCAAAATTGTTTTAAAAAAAATTTAAACACGCGTGTCGGACATTGAAATTGAAAGTATCTGTCATGCCACGAACATGTTTGAGTATTTTTATAATTTTTAAAAATAAAAAATATAAAAAAATTAAAACTTTTTTAATACAAAAATCTTTGTGTTGGCTTCTCAGAACGTGCCTTCAACTTGTTTTCCACTCTAACAATAAAAAAAAAAATCTAATGGACCACAAATCTTAGTCTCTATGCCTTTTTCAATACTTTCCAACAAAACACATATATTTGTCATCTGCTTCCCAAAATTTCCGAAGCCCTTTTATAATTTTGAAGTTTGGCTTTCAAAAGGATGAATTTGTGAAAGTGGAGGTGTCGAGGTGAAGAGCAAGTGAGCAAGAGCACGAGGTCGAGGGTTACCTACCAATGAATGATTAAAATTGCATTTCTTGTGTGTTTTTCTTTTCGGGGAGGGGGGGGGGGGGGGGGGGTGTTCTAGAGCCATTACTCAATGATCTTTGATTCTTCATGTTTTCCTTGCCTATTCAAGCATAAAGAAAGAAGAAGAAAACTAGAAACACATATATGTTTAATTTAGTGGGCATCTTTCTTTGGGTGAGAAAAAAATAAAATAAAGATCTCAATATTATGTCCTTTTCCAAGTGAGTTGTTTGGTTGACATTTTCTTAGTTGAAATCCAAAGTTTATGCTTGGGGTGTCTTTTTGGATGAAATTTATTGTGCTGCTTAAAAAATAAATATATTATTTCTAAGTATGTGTTTATATATATAGTCGTATTTGAATTGTATTTGTATCTTTTTTTTTAAGTTAATGTGTTGATATATCTGCGTCGTGTTATATTTTTGTCACTGTATCCATATCCGTGTTTTACAGAAGAAGACAAAAAAACATAAACTATTAAGTAGTGATAATATTTTTCTTCTACTAACCAAAAAACTTATATGTTTATAAAAATCGACTACTGCATAAAATATTTTTATATCATAATAATATTCGTAAAATAAATGCCTTATTCTTTGCATTCTCTAAATTGGCATCTGTCACTCATTGATAAAATGCTGTTGACGAAAAGCAAAGGCATTTTATATTGATATTAAAGTTGATGCTCCGCGATAATGATTGTTCATGTTCAGGTCATTCTGAACACTTTTTTTTTTTTTTTTTGTTAACAGGTCATCGTGAACATTTTTTTAAATCAAGAAAGAATCCTATGAATTATACATGAGAGAAGAAAGCATAGTCAAGTAAGGATTGAATTCCCGTCTGGATAGTGGAGGACACTCCTCATCAACTGGGCTACTGCCCAGCCATTGTGAACATTGACCAGTGAGAGTTGCGCATTTCTTTACGTGTTAATTGAGTTAGATTGGGGGCTACATTATATGTTCATACAAAAATTTTTTTAAATAGTATTTATATTATAATCAATAATATTTTTTATACAATTATAATAAAAAATATGAATAAAAAAACACGTTTTTTTAATTTATATTTTTTATTATAATTACACAAAATATATTAAGTATTATAATATAAGTATTATATGAACAAATTTTAGTATAATTACCGATTGAGTTAATTCTCGAAGCGTCGATTACGCGAATTTACCTATTAGCAAACTCTCCGACACTACACGACAGCTGTCGAGCATTTCCTTAACACTAATCGATCAGAGGAAATCCATGACAAAATTTTCAATTTAAATGGGTTAAAATGATGTGAATAATCACTTAAATGGCTGAATTTTAAAAGCATAAATAAATAAATTATTTAATATTATTAAATAAATTATATAATTATTTTATTATTACTTATATCTTATAAAAAGGAAGAGAAATCATGTTTATGATTCTCTTAATGAGGTCATTACTCTACGTCCAAAAAAAAAAAACGTTCGAATCTTATGATTCTAACACAACTATTTATTATATTCTTTTTTCTTGGTCTAGCAATATTTTTTATTACCTAAAAAAAAGTTCTTGAAGAGTCTTGCTGAATATTTTAGTTTTAAAAATCTAAACTTTTGTGTTAGAATTTATAAGTTCTAATTTTTAAAAAGGATACCGAGTTAGAAATTTTAAATTTTAATGTTAAAACGGATACAGAATTTATCTGAGTCACTTCAGGAAAAAAAAAAAAAAAGTAGGCATACACCAGCCGCCAGGGTAGTAGATACTTGGACCATCAGAAACCGTAGGATATTTGTAGGAATATCAATATTTTTAATTTTAAATTTTTAAAATTTTTTATGTTCAAATTTTAAATTTTTTTAATATTTTTTTAACTTTTAAATTTTTTAATTTTTTATTAAATCAGTCATTCTGTTTACTAAAAGTGATCAATCTATTAAAAAATAATTTTAATTTTATAAAAAATTATTTAAAAAAATTAAATATATGAATTAAATGTCTTTTCTATCAAAAATATGCATATTTAATTCGTATATTTATTGATTAAAAAAATATTTAATATGTATATTTTATTGATGAAAAAAAATATTTAATTCATATATTTAACTTTTTTTAAATAATTTTTATTAAGTTAAACTCATTAATTAATCGATTGACCACTTTTTATAACTTAAAAGACTGATATAATATAAAATCAAAAAATTTAGAATTCAAATAAAATCTTAAAAAAATTTAGACTTTAAACATAAAAAAAATTTAAAAATTAAAAATTAAAAATATTAATATCTCGATATTTATTTGCATGTCAAACTTCTACAGTTCCACGCATCAAATGATCCCTTCAACGCTACGTACCATGCGACCGTTCATACAGTTTTTTTTTTTTTTAAATTTTTAAACTTAAATCAATTAATTGAAAGAAATAAACAGTTAAGGAAGCCGAACGTTTAAATTTTGAATCTTTTATTTTTTAATATATTATCAATACTATTTAAATTATAAGACCATGACATTCATACAATAATCTAATCCAACGAAAATAATTATTTTTGGTCCATAAAATAATTATTTTCAAAAAATAAAATATTCCATTTCTTTGTTCCTTCTTCTCCCCCAGCTTCTCCTAAAATCCGCCGTCCTCCACCGACTCCTATCTAAGCTGTCATTTATTTCTAATAAGCATTAAATTTTTTTTTTTAACTTTTGTACTCCAAAAATTTTAAATAATTTTTAAATATTAAAAAAGAATAATTTGTTTAAAAAGAAAATTTTGGGAAAAAAATTATTAGAATTGTTGCTGTTGGACAACTTTTAAAGGAAATAAAGAAAAAAATCTTATAAAGTATAATAATTTTGATTTCTACATCCGAAATCTCGAATTTTAATTTTGAAAAGAAAATACAAAACCATAGAAATGGAGAATTGCCATCTTAGCTTGTAATTAAGAACTAATGGTCCTCTGGAAAAAAAATTAATATGAATAAATTAAATATATATATATATATAAATAATAAAATAATTTATATCCCTTATCCGCCCCTGCCCCTGATAGTCGCACTTATTTACCATCATGCCCTCAACGCGGCCACCAGTTTTTCTGTTCGATGCTGGCTCACAGTCTGGCATTTTACTACCGCATTCCGAAACAGATCTAAAACAGAAAAACAAAACACAGCTAGAAAAAGAAGAGGAGGCAGCACAGAACTCGGGGCGGGTCAACAAAAAAAGGAAAAGAATGCTGGAGCGGTTATTCGGTCCCCACCGGGTTTTACAGATCCAGAGAGCGGTCCGCCGCGGGAAGATCACCGTTCTCTGCCTCTTCATGACCGTGATCGTCCTCCGTGGCACCATCGGCGCCGGCAAGTTCGGTACTCCGGAGCAGGACTTCAACGACCTCCGCAACCACTTCTACTACGCGTCCCGCAAGCACGCGGAGCCCCACCGCGTCCTCGTCGAAGCCCAGGACGACGCCGTTTCCGGTCAGGATCCGAACAACTATGCCGCATTCGATATTAGCAAGATCTTGGTCGACGAAGGCGAGGACGAGAAGCCGGATCCGAATAAACCGTACAGTCTCGGCCCGAAGATATCGGATTGGGACGAGCAGCGGGCGGAGTGGCTGAAACAGAACCCGAATTTCTCCAATTTCATCGGGCCGAATAAGCCTAGGGTGCTTCTGGTCACCGGATCTTCGCCGAAACCCTGCGAGAATCCGGTCGGCGATCACTACCTGTTGAAATCGATCAAGAACAAGATCGATTACTGTCGGCTTCACGGAATCGAGATATTCTACAACATGGCTTTGCTGGACGCGGAAATGGCCGGCTTCTGGGCGAAGCTGCCGTTGATAAGGAAGCTGTTGCTGTCGCATCCGGAGGTGGAGTTCCTGTGGTGGATGGACAGCGATGCGATGTTCACCGACATGGCGTTCGAGGTTCCCTGGGAGAGGTACAAGGACTCCAATTTCGTGATGCACGGCTGGAACGAAATGGTCTACGATCAGAAGAATTGGATTGGATTGAACACTGGGAGCTTTTTGCTTAGGAATTGCCAGTGGTCGCTGGACATTTTGGACGCCTGGGCGCCCATGGGCCCGAAAGGGAAAATCAGGGACGAAGCCGGGAAGATACTCACCCGGGAGCTCAAAGATAGGCCGGTTTTCGAAGCCGACGATCAGTCTGCAATGGTTTACCTACTGGCTACCCAGAGGGATAAATGGGGAGATAAGGTGTATTTAGAGAGTGCTTATTATCTGCACGGTTACTGGGGGATTTTGGTGGATAGGTATGAGGAAATGATGGAGAATTATCACCCGGGTCTCGGGGATCATCGGTGGCCGCTTGTCACTCATTTTGTGGGTTGCAAGCCTTGTGGCAAGTTTGGGGATTATCCGGTGGAGCGGTGCTTGAAGCAGATGGATCGTGCTTTTAACTTTGGGGACAATCAGATTTTGCAGATGTATGGGTTTACGCATAAATCTCTGGCTAGTCGGAGAGTGAAGAGAGTGAGAAATGAGACTAGCAATCCACTTGAAGTGAAGGATGAGCTTGGTTTGCTCCATCCTGCTTTTAAAGCTGTCAAGGCATCAACAACTTCATCATGAGAGCTATGGTGTGCTGTAATGTATTATGGCAAATCGCAGTAATCGCTTATTTATGGCTTGTGATTAGCACTTCATATTGTAATTTGTTTCTTAATTTTTTTCCTTTGCCCAATTTGTTTGTGTGTTTGTGCTGTTTACGTCATATTGATTTACAAAGGAAAATAGTAGTGTCAATTGGGTTCCTGACCCTACGTTTTGAACTCGATCCATGATTACTCTTTTTGGTATATAGGAAAACCAGATAACATGATTGCTTTGCGTATGCATTTCTTGAAAATTGAATTTGTTGTGGTTGAATGCAACGCAGTTCCGCATAGTCATTTATTGTGTATGACTTTTCCCGTTTGGCTTTAGTTTTTGGTGCATTTTGTGTTCTTGCATCCTAGTATGTTGGATATGATTAGCCACCTCTGTTCGGCCAATGGTTTAACTAACAAAGAACTGGCGGCTCCGGTTATTATCATGTATAGGGCGTTGACATTGGCTCGTTCTATCATACGTTTGATGTATGAGATTGAATTTCCAAATCAGCTGTAATTGGCTACAAATGCTTCTACTTGATATAAAAGGAAAAGTTCTAATTGGCAAGATGCTTGCCACTGCAGTTAAGAACTTACAGAAACCTCCAGGCATTCTCGGCTGTTAGATGGGTTTGTGACAATTTGGACGTGGGACTTGCTTGTCCCCATCCAGCTAGTCTGTATCGGTCTGGAAAATAAGCATCAGCCTACTCTATGTTAGCAGCTGCAGTAATGCAAAGTATGCAGAGTTCAGGTCCCTTGTTAGTTGTATGAAAATTGCTTCTACTCGTTTGGGTGGTTGCATTTATCTCAGCATGAACTGTCTCCAAATGATCAGATTGATAATTCTATACAAAAAGTTTGTGTCGGTCTCCTTCGTTCTTGGTAGTTTGAATTGGTGGGAAACAAAAGTAACCATTCAACTCTTCATTTGCCAATATTAGTACTTTCTATTTTTATTCAATTTTTTTTTAATAAATATAACTCATTCTTAATTTTATATTATTCATATAAATTTAGTTATCATTTTTTATTGGCATAAAGGTCAATTTTATTAAAAATTACAGCAGTTTGTTTTTTTTTATCTATCACGTTTTTTTTTGTGAAAATTAGTACAAAAAATTTTCTCTATTACACAATTATAATCAAATGTTAATTTTTCTGTTAATTATACTTTAAAAAAAATTTAAAGTATGTTGATATTTAATTAAAAATGAACCTAATTTAATTTTCTTATAAAAAAGATGGCATGGCATATTTTAATTGGGTTCTTTTTTTTCGGTAAAAATTAAATTAGATTCATTTTTAAATATTAACATATTTTAAAAATAATCTCTTTTTAGAATTTTGAAAAACTAAAAAATAAATATGCCACATCATTAACATAAGATGACGTGGCAATTAATAGAACACAACTTTGCTGATGTGACTTTTCATTTGTTGCCATGTGAGTATAATTAACAAAAAAATTAACGATTGAATATAATTGTGTGATGAAAAAAGTTTTTTTATAACAATTTTCACAAAAAAAAAAAGTGACAAGTAAAAATCAATAAACCATTATAAATTTTAAGTAAAATTGACATTTATGTCTTTTTTATTTCAAATAAATTCTCTTTATCATGTAATAAAAGTTCATAAATAAATTATATTAAAAAAATATAAGTCAAAACATAAATCTCTCAATTTTGAAAATTGAGATCATGCAATATAAGGAATCAAAGATCCGAGGATAGGGAGCTGCCTACAACCATGGAAGGAAGGCTTGCTGTACGGGCATTGGGCATGCAAGCCTTCAAAATAATGGAGCAAAATGTCAACCGTACGCGGTTAGAACATCAGCCCCCTACACATATTTTGTCAAATATAATTATGATTTGTGGTAGAAAAATTGTGATCGTATAAAAAATAGCAAAAGTCATCCTATAAATCCCAAGTTACTTCTGCGTATTGCCCCGTCTCCCTTATAAATTGGGGGCTAACAATGGGATATTCACAATCAACCTGCAAATCTCTACCAAAGATTGTTGTACATTTCCTTGTACATAAACTACCAGAGAAACGTACAAACTCAATGGATACACAAAGTAAATACCGGACATTATCGGCCAAAGAATAATGCATGTGATGACACTGTAGGCTTCACTCTTCTCACCATCTAGTCAGGAACCATATGCCTGGCATGTAGCTTTCTTCAGCTGTCGAGAGACATTTGAGAGAATCGAACTATAACAGCAAAAAACGCACTTAGGGGTGATGTAATATTTTGGAATATCTTAATAGCGTCAATGAATCCAAATGAACCTGGAATATTACCTGCTGTGGTTCGTTCATTTGCCCATAACTGGAGTTCATATGATTTGCCTCTTTGTTAAGTCTCAGCTGACAGCAGCTACAGCAGGTTGTGGCTGAACAGCAACAACTCTGTAACAGCGACCGCAAAGTGTTGGGTGCTCCTCAAAAGAACCAACTTCAGGTGTGTAATTCCAGCATCTTTCACATTTCAAGCCATTTGCACGTGACACACCGACCCAAACTTTGTTGCTTTCTTGAATGAGATACTCTCCAGTGCATGGTATCATTTCAATAAGTTCCTTCTCCAAAACAGGAAGTATCTCCACCTGCACATTTCCATTTTAATTTGTCACAGGGAAATATTGAATCTGATGTTCCATGAATTCAAATACAAGCATTGAACATACCTGAGATGTAATGAATATGCGATGCAGTTCATCTGCATCGTTGCTGGCTGCACACATTTTATGGAATCTTGAAGCAAGGTGCTTATCAGAGGTATGTATATAAACCTTTGCTTCCAAGCTGGACCCAATTAACTTCCCCGCACGAGCAACCTCCAGAACTTTATTCACCTCAGTCCGCAGCTGGTCAAATTGATTCAAGCCAAAAGTGAATATCCAGAAAGATGTCACAATATCAAGCATGCTTAAGCTTGCTTGCCCGAAAGAACGAACATAACATTGATTGGAATAGCCTAAATATATCTCAATGATAAACATTATATTTTACGTGCAAGCCAATGGATTAGATGTTCATCCAAACTAATCATTAGTTGCATATGACATGTATTGAAGCAAAACAAAGAAATTTGAATTATTCAAGATGACATTATGTCTGTTGGACTAGACAAACCTCACAAGTTTGTTCGTGACACTAAGCAAAAGGGGCAATTACCTCAAGAATCTTTTCCCAAAAATCAATTTCTTCTATGGGAAAAGCAAGCCAGTTTTCGTTCATGACAGGCCACTTTGATTCAAAAACAAACTTGGCAACAGAGCCATCCTTGATGATATGCTGAAAAGGAAGGTTCTGCCATACATCCTCCGCCAAATGAGGCAATATCGGAGCGACAACCCTCACAATTGAAAGAAGATGAGCAGCAAGAACCGTTTGACAACTTCTCCTTGTAAAACTCGAGGAACCCCTGAAAGCTATCAACGGAGATGAGAAAAAGAAAAGCGTTTTTCATGATAGGCTGTATTAAAGTATTATCTTTATATGTTGAAGTATTATCTTTATATGTGCAAAATTTAAGGCTTAAGGAAAAGATTAAGGTTATAAGAGCAAATGCATAAATCAGGACAAAACCACCGTCAAACTGAAAGTATTGAAGAAAGGAATTACCCAACATAAAGCCGATCTTTCGCAACATCAAAATAGAAATTGGATAGGTCAACAATAACAAACCGTTGTATAATCTGAAAAAGAAAATAGTTATCCATGTCAAAAATTGTGAAGGGACAATTCAAACTGGTGCATCCGCTAAAGTTGGTCTACGTGAAAATGAATAACAGAGCAGGAACAGGTCAACCCATTGGCAGGCTGCTTACTTCTCTAGTAGTGCATAGGCCAAGAATAATGAGTTTTATGTCCCATTTGTTTTTCCTACTGAAAGAAGCACAAAAGTACAGGTATCACCATGTTCTCCCTCTCTTTCAAAATCTAATGAATATCCTAAGTTTGCTTGTTCTCATATCTCCATTCGTTTCCGTCCAACTAACCTCCTTCAGTCCTAGCAACACGGAAATATGTTGAATGTTCAAACAGTTAATTATTCTGAAGCACATTTGCTAGCTTGTCACTAGTTTTGCCAATAAACTTATACATTTGTGTGTGCGCGTGTTATATGTATATTTTTTTTAAGTATTTATATATTTTTAGTTATGACTCCACGTTCTGTTTATCGCATCCTGCCATATTTCTATTTCCTTGTTTTTCAATGATGAATATAATGATATTAGATCACATAAAACAATAATGCCAATGAAATACCCACCTGGTATATTTTGAAAAATTGGTAGTTGTCATAACTCTCTCTTATGTTCTTTACAACATTTTCCAGCTGAAATAGTGCATGCTTATCAATCATGGGAAGGTCATCATATGAAACAGCATTATCAGCCTGCCAAGGGTACAATAATCAATAAAATAAGGAGAGAAGGCCAGACTTCTGTATTGGAAGCACTAAATTTTTGACTGATGAATGGCTTTGGCCATGTCAGAAATATTATGCTTCATTCTAAACTATCTTGAAACTCATGGGCTCCATGCAGAAATTCTTAACTTACTGTCCAATCATGCAGATTTGCCAACAGGTATCTCAATGTTCCTCGCAGCTTCCTGTACATGTCAGCCATTTGCCGAAGAACTTGAGGACCAATCATAACATCACCTGTATAATCTACACTAGAAACCCATAGACGTAATACATCAGCGCCATAGCCAGGTGCTTCCTGCGAACGACAGACAGATATTAATAGGTTGTATATGCAGAAAAACACAGGAATAAGAGATAAATAACTAACCTTTGAGTTTTTTTCTCCTTCAATAACACTACGTGGATCAACAACATTACCCAAAGATTTGCTCATCTTAGAACCTTTCTCATCCAACACAAAACCATGGGTTATCACACTGGAATATGGAGCTTTTCCTGTGTAACAAGAAGCAAACGAAAGAAAATGACTACTTAATGAAGAATAGAAAGTTTCCCAAAGAACTCTCACTGACGGGCAATGCCAAAGGAAATGAGTAGAATTCAGTAAAATATTGGCTTCCAGGCACACCAGAATTCTACATTCCCAAAGCCTAAACTGCATAGCCAATGTTATGCTTGGCATTCCTTACCTCTTGTAGCAATACTTGTTAACAAAGAGCTCTGGAACCACCCACGATGTTGATCTGTACCTTCAAGATACAAGTCTGCGGGAAAATTGAGGCCAATTCTTTTACACAACACAGCAGCCCATGAAGAACCTGAAAACAGCATTTGAAAAACCAAGAAAGATCAGTTTTTCAACCTTGCAGGAAGCCAAAGGCATAATTTAAGCAACAACATGCTTTAACCACAAAGGATTATGCTACGGGTTCTTCAAACGAAGGCAAACAATACAAAACCATCACTGTTGCCACAAAATGACCAGGGAGATACAAAATATACTACATGTGCCTTAGAGTGTCTCCATGGTAAACAAGGTCTATAAAGGCCTACAATCAGAGCTTAACACCTGAATCAAACCAAACGTCCATTGTATCAGTCCCTTTTTCATACTCAGATGCTTTAGCTCGATATCTTTCAGGAAGCAGGTCTTCCACTGTCATATACCACCATGAGTCACTTCCCTTTTGGGCTATTATAGCTGCAAAAGAAATTGGTCAGAAGCATATATCTATGAGGATAGGACACTGTAACAGCATCAAAAACTGGAAGTATGAAACAAGACATAGCAAACAAGAGATCACAAGCAAAAGAATGATGAGAAGAGAAAGATATGAATGGATAAGAACGGAAAAGGGAATGGGCCAAACCCATAATTTGGTCCCCTGAACTTATCCTCAATTTCTGATTTCCATCCTTTGAGAGTTCTAGTTATAAATTTCTTGTTTTCAATACCAACTTTCTTTTAAGGTATTAAAATGGTATTTGTCAGTTATGTTTCTTTCAAAAATCACGATACAGTGTAAAAAAATTAGACAAAAATGTGATTCTTGGGCCAAACATTTCCTATTTTATGATCTATCAACTTTGATAATAAAATTTAGCACATTGATTTCAGTATGTCAAATTATATTATAAATTTCATTAGATCGTCAACTTAGAAAATATTTGCACAAGAATTACATTGTTTATATTTTTACAATTTATTATCATTCTTGAATGAATCTATTTTATAGTATTTTATTCTTTTTTGTCATTACAATAAATATTAATGGAACCTAACCGTCAATGACCGTTTTAATACCTTAAATGAAAGCTGAGATGAAATCATGAATTTTAAAATTTGAGGGACTAATCAGCAAATGAAGGTAAGTTCGAGGACCAAGTTATGGGTGTGCCAAAGAGGATGTATGCAAATTAAAAAATTTTATACAAATGAAAGAATGGATTTTTTTTTTTTTTTTTTTTTTTTTTTTGAGGAAATCAAGAAGAACTATAGGTAAAACTTAGTGGAGGAAGGCAGAAAGCAAATGCTGTTTGGAAGGTTCTTACATTTGATATGATCAATAGTCTCTTCATTCATAAGAGGTTCCTTTGACTTAACGTGATAAAAGACAGGAATTGGGACACCCCATGTCCTTTGCCTTGATATACACCAGTCAGAACGACTTGAAGTCATTGCAGAAATTCTGTTCTCCGCCTGAATGGTGATAACTCATTGAGCCACATAAATAAAAGACAGCTCAAAAGAATACCATGGTAAAACAAGAACAACTAAATGTTGAAACCAAAAATAATATCAAGTTATGAAAAAAGTAGAATACACAAGCATTAACTAGCTGCTCATCAGTACCCCTATATCAGCTTCGTTTACAAGACTAATATGCATTTGATAATGTCAATGACATAAAGAAACATGATAAATTACTTAAACCGGCATTACTAAACAAATAATAATAATAATTACTTCTCAAACAAACATAAAATGCTTCTCACCGGAAAACCAGAATCACCAGAAGTCATGAATCCACAAAATCATGTGGAACATGCCAAAAACATGTCTATCACAATACATTCCTAAGAATTAAAGCACAAAATATCCAAGCATACTGAGCATGCTACGGGTAAACAATTGCAGCGCAATGAAACAACAGTACCTGAGTTGGAATCCATTTAACATGGCTAACTGCATCCATAGCAGCCTGGCGAAACCCTTCTACCGAGGCAAACCATTGCTCAGTGGCCCTAAATATTGTTGGCTTCTTGGTTCGCCAATCATATGGATACTTGTGTTCTGCATATGAGTAAAAACTAAATTTTTGCATAGAGACATGACACGCTTTTCTTTTGGTTTAAACAGCAAACAATTCCTCGTGTTTGATAAAAAGCACAATTAACCCTCATCCTTAACAATGAACATCAGCACCCCTATTGGTTTCCATTTTGCACAATTAGATCCAAAATTAACAAAAAATAATTGTGTGAAAGTATATTTAAATGCCCACAAATCAAGCTTTTGATCATCTTATAAATTTTTATATGCATTCATTTAAGCAATTATGTGGGGTTGAGTCATCATACACCACCATAAAATAATCTAATGCAATATTTCGGCTCAAATAATTGTTCAAATGGTCCATTTAGACCCATATGTTTTCATTTAAGACATAAAAGGTCACCAATGAGCTTTTCCTTAGGTATCGAACCCATCAATAGGGCTGATCATCTCAAGTTTAAGTTGTAGAATTGTGGTGAAAATGAATTTGAACACACACACCCCCCCCCCCTCCCCCCCCCAACCCCGCGCGCCTGGGAACCGGCATAAACAAAAAAAAAGGTCAAGCATGAAATTGTTCATGTATAAGGATAGAGGGCTCGAATTGCTCATTCATGAAACATGAGGATGTCTCTTGCTATTTAAGCAATCTGTTGGGGGAAATGTAATTCTAGGGTAAAATTCGTTGGTGATGGACTTCTCTCGCATGATGTAAGTCTCACAAGTACTTGAATTCTACATCATGTGACAGGTCATGATGAACTGAGTTTAGGGTATCGGAAGAACTAGTAAGCATCACAAGGAACTTATAAGTCCAGCTTACCATAAGATTCCTCCATGATAATAGCCATTTGCTCATCCAGATATTGCACTACAGCAACATTACCGTCTCCAAGGACATCAAGCCCACTGAAATGTGCAGCTTCTTCAGTGAATTTTCCATCATCATCCACAGGGGAAAGAATAGGCAATCCATATTTTAGGCCAGTTCCATAGTCTTCTTGACCATGACCAGGTGCTGTATGCACCAGCCCAGTTCCGGATTCTGTTGTAATATAATCTCCCCCAATGACGACTGGGCATTCCCTGTTATCTGTTGGATGACCATACCTTCAACAAAAATTAAAACCAAGATTTTAGTGTCTAAATGAGTGCTACCAGTTTGATTGATTACTGATGTTTCACATTTAGTTTCGTAATATTACATGAAAAGAAAGGGAAGAAGCATACTAGAAGCAGCCATCGTGTGAGTGTGGAAAGCAAGATCCATAACTTGGAACTTTATGAAAGCTCCTTTATAAAACTACAAAATTCTATTATCTTCTCTAACCTGCAATTCTCAAGATTTGACCCCAGCATTGTTTTCTTTACAACAAGCTTCACGCCCCATTTTGATTCCAGTGTTGGCACAAGATCAGATGCTACTATAAGAAAAGTTTTCTTTTGTTCCTTCAGAACATTTCCAAGCTTCCTTTTTTTGTTGCCAGAGGATATGGAAGCATCTTCCACATACTGCATTTCAACTACAGCATATTGAAGGTTGGCATTTACTGCAACAGCTGAGAAGAAACCAAAATGGATATTTGAGAGACAGAGTATGGTTGTGACTAGGGCAAAAAATCTACTCACCCTCATCCTGTTGATCAAGGTGAGAATATTGCAACCATAATTAAAGCACTTAAACATTTGAAACTACTACGATACCAAATGAATATAGGATCAACAGCTTCTGCATCTCCATAGCTAGTAAACATCTCCCTATAGTATTTTGCCACTTACCAGCATTGGCTGGAATAGTCCAAGGAGTTGTAGTCCATATTGCCAAGTATAACTGTGGAAAGAATTCATCTAGAAACCCACCAGAACATGGAGGTGTAGTTGTTAACTTGAAAATTGCATATATGCTTCTGGAAACATGCCCTTCGGGATACTGCACTAGAATGACTGCTGATTACTTATAGGGCAAGGGATGGAAATTTTGGAAGATATTGAAATTGAGGCAAGTTTGAAGATACTGAACAAGATAAACACAAAGATCAGACTCAACAGCTAAGTTTAAATCAATCATTGTAATTTCTAGTCGTGAAATAGTAGTATCAAGAGGAGACAACATATAAAACCCAGTGTTAACAAAACCGGACCGGACCAGCTGGTTCAACTGGTTGGACCGATGACCCGTCCTAGGTCTGGTCCAGTCTAGGCCTTAAAATCGGAAAGTAGACGAACCGGTCAAAACTTGTTAAAACCAGTGAAAATCGGACCGGTTAGACCGGTCCAAAGTAAACTAAAAAATTTATAAATTATAATTTGACCCCAATGTTATTTAAATTATAATTTAAGCTCTAAATTAATTAAAAATTTCAATTTAATCCTAAATTTGATCAAAACTTTCAATTTAATCCTTAAAATCAGAAAAATTAATTTTTAATCACCATCTATAAGTATCATTTTTTTAATTACTTTTATACACATATATATTATTAAGTACCGGTTCGACTGGTTGAATTTTGACCCACCAATGTTTCCGGTTCGATGACCGGTCTGGTTCTGACAATCTCGATAAAACCACAATTGTACCCAAAAAAAAGTCTAATGGTGTTTTAATTGTCAATAAGAAGAAAAATTGCAAAATAGAACTAACATGGCAGAAAGACTTAAAAATTAAATTAACAAAATCAAACAATCAAAATGCTTACCTCCAGCTCAGCCTCCGCAAGAGCGGTGCGTGATGATGGACTCCAATGGACAGGCTTCCTGCCCCGATATATGTATCCTTTAAGGGCCATCTGGCTGAACACTTCAATCTAACCAACAAGTTGATAAAATAACTTAATAACAATTAACCAGAATAAATCATTTGAGAGAAATCATCAAATAATACATGCAATTTAGAGGACAAAACAAGCCTTCTTTCTAAATGTTCAGTCCACAAGGATCGAAAGGCATCTAAAGAAACTTAACAAGAAAAATGTCTTCAAGGAAAACATAAACCCAATTAGAGGATAAAGGTATTGATAATTTCATTTGAAGTCATATGATTATGCGAGCAAAATGTCTTCAATATGGTAAGAGAAAACTACAAATTGCATAGTTTATTTCTTTTTCTTTCATTGTATCAGTTTTTTTTTTCCAAGTTTTGTCCATGCAAGCATGATGGAGAAAAGCTGTATCAGCTACCTGGGCAGCTTCGTATTCTGGATCTAGAGTTAGGTAAGGATTCTCCCAGTCTGCCCACACTCCAAACCGCTGCAAAGAAAAAAAAAAAAAAACAAAACAAAAACAAAAAGAAGAACCAACGGCTCAATGGTTAGCAAGAAAAGCAACTGCATTTATTAATGAAGATTTAGGAGCATATCATACTCAAATACATAAAAAGGATTTTTATACTAATTCTGACATTTAAAAGAAAATCTTTATATCATAATAGACACAAAAATGCTGATAATTGACAAAAAGAAGAATTATTGGCTACAACCTTAAATGATGCCATTTGAGTCTTGACAGTTGCTTTAGCAAATTTGGCTGCTTTTGCTCTTAATTTTGAGGGTGTGAGATCCTTTCTAGCATCCTGATCCAATGACTGCAGAACTGTGTGATTCATGATGACAGTCAACTTGAACTCGTAAACTCGTGTACTATATATCAGAACATAGTAGGCTCGCAAGACATTCTAAACGATTGTCATTTGCTTATTTCAAAGTAACAAATCATCAGCCAAACAGAGGTAAAAATGAATATCAAGAAAAAGATGAGACCTAAATCTAAATTTCCCACTTCTTCTTTTCTGACTTAGTTCTTTGTAATGAATCTATGAGAGAACACTAAGTTGTAAGCACCAAGATGATTATCAACACAATCATAATGGCATCTCTCCCCTACAGAGAAAGTAGCAATAACATGATAAGAATAAGCAGGGGAAATTATACTGGCCTTTCAACTCAATTGGCAGGCCATGACAATCCCAGCCAGGTACATAGCGAACTCTATAATTTTGAAGGATCTATCCAAAGAGAAAAAAAGATTAGCATACGTTACAGATGAGCAACAATATAAGTGCATGTTTGCTGGATCGATTCATGAGTTAAATGTAACAGATATGGTGTGATTCATCTTATTCATCATTCCCAGTTATCAACGTATTGCATAGCATTATAAAAATGAAAGTGACACGTGCCATAAGATTTTCTCTTATAAAGTGTTGCACTGCTGAGCACCAAAGCAAAGTATTCAATTTTTGTCACTCTTCTTCTCTCTTATCTGATAGTCTTGTTTCAGCAATTAGAATTATATAGCTCACCTTATAACGATTAATTATATCCTTCAAGATCTTATTGAGGGCATGACCCATGTGGAGATCACCATTGGCATACGGAGGACCATCATGAAGAACAAAACTTTCCTGGTAATAAGAACCACAGACAGTTCATACAACAAATTCCTCCCCGTAAAACAAATGCACAAAGAATAGCCATGAAACCCACCCCATCGTTTCTATCAACAACTCTCTTGAACACCTGGTTTTCTTCCCAAAGCTTCTGAATCTCAGGCTCCCTCACCAAAGCATTTGCTCTCATGCCAAACGACGTCTTCGGCAAATCAACAGTGTGCTTGTACTGCCCTTCTCCTTGCTTTTCCCCTGAAAATTACACACAAAAAAGCCAAACATGCATTCAAGAAACACAACGCCGAGAATTAGAAACCTGCTATCAGGTTAATTCACTGAAAAAAAGTCAGCAGCAAGGCACACCTTCGGATGCCTTTTTAGCTGCCATGACAGGTCCTCGAGACCTTCGCTTCGAAGAAGAACCGGAATGCTCGTCAAAATAAGAAGAATAAGTAGCAGCGACGTTCATAAAAGAGAGCAGCTTAACCGAGGAGCTTCCTCTGTGACGATAGAATGACGAACAAGCAGAAGAAGCTTTCCTAAAAGACAAGCATGTTTTTCGCGACAAAACCTGCCCACACAAACACAAAAGTTTAAAATCCTGTCTCTCCCTCTCTTTCTCTGTGCGACATTTTATCGAGCATGTAGGCAGTAATGCCATGCGGGCGACAAGCAGAGCAGCGAACTAAGGCAGAGGAACATTAACAGCCAGTTCATTGCAATTAAACCTCGTTACAAAGTAATCTTTGCAAGAAAAATCAAAATAAGATAGAGAGATAGAAAGTTAGGACTGAGAAAATACCAGATAAGGAGAGGGTTGGACGAGGGACATGGCTGCCTCGCTGCGAGGGAGACTGGGAGAGAAAAAAAACACAAGTCCTTTTCCTTTTTATTATTATTTTTCAAAAAACAAAAATTTCACATCATTTAACTTGGCCACTTTTCAACCCTCCTCTCTATTTATTAATTCGTATTATTTCTGTCTGTCTAGTAATTCTGTCCTCAATTTATTTTCGAATGTGATTCAGAATGGAAATGATAAAACAATAAGAAATGACTTTTTTTTCTCCCAAAAAAAACCTGTCATAATGCTTTATTTTTTTTATAAAAAATTTATTACGAATATCTCAATGCATTAGAGTTATTGTTATTTGTCTATTTCATTCAACTCAATCTATATGAAAAGGCATACTACTTGAATATTGTTGACTCAAGCAGGCATCCCCAAATCGACCAAACAATATTGAAAATTAAAAATATGCGGGACCAATCAAACCTACTAAATTCAACGATTATTGGCTCCAAATACTGCCCTGAGACTCAAACTTATATCAAAAATAAGAAAAAAATTTATAAAAACTTTATAGATCCTTGTTGAAAAAAATTCGTTTGTGTAAATGCGAAATACTTAAGTTCATCTTTAAATTCAATTTAATAAACAAACAAAATCTAAACAAGCTAATGTCAACTCATTTTGATTTGTTACAATCTCATAAAAGATTCATTTATTTTGTATTATTAAAATACGTTTGTTAGACTCATTTTTAAATTTATATTTGTATGTATATATCGATATTTATAAAATTTAATTAAATATTTATTTTTAATTAATTAATTTTATTAAAATAAACGTTTTCTCATATTAATTATATTTTTAAACAAATTTTTTTTTTGTAATTTTAATTATTTTTATTAATTAATTATTATTAATATTATAAAATTCAAAGCAGGTGTCTAGTGTTTTGTAATCATTTATCATTATAGAACGGGCAATGGGCTTAACAAGTGTTTAAAGACCCCAAACGGCCCCTCTTCATCCAGTGTCCAATGGCGGGTCCGCGCGGCGCCACTTTCCCCTTCCTTAAACTCACGCCTCCAATGCTTCCTTCCTCAACCGCAATCTCCGCCGCCGCCACTCACCGTTTACGGCCAAGAGCAATCCTTGTATCTTCCATCTCCACTCCGTCCCTACGAAAACTCGCCAGGCGGAGAAATTACTTGCGACCCAAAATCCTCAAAACCCTCACAAAACCCTTCCCCACCGCTCCTCTCCCCGAGATAGCCCCAGTAGAACCTATTGTCCCTACGTCGGAAAACGACGCGATTTTCGACACCTTATCCGAGGAAATCTCCGGCGACGTCTTTCCGGCCGAGGAAAGGGATAAAGTGGAAGAATTTGGCGATAGAGTGGAGACTATTAGCACTCCCGGAGATTACAGTAGCAGTGTTAGTCAAATTTCTTCCAAGTCGGTCCTAAAATTTCATCGCTATTTGTTTGGTTTTGTGGTTTTTATTTCTGCTGTTTGGGTCTTGGGAAACACCAATTCTCGCGAGAAAGATAGGAATTCGCGTGGTTTGGACAAGAAAGCTGGCGTCTTGGTTGCTGGAAATGGGAAATCGGGGTTGAAATTGAGCAATGTGGGTGACGATAGTGAGAGTGAATTTAAAGAGAGGATAAATAAAATTAGGTTAATGGCAAGGGAGGCGAGAGAGAAGGAGAGGAGAGAGAGGAAGGAAGATGATGAAGAGAGTGGGATTGAGAAAGAGATTGGTGCGAGATTGGTTAAGTTGGAGAAGAGATTGAATTCCCAGAGAGAGAAGCTGCCGGTATCATTTATGGACTACTTGGGCAATCCGGAGGACGAAAGTGATGAGGATAGTTTGGATTCAAGAGAGGAAAATGATAATTTGATGTTCAAAAAGAAACTCAAGTTTAAAAGCCCTTCAGTGAACGCTAGTGGCACTCCGAAGGGGTTTTCAAGTTCTAGAAGTAGAAGTGAGAGTAGTCAAAATGATGATTTAAGACCGGAGGTTCCTAAGAATGGTAGGAAATCCGAAAGTTTGAAGTTGAATTCATTGACACAAGATGGGAAAGTGTTGGAGAAGGATAGGAAGAAATTGAAGAAGGATATGAGACCTGGTAATATCTATATGAATTTTTAGTGCTTGGTTTTGAATGCTTTAATTAAATTTTTTTTCTCTTTAATTAAATGTAGATTGTTCTTGTACTTATAATTTTTTATTTCAATCACTCATAAAATCTGTGGATGCAAGTGTTTTAAACCCCGAATTCTGATATATCAGGCTTATGATATGACTAATTAGACACGTAGTTGAAGGAAAAATTTGACATTTATGTTATCAAACTATCAGTTACTGTTAAAGGGTATAAGTGTCTTTTTATGTTTCTTATTGTTTTTAATATAAATAGATATGAGTCTAGGGTTAAGACTCTTTCTCTATGTTTCTGTTTCCTTAACATGGTATCAGAGCAAAAGAATTGAAAACCCTAAAATACAAAAAAAAAAAAAAAAAATTTGTTGCAATTGGTTTTCTTGGCTTGAAGAATTTTCTGTTGCAATTCCTTTTCTTGGCCTCTCTACCCGCTACAGTACCATTACAGTGCCGCCGCAACAGTGACAGCGCTACAGTACCGCATCTGCAGTAAGTGCTACAATTCCTTTTCTCAGCCTCTCTATCCGCTACAGTGCCGCAGCTACAGTGCCAGCTACATTACCGAAGCTACAGTACTGCTACAATGCCCCGTGAACAGAATTCTCTGTTGATTGTGTCATAAAGTGATGAAAGTGACAGATTGTTAGTGAAAAAAAAAAAAAAAAAAAAAAAGTAAGTCAATAATGTCCAGCAACTCTACAAATTAGTTCCTGTTTCTATCTTTGTCCTTTCATTGGCCCACAATGGAAAGTAAAAGTCCATTATTGGCTCAACAGATTACTACCCGTAAGTTGAATGGTAGTAATTATTTACAGTGGTCGAAAGCAGTTAAGGTTTATTTGACGGGTCAAGGAAAGGAGTCTCACCTCACTGAAGAGTCATCTTCAATTGATGAGAAAGTCAAATCCACATGGATTCAAGAAGATGCCCAGTTAGTTACTCAATTATGGAATTCAATGGAACCTGAAGTAGCTGACATGTGTACTCATCTTGATACATGCAAGCAAATTTGGGATTATGTGCGGTTATTGTACTCAAGTAATTTAACACGCATGTATGACCTATCTCAACAGTATTTTCAGTTGCAACAAGACAGTAGAAGTGTGACTGAGTATTTTGCTACCCTCAAACGGTTATATGAGGAGTTAAATGTGGTATTGCCTCTTTCAGCTGATATTCGTGTGATGCAACAACAAAGAGAACAAATGGTAGTTCTCAAATTTTTGGCTGGTCTGAAGCCAGAATTTGATTCAGTCAAATCTCAAATTTTGGGAAGTGCAGAACTTCCATCCTTTGCAGAGACATACTCTCGGGTTTTGAGAGCATCGATGCGAGATAATTCTCAGAGTGGCAATCTCTTAATGGTTGATAAATCAGCCCTTGTCACTCAATCATCTAACAGTGGGAAAGGTGATTTATCTTATGGAGGCAGAGGTTATCGTGGTAGTCGTGGTCGTGGTTTTCGAGGAGGCCGTGGTGGTAGAGGCCCACCTCGACATTGTACTCATTGTGGACTTGATAATCACACCAGGGAGACTTGTTGGGATTTGATTGGCAAACCACCCCGCTTTGCTAACGTTGTCATTTCTGATAATGTAGAGACTAGTTCATCAACACTGGTCAACCCTAAGGTTGTCTGTGATCCAAAGCAAGTGATGGTGTCAGAAGAGGAGTATTCTAAGTTCCTCACGTATCAGGCAGCTAACCAAGCCTCTCTTCCAACTGCCTCTTTCGCCCAGAAAGGTAATCCTACAGCTTGCCTTTCCTCTAGTTCATTCACCTCAAAGCCTTGGGTTATCGATTCTGGTGCCACAGATCATATGTCAGGTACATCTAGCTTTTTTTCTCACTTACAATACTCCAGTACATTGCCTAAAATTACATTGGCTGATGGTTCCACGATTAGTGTCAGTGGTGTAGGAACTGTAAAACCCGATTCTTCTCTTTCTTTGTCATCTACTTTTTATATTCCTTCTTTTCCATTTAACCTTATGTCAGTTAGTAAACTCACCAAAAATTTAAATTGTTCTGTCTCCTTCTACCCTGATTCTGTTGTTATCCAGGATTTGAAGACAAAGAAGACGATTGGTGGAGGACATGAGTCGAATGGCGTTTACTATTTTGATCCTTCTCCATCAACAATTGCCTGCACAGTTGTTGCTTCACCTCTCCAAATTCATTGTCGTCTTGGTCATCCCTCTTTGGAGTCCTTGAAGATTTTAGTTCCCAGTTTATGTCATGTTAAGTCATTAGATTGTGAGTCATGTCAGTTAGGCAAGCATCAGCGCATTTCTTTTCCTTCTCGGGTTAATAAACGGGCATCATGTCCTTTTATGTTAGTTCATTCAGATGTTTGGGGTCCTAGTCGTGTCAACTCTAAGTTGGGTTTTCGATATTTTGTTACTTTTATAGACGATTATTCAAGAGTTACATGGCTTTATCTAATGAAAGATCGGTCTGAATTATTCTCTATCTTTCGTGCCTTTTGTGCTGAGGTTAAAACCCAGTTTGATTTACAGGTTCGCATACTTCGAAGTGACAATGCTACTGAATATTTTTCCAACCCCTTTAAAGATTTCATGACTACTTCTGGTATTATTCACCAATCATCTTGTGCTCATACACCACAACAGAATGGGGTAGCCGAAAGAAAGAATAGGCATCTCATAGAAGTAGCTCGAACCCTCTTGATACACATGAATGTTCCCAAATCATTTTGGAGTGATGCTGTTCTCACAGCTTGTTTTTTAGTTAATCGTCAACCATCATCTGTGCTTGATAACCAATCACCTCATAGTGTTTTATTTCCTCATGAATGTTTGTATCCATTGCCACCACGTATATTTGGATGTGTGTGTTTTGTTCACCAACTTTGTCCAGGAGTTGACAAGTTGAGTCCTCGTGCTGTTAAGTGCATATTTTTAGGCTATTCTCGAACACAAAAGGGTTATCGTTGTTACAGTCCTTTGTTACACAAATTCTTTACATGTGCAGATGTGACTTTCTTTGAATCTACACCTTATTTTTCAGACCCATCGTTTACTAGTGACATTGTTCAATCTCCGACCCTTCCTTCTCCTATTTCTATGGATATACCTCTGACTGCATCTCTACCCCTAAATAATTTGTCAGATCGTTTGTCTGGTCCTAATTTACAAGTGTATACCCGTCGCAAGGTACAACTGCCTGTTGACTCTAGTGCTCTGCCAGTCGACCATTTGTCTACAAATCCAGCTCTTACACTCTCCTCTGATGCTGATTCGGATCTACCTATTGCCCTTAGAAAAGGTACTAGACAATGCACTTCTCATCCTATCTCTAATTATGTCTCATTTGCTCACCTTTCTCCTTCATATCATGCTTTTGTTACTACTTTATCCTCTATTGATATACCCAAGTCTGTCCCTGAGGCTTTATGCCATTCTGGGTGGAGGAGAGCAATGGAAGAAGAGATGGTTGCATTACAACAGAATGATACATGGGAACTTGTTCCTCTTCCTCTTAATAAATCTGTTGTTGGCTGTCGTTGGGTGTATGCTGTGAAAGTTTATCCAGATGGCTCAGTTGAACGGTTGAAGGCTCGTTTGGTGGCTAAAGGATACACTCAAATACCTGGTCTCGACTATTTAGACACATTCTCTCCTGTGGCTAAGCTTGCTTCTGTAAGAATTTTTCTTTCATTGGCTGCTATCTATAATTGGCCTTTGCATCAGTTAGACATAAAAAATGCTTTCTTACATGGTGATCTTGATGAGGAAGTTTATATGGAGCAACCTCCTGGGTTTGTTGCTCAGGGAGAGTCTGAGTTAGTTTGTCGATTGAAAAAGTCCCTTTATGGTTTGAAACAGTCTCCTCGTGCATGGTTTGGTAGATTTAGCAACGTCGTGATGGAATTTGGTCTTCAAAGATGTGGAGTTGAGCATACAGTTTTTTACCGGCATTCTACTGCAGGTAAAATACTATTGATTGTCTATGTGGATGATATTGTGATTACAGGTGATGACTCTAAGGGAATTCAGCAACTAAAAGCCTTTTTACAGACTAAATTCCAAACTAAAGATTTGGGACTGTTGAGATATTTTCTAGGGATTGAAGTGGCTAGATCACGTCATGGCATTTCCTTGTCTCAAAGAAAATATGTTATGGACTTATTGAGTGAGACTGGTATGTTGGGCTCTAAACCCATTGACAGTCCTATGGACCCGAATATCAAGCTTTGTCGTGATGAAGGGCAATTGTTTGAGGATGCAGGAAGGTATAGAAGATTGGTTGGCAAGCTAAACTATCTTGTTGTCACAAGGCCTGATATTTCCTTTGCAGTGAGTGTGGTAAGTCAGTTTCTAAATGCTCCCAGAACAAGTCATTGGGAAGCTGTGATACGTATTTTGAGATATCTTAAGGGAGCTCCAGGTCGAGGTTTACTGTACCAAAGTTATGGTCATACTCAAATTGAAGGGTATTGTGATGCTGATTGGGCAGGATCGCCATCTGATAGAAGGTCGACTACAGGATATTGTATCTTTATGGGAGGTAATTTGGTTTCTTGGAAAAGTAAGAAACAAGCTGTTGTTGCTAGATCTAGTGCAGAATCTGAATACAGAGCTATGGCTCATGTTACTTGTGAGTTGATCTGGATGAAGAGTCTACTGCATGAACTTGGAATTGACCATTCACAACCTATGGATTTGATATGTGACAACCAAGCTGCTATTCATATTGCTTCCAATCCAGTCTTTCATGAGAGAACGAAGCACATTGAAGTTGACTGTCATTTTGTTCGAGAGAAACTTTTGCAGAAGATTGTTGAGACAAAGCATGTAAAGTCAGAAGATCAATTAGCGGATTTATTTACCAAACCTCTGGGTAGTTCACGGGTTAATTACATTTGTAACAAGCTGAGAACATATGATATATATGCTCCAGCTTGAGGGGGAGTGTTAAAGGGTATAAGTGTCTTTTCCATGTTTCTTATTGTTTTTAATATAAATAGATATGAGTCTACCTTCTAGGGTTAAGACTCTTTCTCTATGTTTCTGTTTCCTTAACAGTTACATTTTAACGAAGTTTCCTTGTTGTTCTAAAGTAATTATGGGAACTTATAGGTGCTATCCAGGAGAGTAAAGATGGATGGTCCAAGAATTCTAGAAATGTGGAGACACCAACCTCTCGAAGCTTAAAAAATGAAAATCAGGAAATTACCAGAAAGGCAGATATATCTGCTTCATCAATTAGAAACGACAGCAGAAAACCTGAAAAAAGACGATTATCCAAAAATGTTGGCCATAAAGGATTGGATGAGCAGACAGATTTGTGGTGGTCCAATCTTCCTTATGTTCTAGTATGTAACGAGACCTGGTAGTTTCTTTATTTTCAACTACATTTTTTCAGTATCTTAGTTTTGGTCTGTACATTAATTTATGATTTGTGATTTAAGATCAAGGAAATTATTTGTCCATTTAAACACCATCCACATCTGGTTTTTTGTTATCCTGCAAAGTCATAGTGACTCTTTAAATAGCTTTTATATAGGAAAAAGTGCAACAATGGTTTGCTAAAATTCTGAGCAATAATTGTATGTATGTTCCATTACAGGCTATTCTAATGAGAAGAGGTTCTGAACATGAAGCACAAGGATTGTTTGCTTTGAGAACACCTTCTCAATTGCATGATCGGGATGATCTGTCTTATACCATTGCTTTCGAGGATCGTGGGGATGCCAACAATTTCTGTTATTTACTTGAGTCCTTCTTTGAAGATTTAGGCGACTTTGCTGCTGACATCGTTCCACTGTCGACAAAGGTAAGAATTCCGACCATATAGGTTAAATAAAACTATCATGCGATTTATACTTCCTCAAACATCCACTCGCTTGTACTCTAAATTATCATTTAAGGGAATATATGAATATATGTAATTGCTAATGGATGTAAAATGAACCCGTGCAGGAACTTTGTCAGGCAGTGAAATCACATTCAAAGGAGGTAATTGTTGTGAAGAAGGGCCAACTTAAACTTTACGTTGGCCAACCATTTGCTGAGGTTGAGAAAGCTTTGCTCTCTTTGCTAACCGAATCGAAGTTCTGACTTAGGTCTCTCCATTACCAAGTATGATTATTCTTCAGTCTTGCTTGAATTGAAGCAGCAGGTCATTTAATATAGAAGTTCTTTGTCAAAACTAGCAGTATATTGAGATGAATTGTTGGTCAAATTGAACAAAGGTGCATTGTTGGTCTGAGTGAACAACCTTGCCTATTATCCTCTTCAAAGTAAGAATATGCCTTTTGAATTAACCATTCCCTATTGGCAGGTGTTCTACCAACCATTACCAGGTGGTTGGCACCTGTCATTGAGTATTTTGTGTACAGATTTGATAGATTTTTTTTTGGTAAACCAGAATGGGAGATTGGCCAGATTGTTTTTTTGCAAGGCCTGATTGTTTCTTGGCAAGGTGGCCTGTGATTCAATAGAATTGATTGGATTTGAGTGCTTTTCCTGCATTTTTTGCGCCTTGTTGTCTTAAGAATTTTGTTATTTATTTTTTGGATCGTTAGATGCTAGGTTTTGTGTATTCATGGTTGTCAGCCGATCAACTGCTGCGCACATCCACATTTGTAATAGGCTAAATAGCTAAGAGGCAGAAATTATTTCCCTTGTTCTCTGCAGTTTGCTAGGCATCATTCTCATTTGCTTGCTAGTAAAGAATATTAAAGGAGAATAAAGTTGCACGATATTCAGGGTAACAGTAGAATCTTTGAATTCAGATATGGCTTATTTCGTTTCTTTTTGAAGAATAATGCAGAATCTGAGAAAAGGATTCCAACGGTTTGTGTCAGGAACATCACAAATTTAAAACTTCTAATAATAGAATCATGTAAAACCGGAATTCACATGCAACTCCCAATTTTGAAGAAGTAATTTTGACTAAAAGATTTTCCATAACTCCTGCTTTTCCATAACTCCGGCTTTTGTTCTTCGTTTCTTGTGTATGTTTCATGTATGAAGATCACAATATTTCGTTCTGTTCCTCTTGCCTCAGGCAATCTGTCGTTCAACAAATCTGAAGCCATTTGAAGCAGAGAAACCCTCCCAAATTTCTTCAATGCTTCTAGGCCCTGAAACACCGCATCGATTACCATTTGTGAGATCAGTTACAAGTAACTGCAGCATCAGTATTAGGAAAAAAAAAAAAAAAAAAAAAGATGGGTTCATGAAAATTTACCATCTTGCAGACGGATGGGAAATAAAAATGGCAGCTTTGGCCCTGACTCCAAGATTGGCATGGCTAACAAATGAGCAGAGGTTACGCTGCATAAGCAGAGGGGTTATAGACTTCACCATTGCATTCAATGCTCTATCTGCTTCTTCACAGATGAACCTTTTGTCTGAAGATGCTTTGAGCAGTAGTTGCAGCAGCTGTTCGCTCTCAGACACATATCATAAACATGAAACACAGTCCAACGGAAGACGGAAAATGCAAACAGAAAGAGAAGAGAAGAGAACAGATGGGTCCATACAAGTTGTTAAATGCATCAGTGGTGGACTCCGGCAATTTGTCACCGAACCTAAGGCATTGAAAATATCAGATTATTAAGCCATGATAGATGTTTTGCCCACAAACTTCTTGGGGTTATTAATGGGTTTTATCAACTTTTCCCTCTTCCAGTCACATAAATGCTCTTCTTTAGTTTTGAAAGCCAGCTACCAAAAGGATTAAGAACTGCAAGCAAAACCATCTTACAATTTGGGGAGCAAGAGAGAAGACTTACAAACTGCAAATTGCCTAGCGTCGTTGAGTGACTCGCAAACCTTTGTCCAACCATATAAGCCCTCAATCAGACCCAGAAAGATCAAAAACTCAATTAAATCAGCCAACCAAATGCCCAATCAAGATGGTACATTTAACCCAGAAAGAAGGAAAAAGAAAGAAACAGGGAGAGAAAATTACTTGGATTGAAGGAAACTTGGGCTGACTTCAACCCAACATGCACCAGAAGGGAAATTATGTAAGACAAAATTTGATATTCAAACGTCAAACTTTACGATTGGCAAGTCAAGGCAGCTGATTAACTCTCTGACACGAGTTTTGTTTAAAAGGCCCTCTTGCTTTCGAAGATATTTCATTTCGACCCCCTATCTTTCACAAAATCCCTCTCAGACCCCATTTTGCAGCTGTTTTTCCTTCTCTCCCCTCCTTTTTAATGGGTTTTTATTTTGGGCTTCCGAAAATGATAATTCTCATTCTCTGCGCCCAATTGTTGTTGTTATTTGCCTCTACTATTCAAAAAAAAAAAACCCTAATTTTGGCCCTCCAGGAATTGCGGGTCTGAGGTTTATCTCTCCTGTTCTAAGAGACAAAACCCAAAATCCCCAGATTTAATGATTTGATGGTTGTTGTCGGCCATGCGTTCCTGTAGCTGGGTTTTTCTTTTTTTTGAATTTCAAGGATTTTCTTCTGAGTTCTTCTTCTAGATTTGCGAAATGGGCACCATAACCAGTAACCGCAAGCGGGACCCGAACCCGTATTCGAATTCCACGGACTATCGCGTTTCCAAGAAGCCCCGACTCACGCCGCCCATGCATTCCAGCTCGAACCAAACCCGAAGCTCTTCCAACAGTACGGCCTCCAGAATCGCCCGGTACCCGGAGACGACCCCGAAGTTTCGGCGAGAAGTTCATGCCCCTTGTAGGACTGTCAAATTTGGATTGCCGAAGCCGAGAAGTGACGATTATATTGAAAAAGAGCGGTCCAGTGGTGGCAAGATGGCGAATTTCTTGTGCAGGAAATTGGATTCCGCGAGGCGGAATGCATTTGGTGCGATTCGGTTTTTGTTTAAAGAGACGCCAGTTATTGATGGTGATATCGAGTCCCAAAAGCGAGGAAAGCAGATCCTTTCGGAGGATTCGAGGTATCTGGTTGAAGGGAAGGAAGTGATTGATCTTGAAAACGAGCCCTCGAAGCCCGGAAAGGAGAGTCTTTCCGAGGATTCGAGTATCGAAGAGGTTGCTGTTGATGGGATTTTGTTTAGTGAGGAGGACAACGATGTTAAAATTGTGGAGGAGAGATCGGTTGTCACCGTGGATGGGAATTTGGGGTTAGTGGAGAAAGCAGAGAATTTGATGGATTCATTGGGATTGAATCCTGAAGTGGATGTTACAAGCGTTGAGGCTTATAAGAAGTTACTTGCAAGTGCGAATAGGAGAAGTGGGAAGTTGTCAGAATTGGACTTTCAGATCGAGTTGAACAACAAGAAGTGGAGTTCCCTTAAGTTATTGAGTCCGGAGAAGAAACGGGAGGAGAAACCTGTGGTACTGTGTTTTTCCCTTATTTTTAATCTTAGCATTGCTTTTGGTTGGTCCATGTTTTGGTTCAGATAATTTTGTTTGTTGACTCTCAGGAGATACCTCGTGAACCTTTTATCCCTCTAACAAAAGAGGAAGAGGCGGAGGTGCAACGTGCTTTTGCAGCCAGCAATAGGTATGATTCAACATATATGTAAATCATTGCTGTTCAGACTTTGACATAATCAGTTTTGGTTCCTTCAGGAGGAAAGTCTTGGTCACCCACAAGAATTCAAATATTGATATTACTGGACAAGTTTTAATGTGCCTTGTGCCAGGTGCATGGTTGAACGATGAGGTGATTTTTCGGAGGTTAAGATTTTCCATATTTGTGTGTTTGTTTAGGATGTGATGGATAGTTGGACTTTGATAGGTTCTGGTTGTGACATTCGCTGATATATTGATATGTTGCACTTGCTTTCTTCACAGGTCATTAATGTGTACCTTGAATTGCTGAAAGAAAGGGAAAAGAGAGAGCCACATAAGTTTCTGAAATGCCATTTCTTCAACACTTTCTTCTACAAAAAGGTCAGTGCCTCACTTCTCCTTTGATATTTTCAAGGTCTTTATAGTTCCAACGCATAGCACAAGTTTTTTTTCACTTGCTATGATCTTCTTCATTTGTTACCCAAGAACATTTCTTAGATACTTGCTTCTTCTTTTGGGAAAAAAAAAAAAAAAATCTCCAGTATAGATATTGATCGAATTTCTTTACTTTAAATTTTGACCATGTCCTTCTGTTCAAACGTTCTATCTTGCAGTTACTTAGTGGGAAGAATTTTTATGACTATAAAGCTGTCAAAAGATGGACCACAGAAAGGAAGTTGGGTTATTTTCTATTTGATTGTGACAAAGTAAATAATGCATCTCCTTTATTTGTTTATTTATTTTTTGATTACATGTTTCTCTTGAACTTGTGTTGTACTTATCCGTGAATTAATTTTACTTTTGTGCTCAGATTTTTATCCCTGTTCACAGAGAGATACATTGGTGTTTGGCAATTATTAACAAAAAGGATCAGAAGTTCCAGTATCTTGATTCACTAAAAGGAAAGGACTTCAGAGTATTGGAACATCTGGTATGCTTTGTAGCTTTGCCTTGTTTCATTTTTGAGAGACTTGCAACAATTTAGCATAGAGAGCACTCTTTAGGATTGACTTTTCTTTTACTGGTGTTGTTAGTTGGCGCACTTTCTTTATGATCTGGCAAACAAATTATTGTAACCATTCTATCCTTTTGCATCTCAACAAGTCTTAGAGATTTATGGTTCATAGCTTCTCGCTTACTATGGGTTCCTTTTTTTTTTTTGAAAACCTTTTAGGATGTGGGATTGAGTTATCTTATTAATGAACGCTGCTCTCACACGTGTCATTGCTTACAACATAGATTTCATATCATTTGCCACCTTCACTAGAACATAATAAAATTATGAATTGCAAAGAAACATGATGGCACACGGCTCACTATCCTGAAAGCCGGTTAGGTGTTAAAAGGTCAACTTCTCTGCTGCTGCTTTAAAACTTGGCAAATATTTATCTGTATGTATTCCAGGCTAGATATTATGTCGAAGAAGTTAAGGACAAAAGCAGAAAAGACATTGATGTGAGCAATTGGGACCGAGAATTTCTTGAAGACCTTCCAGAACAGGAGAATGGGTGTGTATTCTTTACATTCATGCCAGTTTCTTTTGGAATGAACTGTTTCGTTGGTAGTTAAATGAGTTTTATCTGTTATTGCAATATTACATAGTTTACATTTGTTGACCTGCTAACAGGTTTGACTGCGGAGTGTTCATGATCAAATATGCTGACTTTTATAGCAGGGGCCTTGGTCTATGTTTTGGTCAGGTAAACAGCTAAGAATGTTTTCCTAATGTTCAAGCATTTTCACTGAGTTCACGATCTGTTGTCATTGATTTGAATTGGTTGTGGCAATGGACATTGAACTGAAAACACTAGAAAAGCAATTGGTGAAAGTTCATAATTTAATATATGCCATGCCATGGTCTTTGTGATGCAATTGTTGAAAGCTTCATTAGACTTATAAGGGATGCGTCGTAGGAAACTAGAGCAGTTGTTGTTATCTTTAAACTCACTCTTTTCCTTTTGTAGAAGCACATGCCCTACTTTCGGCTGAGAACGGCTAAGGAGATTCTGAGATTGAAAGCTGACTGATTTCGGAGTGGCTAAGTCATATTAGCAATTTAGCATTTCGAGAAGCCTATGCGTGGCATGTTCGGCACATTGGATAAATGATGATGATATCTGCCTGCCTTGCAAATAGAGGCATCCCTTCAGCCTTGACCACCATTTTTTATGTTAGAAAAGCTGTCGTTATTTGTGTACTTGACTTGGTGGATGAAAGATTGCAATGCTCAAGGGACCGAAGTAATAGAATCAATACAGGCAAGTGTCTGGCACATTGACTGGAATATTGAAAGCAAAGCTTCAAGAGGTTTGATCTCCGAAGGATGATCTTGCATTTGTGTGTGGCTCCATGCTTTCGGTCCTCATATTGGTTGTTTTCCTTACTATCATTCTTTTCAGTTTGGTTTGTCGGACTGTTCCTGTAAATTTGCTACTGGAGCGAGTTTATAGTTGTAATCATGTAGTTGTAGGCTTTTTGACAGATAACAAATACAGATTGAGCTTTTGCACCTTCACAAAACTGTGTTTCAAGGGAAACTTGCTTGGCCGTTGAAGTGCTCGTCCGACAGCAACATGAATTATTGCCCAAAAAGAATGCATTTTGTGTGATCACTGATCTTTCTTTTTTTTTTTTTTTCCCTCGACCGAAGATATTTGATCAACTAAAAATTGTCGAATTTATAGTCGTGAAGCAGCTTTCAGATCAAATAAAAGTCAATTTTAATCTCGTCCAATCATCTTGATCCAAGAGAAACGAAGAACACAGTTTAATCACCTACTATATGGAGCCGGTTGACCGGTAAGTAAACTTTAATTGGAAAGCATGAGGTATCGTGAAGGTTCACCGAGACAAGAAACAGCATGAAAATCAATTTCATAACACAAATTATGCAGATGTCATTTCACCCTTCCCTTTTTCCTATAACAGAAAAACTAAAGTTGCCTTTGACATCCCAAGACCACGAACCCAGGAACAAGGAATCACTTTGCTCCTAAAACAATATACACGCTCAGCACCAACGAACATAAACCATCGTCGCTCTGAATGCCGGAAGCTTCACAATGCATTAGATCCTGATAATGCTCCTTGCTTCGTGACTGAAAAAATCGAAAAAAAGTTGCGAATGTGTAATATAGACAAAATGAAAGTACAATTAATCAATGTAAACAAAATTAAAAACAAAATCAGGAAAGCATGAGCAAGAAAATTACAAGAAAACACATGGTGTCATCAATGACGAAGATGATAAAGCATTGCATTAACGGGGAACCCTCTTCCGACAAAGTATCTCCTGTTCTTTTAGTCGATGTTGAAACCTAGCAAGGCGGGCTTGAAGACTAACCAGCCCTGCTGCCTTTCGTGACAGCACAAAGCTCAACTGGGTCACATAGTTGTCAATCAGACTGCCCGGTTGGTCAACTTCAGCCAATAGTTTCATTTCCTAGCACCCAAAAGAAAAAAAAAAACACACAGTTCAACAATCGGAACAAGTGATGCTCTTCCTTCAGTGTGAGGAGCACAATTCCGTTGTGGAATGAGAAACTGCATGACAAAGTAATAATACCTCACAGCCCAGAACACCAAGCAAATTAACCCGAAGAATTTCATAGATAATCCATAATGATAGAAAAATTACTAAAAAACATATTCCAGAATCTGAATTATCAAAAATAGATCTTTCACTTACTTCCCGAACAATCTCCATTGTATCCTCTATTTCTTTTCTATGTGCTGCAATAAGGGCCTCTTCTTCCTTGAACAGTAAAACAATAAGTTTAATAATGGCAACAGAAGGCTAAAGCCAGAATAAACAAACCTAAGTGACAAGCAATGCAACAAATGTTACCAACCTCAAGTATTTCATTGATATTCCCATCTGAAGGAGGCTCATGCTCATACAGTAGTGATCCAGCAGTATTAGTGTTATGGTTTGCAGTACTCTGCTGCCTAGAGTTTGCGACTGAGAGATCAGGTACAATGGCATCTTTCTTCAACCAGTTTCCCAGCTTTTCTGGTTTTTCCTCCCTTGAACCTTTTCTGCGAGGTGGTGACACCTTCTTGACTTTCTCTTGTGTGTCCATAGAATTTTGAGGGTATGATAAGTGAGTTTTTTGACCTGTAGGGCCACCGTATGAATTATTAGTTTCAACCATCTCTCTATCTATCGGCACAGAAGCCAACCCGCTTTCCTCATGCCGACTAAGAGGATAACTTGGATTTGAACTTGGTGGCTGCTTGTCATATTCTGGAGGACTACAAGATGAAGTTTCTTTCTCCGAAACCCTTTTGGCCATGTCCAGTGCTTTAAGCTCTTGTTGTTGCTCACAGGTATCATCTAAATCAGTAGGAATGGGCCAAGATGATACTGACAAAACGTCTTTGTTAGTTACCAATGAAGTATTTATAGCCTGATCTTTTCTTGGATTTCCACTTTTGGATAGACTCTTAACCCTGTTCATTAAATAAATACCTTTTAAATCAAGAGATGTAAAAAAGCGCAAAATAGTGCAACTGGCATCTCAGTGAAACTCAGATAGGAATGCACAAACCTATCTGCATATCTCAAAGTATTGAGTGTATGTTCACATGACCCGGAATTTGGAGAAATACAAGAAATCATAACTGTCCTGGAATTGCCGACAAATGAATCACGAAGCACTTCCGTGAGTTTGCTCCCCCGAAATGGTATATGAATCTGGTCATTGTCCAAAGCACGAATGCACTCCTTGAGAGCCAAAAGGCTCTTATTTATTTCTGCACCTTCGATCCTGCAGTGACCCAAATGGTAGAATCAGGAATCCTCCCCCCATCAACCCCTTAAAAACAGCATAACAATAGGAGGCAACAGCAACATGCGTACTCTCATTTAAGGGATCTTTATACAGATTGAATAAATTAATAATATCATGGCACAACATCAGCAAACTGAGGACTGATTTATAAGTAGGAATCTTGACTAGTGGTCCTCTTAAAGGTGTAATGAGTCTGAAAAACCTCCCAAAAAACAAGAAAATTCTAGTTCAAATAAACTAGAACGTTTCACATTTATTTGTAACTACCACTCAGAATCCAATTTCTCAATTAACAGCAAGGTGAACTAGCGAATTGCTTCTTAGCTCTAAGTTCAGCATAGGATAGCCAATCAAGTAGCTACCCCACTTAGTCCAACAATGCCAAAAGTGCATCCAGATTGGAACAGGTTTTGCAGAACTCAAACCTCATGAACTTTCAAATTTCTGTTATGATTTCTCCATGATTCAAGAAGCCTAACCTTATTTACATTAAAGTTGAGTTATGATTTCTCCATGCTTCAAGAAGCCTAACCTTATTTACATTACACTAAAAACTGAGGTTAGTCTTGTTAGCACCTCATAAAGCAGCTTTTATCTTATCCAACTAAACTTTGGGCCGGTGATTGCCGGTCCCAAGCCCAAATAAACCAAGGAGGGTATTGGTATGTTAGTAGTCATTGTAAAAATCAGCCAAATATTTTAAACATGAATCTTTCTAGTAATTCCATCAGAATGTTCCCCACTTACGATGCACAACATCGAACCTGGGTGTAGTGAAATATAGGAAAGGGTGCAGGAAGCGCCCCACAGGCATCACATGATACCTCAGGCTTAGAACATGTCCAAAAGATGAGCAATGTGTAATAGTGAGTGTTGGGTTGCTGATAAACATTCAAAAAGATGAGCATGATGGAGATGAAAATGCCTAGATGAGTGAATGACTACTTTAGGAATGACCGAAAAAATGACGATAACCGTAGCAAAGTAGATGTAGCTCCACTGGAGACAACCAAAGGGAGTTGTGTTAATTTGGATAAGAATAACGTAGACCTAGAAATAATCCAATCAACAGTGGATAAAAATCCAAGTGGATGGTGAGAGGTGAGGGAAAAGATGCCCCAAGTTGAATTAGCAATCTTTGTTAAAAAGGATTTTAAAAAAATTACACCTCAACTCGAACTCAGTTCAGAATAGAACAATTATAATGAGAAAAGATTCATATAGCCAACCTTAATGAGATTTAGAATTAAGGCTTTGTCATTGTTTGTTTGTTTGTTGTAGAGAGTTTTCCAAAGAATTCATTGTTATTATCTTCAAAGATACCAGAGAGCAAGTTAAATAAACAGGCCTAGGGAACCAAACACAACAAATTTGACCGGTTTGAAATCCCACAGACAGAATCTGTTTCTTTTAAGGTATCTAAATAGCAAGTCTAAAGCAAATAAAGGGAATAAAACTCTACAAAATGTACCTCGTTTGTCGGTCATTGTCTGTTGTATCTGCACCACGTTCACTACCAGCAAGGTCAATGAAAGAAATTTTCCCGATCACCTTTCCACTTCTGGAATCATTTCCATCGTTGTTCCTCCTGGAGTCTTTTACCTCACCATGTTTCTTAATAGCAAGCTGTAAAATAGCATGTGACCTTGAAGATTCCTCATTTGCACCAGTAGATCCGGTACTTCTTGCAGCATTTCCCTTCTCAATATATTCCTTAACAATTTGCACATCAGAAACTTCAAATTCTTGCAGTCCAACAATGCAAACTTGTTGTCGCCCATCCTCTCTCATGCAAAGTTTCCTATTGAGAACAATAGCATCCAGCAACATTTTTATGCACATTCCGCACCCATAAAACATCACATTCAAACTCATAATGCATGCATGAACACCCAAACACAACAAAAACGCAGAGATCATGTATTCTACAGGATGGCATGGAATAAAGTTAACAAATGATTCATATTTGCAAGACCACAGCAAACTGAGAAATAAAGATGGAGAAAGCCAATGACAAGTACTCACTTCCTATCACTGAGAAGGTCAAAGAGCTTTCCACCATATATCTCAAAAAAGCTAAGCCATAATTTGAATCTCTGATTTCGGTAATTTGGCTGACGTAATAATCTAACAAGGTCTTCTACGGCTCTAAGGGGCAATGGCTGCATGGTGAATGTCTTACCGCTGCCTGAAATGAGAGCATAATCAGAAGTTCAGTTATCTAATATATGTTGCTCGAGAAACAGATAACACAAAAGGGGAAAAGGAAAGATGAATGTATGCATGAAGTAATACAGAGATAATCATACACACCCACCACTCTGATCCAAATTCAAAAGGATAACAAACTTCAGTTTAATAACCTGGACATTCTATTTGTACCACCTCTTCGGGAATATTAAAGTTATTCTGGCCATTTCTGGGTTTTGATGCATTGCAGCAGCATTTGTTGTTTATATGTATGCATCTATTTCTGTTAGAAATTCCCTTCAATCCTAATTCCCTTTATGCACTAATGATAACAAAGTGGGTGCGGCATACAGGAAAAATGGGTTCATATCTCTACCTGTCTGACCATATGCAAAACATGTAGCTTTTGTTCGCTGAAAAATGGTAGGAATAATTGGCTCCACGGTCACCCGATATACCTGTTCAAGAATGCAAAGGAAATCATGTCATTAATGTAATCACTAACCAATTAATAACTGTAGAGGAGTACCTCCAACATAATTTAAAGAAACCAAGTAAGTGGATCAATTACCCACCTTAAGACCAATATTTAAGCAAAAAAAAAAGTTTCACACTTAGGTTTGATGAAAAATTAGTCTGATATTACCCAAAAGCGTTATATTAGAGTATTCATTCCCATGACTAGGATGCACGATAAAGCAGAACTATCAGTTTTCATGATTCTTACAAAGGCTTACCTCATCATTTGTGACATGCTCATCCAGGACAGCGTCAAAGCAGAATTCATGTTTCTCAACATAGGCAGTCAAGTCCACCTTTTCATTTCAAAACAATCAGTCCTTTTGAGTTCAAATGTGAGACTTAAAAAAGATGCAGAATGGACCTCCACAACAATGTCAAACTGTAATATCAATCTTCATAAGTGATTTTTTTGAACAAATTGTGAAGAGCATAAGATAACAGCAAACAAACCTTTAGCTTGGGCTCATGGACAGTTAATGAATTCTCATTTACAGTCACAATATCGTCCTCCCTTCGAGCTATCTCTTTCTTGTTTAAAGGTCTTTTGCGTACCTAAGATGAAGATGATGTAAAAGATTATGATGCAACTTCCCAGCACTTACTTTCAATAAAGCAAATAAGCTAGCCTTAAATTAGTCCTAAATAAGATAGAACAAAGACAAAGGGCATTAATGACGCAACATGAAGAACCATGCCATACGATCATATAGCATTAAGAAACTCTCTTAGTCACTAATAACTACATAGCAACTCCAACAGTAAACTACATATTACTTTCAGATTGTATCTAAACACGGGTGATCAAAATTAAAAAGGACTTGCAACTTAAATATGCCTCTGCATACACGCACACAAGCACACATCTGGACTTCCACAAGCATGTATACAGAGTCCACCAAGGGAGAACTTTTTTTGGCGGCGCGGGGGGAGACAGATTATATTGGTAAAACCAACTTACCACAACTTTAATTTTTGCCACATTTGTTTCCCTTGTGTTGCTTTCTTTTTCACTTGTAGGAAATGGAATTGACAAGTCGGTATCAGCTTGCTCTTTTTGCTGTCTGCCAGTAGTGACATCAAAGCCACTTTCACCTCCCTTTGAGAGAGCTGGCATGAATGGTGATGGCTCAAACGGCTCTGAAATGACATGCTGTCAAGAAGGTGATGGCAACATTTTGATTAAAATGTGAAGATGGACAACAAAACAATCCATTTGAGCAAGTTTATGCTCCTTTTCCTATCAATAATTCCATTCTAACTATGAAAATGCAGTAACTAACTTAGTCAGGGCTCAAATGGGCAAAAGGTCAATAAAGAAATACCATATCAGAATCCTTTAGGCATCATCATAATCCACAGGTTTTATGAACCTGATTTCTTAAATTAAGCGCAACTAAATAATTTATTTGGTAATGAGGCAGTGATACCTTCACTTCAAGGGAAAATATTACAGTACAGGGTGACACATGCTACACGAGGGAATAAATGAAAACAATATTACAGTCATCAATACATAGATTAGATCCTCAAATACACTTATTTCACCACTAGTTTTGGATGTTATTAGCCTTTATACTGACACATGTACTGGCAGATGAATGGTATGAAGGAGAAGCAGCCCAGCAACACTACCAACCATCAAGCACAATTACTCAACCCTCAGGCCAAGAACAGAACAAAGCAACGCCAAAAGTGGAAAAAGGTCTTAGATTGCGAAAGGCCATGGAATCAAAAAAAGTTTCTTATGCTGCATAAATGGATCTATTCCTTATGATTGAGGAACCACACCTCAGATAAAAGCTCAGTGTCGTCCATGGCATGAAGATCTAAAAGGCCAGCTCCAAAGTCCCCCCTGAAATCCGGGGAATAAAAGCCATCCAATGTAGCCATACCAGCCAAAGTTTGTCCAGTCGGGGTGTAAGGCTCAGAACCAGATTCTCCACCTAAATTGAGGTTTCTCATTAGCTTGAACAGCCTCTGCTTCTCTTCAGCAGATTGCGCCCCATAACCCTTTGACAATGAATTGAAAAAAAAAAGTAATGCATAAAGCTCCTCAAGCACATGTTCAGAGTTTAAATCAAACACTCAAAAAATAATGAAAACAAAGAATGACTAGACGGAGTAACAACCAGTCATTAAAGACCGATCAACCTGGCCTACCGACCTTCAAATAACAAGTCACACAAAATAGCAATAAAAGTGTTTTGTTCATACAAGTGTCAAAAAATTATGATCTAGTCGTCTACTTAAAAAAAACTAATAATGTAAAAATTCCATTCCAATAAAATAGTTCACAAAATTAAACGTGTTAAAAGATTTAAAAAGGAACTGCTCCGCCCTGAAGCAGCCCGGCCCTCAAGTCAAACACTTAGATGACAAGATGGATCAATGAGCGTAACCAACTGAGAAGCATGGCTTAGCAACAGCCAAAACTTCGGTTGGCATTCTGCATCAAAAATAATAAATAACAAAAGAATATGCAAACCAAACAACTAACTGACATACAAAGAATCCAAAAACGTCTACCTGCATCAAAATATTGGGAAGAAGCCGCTGATCAATGCCTGTGGAAGCCAATGGAGAGGCCAGATGCTGCAAGCCGGCCGACTGGAGCCACCGCGCCATGACTGCATCGCCGGCATCCGTAGCGGAGCCGGCATTATGCAACGAAGCGCCGCCACCGGCATGATCATAGAGCGCGGTTGCAGCCGCAGCATTGCTCTGCTGCATCTGGCCACCAACGTGGCGCTGCGATCGCCTTTGCGGAGCCAATTTTCAAGATCTAATTTATCACCGCTACACACACCACGAATCACAAAATTAAACACAACCAAAAAAACAAAAAACCGCAAAAATTCCTAAATGCAAAACGCCTAGTGATCTAAAGAAAAGAATCGGAGCAAGAACGAAACTCACGAGAGTAGGAGAAAATTCGAAACCGAAACAGAACATGAAAGCAAGCGAGTCCTCCGAACCGGAATCCTCAGTCCGAATCCACAACTTCCTCAAACCGAACCGAATCCGATCCGAATTTCAATTTCAACAGCTAGTGACGGAACTTGAAAATCTTTACGATCTCTACGCGCATTGAATGAATGTCTGTAAAGAAAGAAGTAGCGGAAGAAGCCGAAGAGCAATATACGTTCTTGATCCGCGAGAGATTCAGATCTGAAACAGAGCAAAACCCTAGAAATTGCTTTTTGGCGAAGTGAAAGGAAATGGGGAGCGATTGATTTGAATTTTTCGGTCTCTGTTTGTTGGAAAAATTGGCAGAGATTGTTAATGCTAGAGGGCTCTCTCAACGGCAATGACAGATGAAAAGAACAAAGTTATTATTAGCCCATTTCTTTCTTTTGGATACAACATACTTTTCTGAGATTGACATAAAGAAACATTTATTTTTATTAATTATTATTATTTGAAAAAAATTAATAAGAGGGAGTTAATTCTGGCGACGTGTCGTCGGGGATACATTTAGTTTGTTGCCAATTAGCTTCTTTTTGTTTTGTTTCTTCAAAAATAAAAATTTTATTTTTTTTTTCTTAGTTTTAAAAATAAGAGAGTAAGAGTAGCGCTCCACAATTTTGTTAGAAAATATTATCTTTCTCTTAATAAAATTTTTGAACTGTTTAAATAATTACAATATAATTTAGATTTTCTAAATAAAAGGAGTACGTTTAGCCTTATAGCATACTCCAGCACACTCGAATTAAGACCTCACAGTTGGTACATTCGATGCATTATTATTACACCATAATATACTGTAGTTGTTTTATTTTTTATTTTAATAAAATAGTTAAATAAGAAGGTTCTTATAGTCAAATACAAAGAATTACATAAAATCACTGTATAAGATGTATAAAATTATTTCCACTAAATTTGTCATTAAGCAATTGATCAAAACAAAAATTTTCATTCGGTTAACTTCACAAATATAAAAAACGTCACCAAACCGTTTATCATACTGCAGATTCTCACTGGTTCATCATACGTTTTACTCCATCATTTGACCTTGTGACCTCTACGTACCTAAAATACCATCATGTTCTGTCACGCTTATGTTTTAAACGTGGTATTTTTTAACGGCTCAATCCTCATTATCATATAGTATTGATGAGGTAATTGAATTTAGGATTTAACTTAATCAGATATATACAGTCAAAATTTTTTATCCAACTTTTATCCTATGGAAACGCTCTCCTCCATGTTTATATTACTCCGCGTATTACATTAATATAGTCTAAATATTTTCACTCTATATATATTCTGAGCTATTTTCGTTATTATTCGCTTTTATATTTTTATTTTTGATATTTATTTGAAAGGGATAATAAGGTTATGTGAAATGCTAGCACATAATTGTTGTTGCCTTTTTTTTTTCGTTTTCTTTGGTCCAACAATCATATTGTTTGAAAATTCAAGATTATTTTACAAAAATGTTTCATAATAGTAGAAATAATAGATGAAACCGTTATTTTAAGTAATAGCATCTAGTATTTGTATGATTTATTTGTGAAACTTCTTGGCAAAAAAAATCCCTTCAAGTTGTAGTTAATAAAGTTAAATCGCACAAAACCTAACTTCATAAAAACGCACGACTTAGCAGCTTTTTTCTAGTTTCTTTTTTCAAATTCAAAACCAAAAGGTGGTTTTTTTTTAAAATCATGATATAAATTAATATTATATATGTTTGGAGTGATATTATGTATCACTTATGATTTAATTTTTTATTATAAAAATTACATTTAAAGTAACATTAAATATTACTTAATATTTATTTTTTTTTGTAAAAATTTAGTTTTTATAAAAACAAATAAAACCCAAACCAAAACCATCAGATAGTTTCTCTTTGGAACATTGTTAACTATTTTTTCATGCAGTTCTCCTGATGTTTGTTTTGTACTAAATAGCAGTGTCCAATTATAATTACGTGGGTTAAATTTTATATTATAATTAGGGAACGATTAAAAATAAATAGATCAAACATTCGACTTTTTTTATAATATAATGTTAATAAACTAACTGCAGAATATAGCGAGTTCAATTAAGTATTATTGTACAAATGAACATTGTAATGATACCGTGTGACCAACCGATCTAAAACGACTCGACGGTTGGATATGAACACATTCACACATTTTGCATAGTAAGAGGACCATTTTTTCACCAAATCGGCTTTTGATGGTCGAGTGATTTTGGGGAGAAAAAAAAAAGAGCAGCATTTTCCTAAAATAATATTTCTCCTACCGTGTAGACGTCTATTCGTTGTCATAAAATAAAGTAATATCACTTATCCTTAGCGGACAGTGTCAGAAATTGTCATAAACATAAGACAGAGAGATGCAAATTCGCAGATGACAATTGTTAGGACGGCAACAATACCGGATTATTACCAAATCTACAATTAAAAATTTGTAGAACTGAAGGGCAGGGCCAGATTATTTGTTTGGATTGGCCTGCAATTTTCTTTCTGTGATTACTGGGTTTATTTTCATTGCACTGAAGTCTAGACCAAGTAAGAACAATCATCCCATAAAAATCTTGCATTGGATTCTGGAACAATGATAACATAGTGTTTGTCGTGGCTGCTGCAAATGTTTCATTTCAGAGTAGCAAATGGCATGTGATGCCGAATACCCATGCCATTTGTTTGTTTTATCCCTATGCTATTCGTGGCTGTGGCTCTGAAATACATGACACTAGAATTTTTCTGTGGGGCTATTTTATTTTGTCTTGCTTCTATTTTATATTAATTTATTATTAGTTTTGGATGGGTGGGTTGCTTAATCCAATTCCAATCGAAATATGGTTAAATCGGAAATGGGTTTTTACACGTCAAGAGTGCGTTATGTTCTCTACCGTGCATTTTACAGAAGGGGAAAGATAAAAAAGTGAAGATAAAAATCAAATTAGTTCTATTGTACCTTTTATCTTTGGATATGAAGAAAGTAAATAGAAAAAGAAAGAATAAAAAATATTACAGTAATAATAATATTATACTACTCTCGATTGTAGTTCTAAAATACATGACACTAGAATTTTTCTGTGGGGCTATTTTATTTTGGCTTGCTTCTATTTTATATTAACTTATTATTAGTTTTGGATAGGTGGGTGGTTGCTTAATCTAATTCCAATCGAAATATGGTTAAATCGAAATGAGTTTTTACATGTCAAGAATGCGTTATGTTCTCCACTGTGCATTTTACAGAAGGGAAAAGACAAAAAAAGGTGAAGATAAAGATTAAATTAGTTTCACTATATTTTTTATGTTTAGATACGAAGAAAGTAAATAGAAAAAAATAAATATAAAATAATACAGTAATAATGATATTATAATTGATAAAAAGTAATGATTAAAAAGTTGTGAGAAAGAAAATAAATAGTAATTTGTGAGTAAAAAAGTAAAAGATAATTATTTGGATTGATAAAAAATAAATAAAACAGAAAATAAATAAAAAATATTTTCCTTTCATTTTATTTTCTTTTTCCAATAGAAAATTGCCAAACAGCTTTAGGTCCAACAGTTGCGAGTCTGTCCAAAATTCGATACTCTTTAGTTCAAATTTAATGGTAAAACTATAGTGTCTCTTAATCTTATATTACTATTCAAAACCTGCGAGATTCATAAAATTAAGTGCCTCTCTAGATGTTATAAATAAGATAGTTATTATCTTTCACATGGTAAACTTTTCAGATTCCTACCACTTTTTCATTTCGTAGCCTTTGAATTTTTTATTAATTTAAACACCAGAATACTAATATCAAATTTCACACCTTAATCATAATTGTGTCTTATAAATGTTAGATCTCAGCCTAGCTCTGCCCATACCAACTCCGATAATTTTCGTCACGGAAAATTTTCAGCCGCTAGTAATTTCCATGACCTTATTAGCAGCGAATGTACTCCTCATAAAACTTGCAAAAGAATTTCCAAACCTCTCGGAGTCATGGAATCCTAACAGTGTCTTCAGAGGTCAGACCTCTAGGTTCTCCGAATCAAGAACTGAGATCTCAACATAACATAAACAAGCGTCCCAATAGTCTTTGGCCCAAATTCTTTAGTTATAGTGAAACGTGATGCCAACTTGGTACTGTGTGTAATATTTAAGGAAAGTGTTGGCAAAATAATAGAGAAAGAAAATGAGAAATGATGAACACAACAATGTCACTGAACAAAAAAATTGGGGCCCGTGTTTCCGTGCAATTTTTATGCAGTATTAATTTTCTTTTTTTTTTTTTTTGATCTGAGCAATATTAATTTTCTTAAATGGCAACTTTTTGCTGTATTTGTCTATTAGTTTGCTCTTCCCATTTGTTTGGTAGGATGGTTGAAAACTACCCATCAATGGCAGCTTCATTGTACAATTAAGCATGAAATTTAAGGGAAGTTCGTAGAGATATCTTTATCTTTGAATTGAGTTACATTAACTAAATGTTATTTTTTATTATTTAATTCTTACACTAAATAACTATCTAGAGTTAAAAATAGATATGAATAAAGTAATAATAAGGATCTTAATATAATTTAAGAAAAAACAAGTATATTTTGCAACTGGGTGCATTTAACTAAATTATATTAAGCTTTTTCTCAAAAAAAAAAATATTGAGGTAATGTTTTATAAACCAATATTTATCTGTTTATCAAAAATAGGGCATAACCTATCATACTGGTGGGCCATATGAACCACAAAATACTGGTGGTGGTGATGGATATCAAAGTGGGCCATTTTAGAAAGACACCCTTTTCAATGTTGGCCTAACCTATCATATATTCATATCTTGTAGTGTACTTCTGTTTAGAATAAAGCCTTGCTTTAGCTCAAAGTATGTGAGGTTGAGATCCAATAATTTTAGAGTGCCAGTTTGAAAATTTGAATTAAAGTCTGCCGATTCCTAGGCATAATTAGCCTTTTCCATTCCTTCTAGCTGCCATCCATGATCTTATCTATTAAGAAGCACCGGTAGACCTCCTTAAATACACCGTGGACTATATCTTTACGCTTAATACATTATTAAGCATATAATTAATTGGCCTCGTGTTTGTTGCTACGATTTATCAATTATAGCTATTACAATTAGGAAAATAGTAGGCAGGAATACTTAAATAGTAATAATGATACGAGTAAATTTAAAAAAAAAAGATAAATTATTAGACGTAATTAAATGAACTGTTCAACTATTTTATTATTATTTAAAATTAAGTTATATAATAAAATTTTTATAATTATATATGATTTAGTAATAAGTCTCACTCAACAACTTAAATTTTTCAGTGAAATAACATTGAACATGATCTTAAAATTGTTACAGATTACGGCGTGTATAATGAGTTTTCATGTAAATACACATAGACTTTAATACATAATTAGTTGATGAATATGATCTTATAATTTAAATTTTTTAGTTTAATGATTTTTTAAAAGTACGCAAAAAAGTATACAACCTCATCTACCAACATACTTATGAAATTGACTCGTGGAAGCTGATTTGAAAATTAAAAAAAAAAATACTGAATATTGTGATTTAGTGATTAAAAGATTTTATTCGTATTATGAAGTGATAGATTCAAATTATTTTTTTTAGTGTGAAAAGTGAAAATAAGCTAAATGACAACCATAAAGAAATAAATAAAAATTAAGTTAGGTGATGGTGCTATCTCTTAATAAAATCATACCAACTAAATCTGCACGAAGAAAATTATGTAAGTCTATTTGAAGAGAAAGGTCCATAGAAGCACCGAGTAAAGTCATTAAATGAGTACAAAAATTTTTCTCTCTCAACGTGTGTTGTAGTTGATACTATCAGGAAAAATTAACAAGCTGTAAACAATCATATATGATAATTCTGTACTGATCAAATTCCCAACCCTTGCCAAATACCTTTTGGAGAGCAAGCAAAGAGTCGGTTTCAACAATAATATCATGTAGTCCCCTCTCTCAAGCAAGTCTCAAAACCATGTGTAAGGCCCTACGTTCAGTTCGTATCGCCCAAGACACACCAGTAAAACCAAACATGAAATTGCCACTTGCATCTCTAGCCACTCTCCCAATACCTGCTAGGCTCGGCGCTCCTTTTGTGCATCTGTCGACATTCAAGTTAACTGTTGTAATACTTGGAGGCTGCCAACTGATTAAGGTAGAACTCTGTTGTTGTCTAGTCCTGAATAATCGGTGATGCTCCTCAGCAGATGAGTAGAAATCAAACACTTCCATCGCTCTTCTTCTGACATCCAGAACATCCCTCGGCAAAGAGCTATCTCCAGCAAATAACCTACTGTTCCTCCAATTCCAAAACTTCCATAAAGTGACAATGAAGAGTGCTTAGAATGAACAACTCCAGAAGTTGAGTATTTGCTTAATTAGTTATGGAGTATGCCTCTCAACCGGTAAATGAAGGTGCAAAACTCACTTAATTTCACTTTTTTTTTTTCTAAATACTTAATTAGTTCTTTACTGACAAAAAAAAAAAAAAAAAGAACAACCCCAAGTAGCAGTCACATCATTCAAACACCCAACTTTAATCCAATCCATGAAGCAAGAATCTGGATGAAACTGAACTGCAATTCCGTTAAACAGACCATCCCACAAAACTCACAATTTCCAGATTCACCAAGTTGCCGAATAAACCATTGCTCGTTAGTAAACAATATTTTATGTCAACCAAGCTAAACAAAACCGCGCAGATACTGTGGTACCGGTATATATTCAAATTATTGCCAACGCACTTGACAAAAAAAAATATAAGTCTCACCTTATACAGTTATGGGAGAGATTGATAACTTTTGTTGAGTACTGTAGGATTGTTTCATCTATGAATTTAATACAATAACATAAACCCACATTATTTTTTAATTTTTGTAATGAAAGAAAAAGAGTTTTTGGAAGGTAAAATATAACAATTTTATCGTCAAATTGAGTCTACGGCTTGATGAATGGTGAAGAATCTCCCCCTTCTAGGTCTTGAGGTAACTCCCTTATCCTCGGCCTTAATTCCAAAATTGAAGGACACCCCACCAGCCCACCTTATTTTGACTCGATCGAAACATGCGTGGCAGCATAAGAGATGTGAATAAGTCCACTTGTTATTCGTGGTTTCTTACAATGGAAGATTAAACCAAGGAATACTTATATTGGATTTTCTTGCACTTCAAACCCCTACATATAGCATTTGAGCATAATCTTGGCGTCTAAGTTTGAATTAAGGATTCTCTTAAACTCATGTTTGAATTCAGAGCCACAGAAAAGGAAATAAAGCTGACACATCTCTTCCTTCTTGAGCACTGTCCTGGATTGCCAAATTATTGCAAGAATTTACCTTACGAGTTTGATTCGGGAACAATAAGAGAAAGATTTTACTGTTCCAACTTTCCATTCGTCGAAAAGTCGAATGCAGTCATTTCGCAATTGCCGTTGTGAAAAATTCTAACCTGAACATGCCAAAAAAAAAAATCAAAAGAAAGGAGCTTTTCTTAGGTCTTATTTTGGAATCATGTGAATTACAAGATACAAAGTTATCCTGTTATCTTGCACTCTTTACTTGGAACCAAAAATTTCACATCAACGTCGTCCAAGCAAATCACCGACAAAGGTTAAGGCAGTCATTAAATATAATTCTCCTCCACTCAATTGCAATTTAAACTTTCTTTTTTCTCAATTGAACTGTGACATATATAATAAGAGTAATTCTCGGATCAAGATTTTGAAAACAAAAATCTAATTTTTAACTAGTGAAATATTTCCAACAAATCATCTATCTTATTTCTAATGACTCGATGGTTTTCTCATCGATGGTTTTTTTTTTTTTTTTTGTCAGAATCTATTGTATTTTTCACCCTATTTGAACATTCAAATAAAATAAAGTGTAGGCCCAAAGATAAATTTGTACGCTGGGCCATGGGAAAGCCAGGCCGATTGTAGAAGCCTACAAACTTGTACCAAATTAGAAGTTCAATTTGATTTAGAGCCAGTGAGACGAAAAAAATGGAAGTTCAAGTTACAAACAAAAAAAACAAAGGTTCATCGGAAGTCCGTCATCGTTTAATCAGAAGTTTAGATGCGTTAAATAATTGCTGAAAGATCTTTATAGTCTTTCGAGATCCTCCTCAGATCGGTTCAAATTAGTCAGCCAATTAAACTGGATATTGGACAGTTTTAGACCAAAAAAAAAAAAAAAAAGCTAAGGATTCAGTAACAGTGATCAAAGCCATTTTACTCCTTGTTCTTCTTGTTGTATTTCGTCTGGCTTTGCAATAATCTTTGTGGCCAAGAGAACCATAATCGTCCGTCATTGTTGATCTTTTCATTCTATGTCATTCTCTTCATCCTAATAATCCTAAGAATACCACTACCTAACAAAACATATGAAGCAGACGTTGTAGCAAGAACAGGACAGCAAAATATTCCTACCAAAAATTGCAAGTTCCATTTTGCAGTTGGTGTCTCCACTTCGAGTGGTACAATTGTGGAGAGGCTGTTTAAATAAATGTTCAATCAACTTATTTGGTCCACGCTAGTCAAGATGAAATATGCCAACAAAGAAAAACACATCCGGGATATGATCCTGGGAAGAAGATTTTCAAAAAAAAAAAAACAAAAGAAATAGTATTCGAGTAAATTAGAAATCTGGGGCTTGCCAGGTCTTTTTTTCGTTACATTTAAAATAGGGCTTTTTTCTGGTTTATTTACCAAGATTTATTGTTAAATGATAATTAATTATCTGAGGAGTCAAGAATGTATTTTTGTACTACAAGTCAATTTTTAGCATACTTTGTTCAAAATAAATAAACAAGTTTAAAAAATTAGTTTAACCACGTTGGAATTACTAAAAAAGTTACATTTTCTAAGAAAAAATTACCCAAAATACTGTATGAATGTCGCTGAATAAATTTTATGTACAACCAGTTGAATTTCATGTGTAAAAAAATAACACTAATTTTTTTTTTAGTTGCACTTAAAATTGAGATAATTACGAAATAAAAATACAACTAATTACATTCAAACAGTATTTTAGACAATATTTCATCTGAAAATATAACAGTATTTTAAATAAAAACACAACTTATTTAACGGTGCAAACAACAGTATTTTAAATAAAAACACACAACTTATTTAACGGTCCAATGAGTTTGCACTAAATTTTTTCCATAAAAAATTTTGGTCAAGAGGAGAAAGACGGAAGGGGAAAGAACAAGGAAAAAGCGGGAAAGCCGAAATTCAAAAGAAAATTGAGGGGGTGGGGCACTGGCATCCGTATGTCCAAGTGAAAGAAAAAATCCGCTGCTTTCAGCCGGTTTGAACCTGAAATCCTTAGTAATGGAGGATACGATTTCAAGAATCATCTCAGGCCTCGAAGCTACCCACATCAACAACGACCGCTCACCTCCGTCGGCAGCGGCGACGGCGCCAGCGCCACCGATTTCCCTCGCAACTCTCGAGGATCTCCAGTCGCTTCTTGATTCCAACGACCCGCAATTTCTCGACCAGTTCTTCTCCGATCTCTCCACTAAATCTCTCTCCCCTTCCTCTCTTCTTCCTCCCCTCACCGCCGCCATGGACTCCGGCCCCGGCCATCTTTCTCTATTAGCCTCCAAAGCTTACCTGTCTCTGTTGCTCTTTCCGAATTCCCCAGTTTTCACTCTTTTCACCCCCGTGGCTTTCCTCTCCCTCCTCCGCTCCCTCCGCCGCTCCCTCAAGCGAGACGCTCGCGGAGGAGAGGGCTCTTCATCCGGTTCCCGCGGGGTCCAGGCGAAGAAAAGGAAAGGAAGGTCAAGAAATAAAAAGGTGAGAAACGAGTGCGATAGTGGTGATGATTGTGGGAGCCAAGAGCTTGAGGAGTTTGATATTAAATTGTTTTTCGGTGTTCTTGAAATGTTGGGATTGCTCTTGGATTTGGTTCATCTCAGTCGATTTCCCGATTGTTTAAAGTCGATGGTTCAAACCGTAGTTGACATTCCGGTTTTGGGCATTGAATTGTTTGGTAATGTGGGGAATTTTAGTAGGCTGAAGGACTTGTGTTCGAAGGTTTTGTGTCAAGTGTTGAAGCCTGAGCATGGAGAGGAAGAGAAGACAGCATCCGAGATGTTGAAGTCGTTGACACCGTTGATTTTGGCAGCTAAGTCTCCGTCGAGGAATTTCGCTCTGGGATTTGTGAAGGATTTGATGATGAGTGTGGCGAAGACGAGTGATGGTGTTAAAAGATCTGCTGTGAATTTGCCACGCTATTTGGCACAAAAGGCGCAGGAGAAGGCAGAGCCAAGAGCCCTCGCTGTGGAGGCGATAATGGAGGTTGTTAAGGCTATGGATATGGATGATCAGATTGGGTTTGCTGGGTATGTGGTCAAAATGACTCAGGGGAAGGCTAATCTTAGGCTCCTTGGGGTGGATTTGATCTTGAATTTAATGACGTTACTGGAAGATCCATTTGGGGCGAATACGGGCTGTGAAGTGCAGCATTCATGGGGGTTTAATTGCTTAGAGTCATTGATTCAGCGCTGTTCTGATTCAAGTGCTGGAGTTCGGGCTCGTGCTCTGTCAAATATGGCTCAGTTGGTGGGGTTTCTCTCTGGTGATGACGTGAATAGTGCAGTCATGAAGGAAGCAATGGGATTTGGAGAAGTAAGAAGGGACAGAGTGGAAGGTGGGGTGAATGATTTGTTGAGGAAAAGGTGTATGGATGAGAAGGCAAATGTTAGGAGGGCTGCACTTCTTTTAGTTAGCAAGTTGACTGCTCTTTTAGGTGGCGACTTTGATGGTGTTGTGCTCAAAACCATGGGAATGGCTTGCTCAGATTCCCTTGTGAGCATTCGAAAAGCTGCAATTTCGGCTCTTTCAGAGGTTAGTTAGCTCTTGTGCTTAATCCAGTCTTTTGCAGTTTAACCAGTGTCTTGTTCTGTTGCATGATGCTCATTGCCCGTCAATCTCTTGGAATGTATCGCAGATGTGTAATTCATTTGTTTGCAGTAATTTACACACCCTGATGCCAATCCACATTAAAAGGCCTCCAGAGAAAAATGTACTAGAGTTGCCTTAAACGTTTTAATGAAATTTCATGTTTCAAAAGCTACTTACGGATGTGACAAGGATAAGCAGTGCTGTGACTGCATTGGTGAAATTGCATTATTGGTGGTCTTTCCAAACTCATATGAGATCTTATTTTTATGTCACCTACAATCCCAAGCTTCAGACTTCAGAGTCATTAACGTGAATCTCGATCCATCATCCTGTTTAATGTATTGTGTTTAGGTTTACACAATTTATTGGCCATAACTCACGAAGCCCTTATTTTTCTTGATTCAGCAATATTTTCTAGAAATATGTAGGCTACATATATTGGATTTCATATTTTATCTGATATGCTGTGAAGGTAAACGGGTATCATATCTCTGCCCATGTTGGTGTTCCTGCCCCAATATTTTTCCATTCCTTTGAAATCTTTGTCTGTGAGAAAAGTTCTAATGTTTATTTCCTGCTTATGTTGGATAATACCCAATAATTGTAGGCATTCAGAAAATTTTCAGATGAAAGTGTAATGATAGAGTGGCTACATTCTGTTCCACGTTTAATAACTGACAATGAATCTAGTATTCAAGAAGAGAGCGAGAACCTGTTTCTGGAACTGGTTATTGAGCACATTTCCAGAGCAGGATCTACAAGTGCAGCATGCAATGAAACCCCTCCATCAGACTCTAACTTGAAAGAAAAAGGAATAGAAATGGAGATGAACTTGAAATTCCCGGGAGTGTTGATTCTCTTGAAAGAGATCTCCAATGGAGAGGTGACACCTTGGGTGAAGAAAATCTGCACAAGCTTAGGTAAGAAGAAAAGACTTAAGCCCAAAATTGCTGCTGCACTACAGAACATCATAAGGACTTCTGAATCTATTTGGCTGAGTCATTCCATGCCGATAAATAAGTGGACGGCTCCACCAGGTGCTTGGCTTCTTCTATCAGAGGTGTCAGCTTACCTTCCAAAAGCAGTTGACTGGGAGTTTCTTCATCATCATTGGCAGCTTCTTGACAAGCATGGAGAGGCCAATATGATTAAGAGCCCACATGCTAGAGAGTATTTGCATGAATATGAAGAGACCATAGAATCCAGTTCTGTTGCATGGGCAGCGGATCGTGTTTCTCTTCTGCAAACAATCTCTAATGTTTCTGTGGAACTGCCCCCAGAACCTGCAGCTGAGTTAGCTCATCACTTGCTCAAAAGGATTGAAGAGTTCAAAATGCATTCAACAGAGGTACTTTTATTTCTCTATCGATCAGGGTACTTAAAAAGTAGCATGCTTTCTTTTTACTTCTGCTCAAAAGAAATGGAGAATTCAAAATTCATTAAACAGAGTTACTTTTACTCTGTTGATCAGGGTACTCGAAAAGGAGCAGGCTTTTTTTTTTTTTCCTTCTGCTGCATTCTTTGTGATACATTATTTTCCACTGTACAGCTCAGGATAATTGCTTGAGTTGCCCTGATTTTCATATGCATCAGGTTTTGTTCATCCCAAGTTTTCAACCTGGGTTATGAATCCCTCAGTTGATTCAGGAATTCAACAAATGCCTGCTTCAAATTTTCTAGTTGCACTAGATAATGTCTTTTTTTTTTTTTTCCTTTCTGGTGATGCATTGCATGTGAAATTGTGCCTTACCTTAAAGCTTTCTTAGAAATAAAAGTCTGTCAAAGAGTTTAAAGCTTCCAGACAATATGGACTTCATTCCTCCAATATTTATTCCTTGAAAGCAGCTTTAAGTGATGCTGCGTTCTTTTTCATAGTCGTTGATTTTCATGTGAGAGAGTCATGGTTGACGTGTTCACTTGAACTGTTCTCTATTTAACAGTATGGAGGTACATGAAGATGTTCTTTACCCACGATGGATAATTGTAGTTAGTATTATCAGTACTGAAAGAAATATTCCCAAATGATCTACGTGACCAAAAGTAGCCAGTGTCAAGTTGCACAAATAATGTCTTGCTGCTTTATACGTTATTGACTTTGTCACAAATCATGGTAGGTTAATGCTCACGTGAAAGCACTCCGAACATTATGTAAGCGGAAGGCTTTGAGTGCCGATGAGGCTGAGGCCCTTGTGATGAAATGGGTGAAGCAAATCCTCTCTAAGGCTTATCCAATTTTAGAAAAGTACATTACTGGGAATTCAGAAGAAAATGACAAAGAAAATTTCCTCACACCGCTTAGAAGTGGGAACAGAAGGGGCAAAGGTGCAGCAGCCAATTCCAGATTACTGTTGGAAGCAGTAACTGCAGTTTACACCATTGGTTGTTTGGTTATTGTTTGTCCTTCAGCTGATATGAGTAGCATTGTTCCTCTGCTACACACCATTATCACTTCAGATGATTCACAGTCAAAATTGAGTAAATTGCCTGGCCCTAAAATCTCCCTGAAGCAAACTGGTCCCTCTTTGTACATTCAAGCATGGTTGACAATGGGAAAGATTTGCTTAGCAGATGGGAAACTTGCAAAGAGCTATATTCCTTTGTTTGTGCAGGTTTGATGGCTTCAACAGAAATCTTGTTGAATTTACCTAAGAATCTCATCACACGAATTTTTTTGTTAATGTTTGAAAATGTTCTTTTTGACTTGCAGCCATTTACAATTACTCACAAAGATTGTTTCAGCTAGTCTTGCAATATGAAAAATTCATACAATTGGAATTGTATTGGTTCTTTAGTTCTACTTCTGTGTTTTGCTTGATGCCTGAAAAATTTAGAGCTGTTAGAGAAACATATTTCTTTTTCCATGAACATGAATCACCTTATATCCCCAACCTCACTACTACCCATGAATTTTCTTACATAAACAGTTCATCTTGATGGCTATTTTCTGGTGAATAAAAAATTTGCTTCATTCTGAATATGTGCTGTGTGGCTCATGTCACAGGAGCTTGAAAAGAGTGATTGCGCAGCCCTTCGCAACAATCTTGTTGTCATAATGGCTGATTTTTGTGTTCGTTATACTGCTCTAGTTGACTGGTGAGACCTATAGGGAATTGATGGATAAGAACTACCTTTGCATGGTCTCTTCGACTAAAAAATGACAAGTGCTAAAATCTCATTCTAATCATACATTCTTGAAATCAACAGTTATATATCAAAGATCACCAAGTGCCTCAGAGATCCATGTGAACTTGTGAGAAGGCAGACATTTATATTGCTTTCCAGGCTGTTACAGGTGTATTTCTTTTCTGGGGCATTGTCATTTCTTATAATCATCATTTTTTTGGAAGTGAATAATCAATAGTAGAGCTTTCTTCTTTTCAATCTATTCTCATGTTTAGAGGGACTACGTAAAGTGGAGAGGAGTGCTCTTTCTTAGATTTCTTTTGTCTCTTGTTGATGAGTCAGAAAAGATAAGACAACTGGCTGACTACCTCTTTGGGAATATATTAAAAGGTTAGCAAGTCTTGACAAGTCACTCATCATATAAGTCAGTCACAATTCCTGGGTTTTGACTCAACGTGCATTACATGTGTGCAGTCAAAGCACCGCTTCTAGCATATAATAGTTTCGTGGAAGCTGTTTATGTTCTAAATGACTGCAATGCCCACAGTGGACATAGCAGTTCTAAGAATGCAAGGACAGATAACCGACAGTTTTCCATCAGGTAGGTGACTTTGATGCATAAATTGCTTAGGGAACAAGAGAGGGATGGGGATAGAGTGAGAAAGAGGCTTTCTGAAGCAGTTCAAGACTTTGTTTTTTGCAGGGGTAATGATGAAAGTTCAAGATCCAAAAGAATGCACATCTATGTTTCCTTACTGAAACAAATGGCTCCAGAACACCTCCTGGCAACATTTGCAAAACTATGTGCCGAGATCCTTGCAGCTGCATCCGATGGCATGCTCAATGTAGAAGATGCAACAGGACAGTCTGTTCTGCAGGTACCCTCTCTCTACAAGTCCAAGGGCCACACCTATAGTTGTAATTTCTATCCTCATGTTTCTTTTCATTCAGATGACCTATTATCATTTCAGCAGAATATTGGTGACCTAAGTTTTAATTCTTGCTGGATCTCCTGCTGAAAAGATGGCAGGACTTCTCACATTTATGTTCGCACTTAATTCCATAGCTCATAGGAACCGCACAAATTTGAGTTTGGTTGTAGGCTTAGATGGATTTATTAGATTTGTTATTTGTCTATCAATTTGGCTTTGCTGTTTATATTTTTCCCACGAAATCTTCATTCCAAAATTGGTGGAGCAGGATACCTTTCAAATTCTTTCCTGCAAAGAGATCCGACTTCCATCTGCCCGTGGATCACAGGCTGATACGGGCGACATAGAAGAAGAAACTGGAGATGGTGGAGCCTCCGCTTCAGCTGCCAAAGGAAGGGCCATAACTCAAGCAGTCAGGAAGGGCATTATCCAGAACACCATTCCAATCTTTATAGAGCTCAAACGGCTACTGGAAAGCAAAAACAGCCCCCTCATTGGTTCCCTGACGGAGTGTCTACGGATTCTTTTGAAGGACTACAAGAATGAGATTGATGACATGCTTGTTGCTGACAGGCAACTCCAGAAAGAGCTCATATATGACATGCAAAAGTACGAAACAGCCAAGGCCAAATCAACAGCTGCTGAGGCTGTTGCTGCATTTCAAAACCCAAGCAGCTTTGTTTCACCTGGTGGTGTTTCCAAGCCTACTCCGAACAAGTTGCCTGAAAAGTTGCAAAGCAACCCCAAAGTGGCTTCAGCAATGGCGGATGCTGCTGCTGCAGCTAAAGCCCGGTCTGTGCTTAGAGAGGTTAACAGGGGAGTATTATCACCACCGCTTAGCTCCCTTGGTGTTCCAAAGCTCAAGACTAATGAGCAGAGAAGTGGCGCTAGGAGCGATCGACCTATGCCCACGGACGTGTTGGAATCTTTGAGAAGAAGGCAATCCTTTGAAGATGAAAACTGACTGTTCTACTGATATTCTTCTTCCCATTTAGGCGCCATTGAAGCTCAAAGAGAGCTTTGAGGCCTTTGCATGGAGTTTACGATTTCCATTATTTATATCTGTTGTTAGCTATGATTCGTTTGGTTTATAGGAAGCAGACAACATTTTCTTCATAGAAAAGGCAAATTTTTGCCCAGCTCGTAAAAAGTTCTTTTGGGTAAGTAAAAGATATATAAGTAAAAGAATGTTACAGTTAAATTTTTTATTTCAGGTTACAAAAGGGTCACTTTTTTCCTCTTTCTTTGGTTTCCCAAAATAGATGATATTAATAATAGACCTGGTTATGTATGAGTTTAATAATATTTTTTAATAATTTATTTTATTTCATTTTATCTAAAAGAAAAAATAAAAAAACATTGTAATATTGAGTGTTATTCTTTTTAAAAATTTTATAAATTTGTTTGAAGAAAATAAAATGATTTTCAAGGAGAAAAAATAATTCAATTTTTTTTTTTCGTTTTTTCTCTTTTGAGAAAATTTTAGCATAATTCTTTTTTCCTTTTTAAGAAAAAATAGATAAATTTGAGAAATTTTCTTAATTTTTTTAAAAAAGGAAAATTTGAGAATAGTTTTTTAATTTTTTTTGTATTTTTTATTAGAACAATTTGTAATTATAAAAATGTAATTAGAGTCAAAATGGTACTATAAATCAATAGAATTCTTATTTGATTATAATTCCTAATCTTGTTATGATTATAATAAAATTTTGATAATTATAAGACATCTTAATATTTTTAATTTATGAATTTATAAAAGTCATTACGCGGCAAAAAGATAAAAGTTAACATTTTCTCTCAGCTTTGGTTTTATATATTTAATATAGATATAGATTAATGTAACTATGATCGTGGAGGAAAGAATTTTTTGGTATATTTTCCAATTTTTTGGGTGTGTTTGGATTTTAAGATGAGCGTAAAAGGAAATTATAAGAAAAAAAAATTATGAAAAAAATTAAAAAATAAATAACTGATATATTTGTTAACTTATTTGGACGTGATAAGAAAGTAAAAAGAAAGAAATTCGACAAATGTTTTTCTTAACAACAAAATATGAAGGTAAGGCATTCTTTGGTGTGTTTCAATTATGATAAAGTTGTGAGAAAGAAAATTGTGAGAAAGAAAATGATGAGAAATAAAAATGAAGAGTAATTTGTAAGAGAAAAGTTTTGAGAAAAAAAGATTGTTTGGATTGATGAGAAAGTTGTGAGAAAGAAAATAATTAGAAATAAAAATAAATAATAATTTATAAGAAAAAAAGTTATGAAAAAAAAAGTTATTTGAATTGATGAAAAAATTATAAGAAAAGAAAAAATGTGAGAAATAAGATGTAATGATTGTATTTTTTTCTAATTGGTTTCTCACCAACTAAACACAGCTTAAATGAATAATAACCTTCTACGCCTAATAACAAGGTAAATAAAGAAGTGAAAATTATTTTACTATATATGACATGTCTAAAATATAATGGTAAAGAAATTTATGAAAAAGAAAATTGTTGAAAAAAAAGAAAATAAATAAAGTAATTTTTTTCATGTTTGGATTATATTAAAGTAGTAAAAAAGAAAATTAAAAAAAGAGACATTTTTTTTTTAGGAACCAGGCCTCATGCAATGGTAAGAAAAAATAACTTATGGTTATGAAGTATTTATAAAGTTGTTGAAAAAAAAAGGTACTAATAAAAGTTATGGGTAAGGGTAATAAGGTAATTTTACCACTCTATTCTGTTTCATCACCAAAATTTATAAGAACATGAACGGTGTGTATGGTGAGAAAGTTTTTTAATTCTTCTAGGTGTTTTCTTTGTTTTTTTTTGGTCAATTTTGGTGTTTTCTTTCTCACAGAATTATTCAAACGGGGTGAAGCGTACTTTTCCATTACTTCTGTTTCTCTTCTTTTTTTTTTTTTTTTATAAAAAATCCTATTAGATATTTGAGACATCGGATAAAATTAAATTTCTCATCTTTTTCATTTGCACACTTTTCTTACGTAAACAAACCGGTTGTAAATCTTTTCGAGTAATCAGAAGGGCTCAACGCGCTCCCTACACAAACGGGTTGGGTCCGGCTGGTTTTGGATGTAGTTCTTTCAAATTTTAGGTTACCTAGAAAGTCATTCGCCTTGTGGATTTCGGATTTCGAGTGAGATTTTAGATTATGGGTAAGATTACGTGGGTATATAATCTATTCGATTATATTTAATAATTTATTTATTTATTTTTAAATTTAATAATTTATATAATTTAGTTCTTATTTTAATCTCGTATAATTTATACTTACCAAATATTTTGAGGTCTGAATTTACTAAATTTTAAAAATTTTGAATTTTCGATCATTTTAAACGTAGGAGTTATTTGAATCTAGGGTTATATTGGTTTTAGGTCAATTAAGTTATGAGTCATTTATTATTTTTAAGAGAAAAATACTAAGTAGTAATAAATAATAACAAAATAATATAAATTATTGAATAATTAAAATATAAAAAAATTAAACTATATAATAAAACAACATAATTACTTTATTATTATTCAAAACTAAATTATATAATAAAACTTTTTTAAAAAGATGTTAAGATTAGTAGATGCTAGTACGCATATTAGAAGTTTAATGTTGTTTAATTAGAGATTTTAAATTCAAATTTTGAGAATGTAACCGCGTTAAATATTTATTAAAAGATTTTTAATCATTTTTCAATAGTCTATTCAGATCGGTCTAAATTAATTATATCGGACAGTTTTAGGTAAAAAAAAAAAAAAAAAAAGGAAGAAAGGACGTTGGGTGGAGTCGAATTACCCGAGCTTTTGTCATCGTGCGCGCTGCAGAGAAGTTTTTGTCAATTGGTCAAAGCATGATGTATCGCGGTTTCATAATTTCACTTTGAGCCTTTATAACTTGACGAAATAACAAGTAAAAACCGACCCATATTTGTTCCCGAATCCAGGCCGCGCCACGAATAAAATCGAACGCAAAGACTAACGTGTCGTTCGGGTCAATCCTTTTTCAAGCACCCGACCGCCCATGTAATTTCACTTTTTCTCTCACCCTCTCCCTCTGTCAGGTAATTCTGTCTACTGTCACTGTTTTATTTTTTTTTTCCCGACTTTTATCGTTAATATTCTTGTCTGCGATCAGAACGTTGACCTTAATTTCCATTCATATTGATGATTAAACTGTAATTTATTTTGTTGTTCCTTGCAATTTTACTGGGTACGTCTTTAATCATCATTTCCCTTTCGTTCAGACATGCTTTTGGTTTGTCATTGTCGATGTTCATTACCATGTTTCTGGGTTTGTTGAATTGTTGTGGGTTAATGTTGATTTTGGATTAGAAGTGCTTTTGTCTTCATGTCTGAAGTCAGTTCTGTTCAAATTTTGAAGTGGGCGTGATGCTTTAGAAGAGAAGAAGTGTAAATAGAAATTATGGATAGCAACAAAGATGAAGCACTAAGGTGTGTGAGGACAGCCGAAGAAGCTATTGCATCTGGTAATAAGGACCGGGCGTTGAAATTCCTTAAATTTGCAAAACGGCTTAATCAAGATTTGTCTGTTGATGAACTTCTAGCTGCTTGTGAGAAGCTTGATTCTGCGTCAAATTCGCCTTCTGGTGATCAGAAACATTCTGTTGGTAATGATGATGATAATAACGGGGCTTGTTCTGCAAAAATTGATGAGGGTTTAAATGGGGGGCAGAGTTATACGGAAGAACAGATGGAATTGGTGGGGGAGGTTAAGAGGAATAATGATTATTATGCGATTCTTATGCTGGAGAAGACTTGCTCGGTTGAGGAAATTAGGCGGGCTTATAAGAAATTGTCGTTGAAAGTACACCCAGACAAAAACAAGGCACCGGGATCTGATGAAGCGTTTAAGAAAGTGTCTGAGGCATTTAAGTGCCTGAGCGATAGTGACTTGAGGAGGCAGTATGACCAGATGGGTTTGGCCGAGGAGTCTGCGTATAAGCAGCAGTACAATGTTAGGAGGCCTAGGAGGAGGAGAAGAATGCATAACTTTTATGATGATGATTTTGATACGGATGAGATATTCAGGTCATTTTTTGGTCACACAGACATGTTTAGGGCACAGCACGCTTATAGGACTAGGGGGATGGGTAGTCAACATAGGCAGGATTTTCATGGAGAAGGGCTCAACCTGATTCTTCTTCTACAGATATTGCCATTCTTGTTGATATTGTTGCTTGCTTATGTGCCCTTTTCGGAGCCCAACTATTCTTTGCATAAGAATTACTCCTATCAGATCCTCAAGACGACTGAGAAACATGGTATTGATTTCTTTGTCAAATCACCAGCATTTGATGAGAATTTTCCTCTAGGAAGTCTTGCTCGAGCCACTATTGAGGATAAAGTGATTCAGGATTACAAAAATATGCTTTGGCATCATTGTCGCATAGAAGTCCAGAGACGACACTGGAATAGAAATCTGCCTACTCCTAGCTGTGTTAAAGTACAGAATCTTGGATTGGTGTGAAGGTGAGCTTATTTTCCTTCTCTACTCATGACTATAATTTTTTTCTTTTTTTTGTTCATTCGATTCGAAATATGCTCTGTTGCCCACCATATTGTTATCTTGAATAATTTTTTCTTACTCAGTGCTCTCCAGTTTACTTTCCTATACAGCATGCCATTTAAAAAGTTGACTGGTTTACATGCTCCCTTATACTAGCTCATAAGAGGCATGCTGATTTTCGTGTCATTTTCACTGTATGGAGTTCTTGCTTGTGGTTGATTCCATGGTTGGTTTTTTAATCATCACTATATGGTAATAAGGGGCCATATTGGAATTTCATATACGTTGCCTTTCGGTTAATGCCATTTGCTCCATCTCTGGTTGTGGTATGCTGTTTCCATTGTGTTCCCTCTTTTCCAATCCGTTGGCAATTTGTTGGCTGTTGCAGATATTTGCAGAATATGCTGGCACGGAGAAATGCTTCTACACAGAACTGAGTTGATGAGCCCCAATATCCCACGGGGGCTCGCAGACGGAGCAAAATATTGTGGTCTTGTTTCCACGGTTGTTTTGTGTCTTTACCACCAATTTAACCCCTTTGGTCAAGGATTTACCCATCAAACAAGGGGATATCAGTGCCATTTCAGAGTGCAGCCTTTTATGTACCATTGCATGGGTAAAAACTTCCGATTCCTGTGCATCTTGTTTGGTGTTCGGCTCGGAGGCCGAATATATGTTCAATAATGACCTGTTACTTCGGCGTAGTTTGTTATGTGTCATATGTGTGCTTTTTACATGCCAAGATTCAGAGTTGCAAAGCTCTATTTTTGGGTGAGAATTGTTGTGGAACTTTGCGGCTTCTTGTGATCGCTTTGTAATTACAAAGTACGTAAAAATTTGTGCAGAAGAAGGCACTTCAGCATTTTTGGGTCTATACAGTGTCACAAAGTTAATGCGATTTTTTTTTTCATCAAAGTAAATATCAAAATATTTCTGAAAGGTTCTTCAAAATCCAAATTCTATGCAATTCGAGTTCTTTCTGGATGACTTGATCAAAATGATAATAATTACTCGTCTCTGCACATAAAAACACTAGCCAAACTGGGAGACCTTGTTGAGCAAGTCCGTGTGAGTTTGGGTTGATTTTTTGTGTTGAATGTAAAAAAATTAAGGTGAAGAATGACTGTTGCTAAGAGTTCTCTGAAGTCAAATATGTGCACTGAGTAATAGCAATCGTGTTCTTGCGGTATATGATTGAACAAAAGAAACAAGGTTCAAGTTGTTGGAGCAAACGTTAGATCCAATCTCATATCGGTAAAAAAAATAAAATAGAACTTAAAAAAAAAAAAAAAAAACAGGGAGACAGTGAGAGAGCTGCTCTATAATCTCAATTGAATATGGTTAAGTAAATACATTTAATAAAATATATTGTTAATTTAATTTTATTTAATAATTTATTTATTTTTTATTTTTTAAATTAAATATATCTTTTTTAATTTAACCGTGTAACGTGCTCATTATATTCTTATCTATGACTACTTATGTTTTCCAATCTCAGGATTAACCACATTTTGTGCTACTGTTTGCGAAAGGTGATTATGTGATGTCATCTTATTAGAATTTCATTTGGACTTTTTTTATGAGCTGGCATTTCTGACTCTTTGCTGGAATTTCATTTGTGATGTCATCTGATTTGGTATTATTTTCTGCTTTTCTCTAAAAAAAACATGCAAAACAGAGACCACTTTTCTTCTTTTGTTTAAAAAAATGCAAAAAAATAACGTTTTCAACAGAGAAAAACACGAGAACAGTTGAGGCGTGTCGCCTTCACATGGTCACACGTGCTGATATCCGTAACAGATTGAAGTTTCCGCGCGCGTCTGCATCTGCTTCATGCGAATCATGCCGGTGAGTTTTTTTTTTTTTATATACAATAAAAAAAAATAAAAAAAATATCTTACAATTCTATTAAAAAAGTACATTAATTATATTGAGCTTCGGACGTCTCTACGGCAAATTCTAAGCTTTGCAGACTCCACTCGGCCAGTATGGGCCATTTTGTTACTTTTGTGTATGGGTGTATCTATGCTGTTTATCGTATGATTATAAAGGATACCCAATAGTTAAAATCAAAGTTATTAAACTCGACCTGAGGTGTTTAATCCGTAGGAATGGGCCAATGGTTATTAATTCCCGACAAAAAAACTATATCGATAGGTTATTAATTCAGTCAATGGGCCAATAGTTGATTTAGCCAAATTAATGTTTAAAATAATTTTTAATTTTTTTCTTTTATACGTAGGAATGAACTCTTATTTTTATAATATTTTTCTTTTAAACCCAAATAAAGAAAAAAAATCTTCTTTTGTTAAGATGTTAAAATGAATCAAAATCTTTCGTTTTTTTTAAATTTTTTTTACTTAAAAAAATGACCAAGTTCAGTTCAACAATGGTCACTATGTCAACTGAGTTTCAAAAATTTAGTCAAATTAACCAGGTTTTTTGAGTTAAATGCCTAAACAGATTTTTGACTAACCTGGCCTGGTCTAGTGGCCGCTAGCCAAGTTAACGGTCTGACTAACCCGACTAGACCGAATTTTATAACTATGGTTAAAACTTAGATTTATAGGTCTTAACTTTTCATTTCATGAAAAGAATATCAAATTTATGAAAATGAGAGAGTTACTCATTGTAGAGTTCAAGATCCAATAGACTTCTTAATTAAAAAAAATATATTAATAGTGCTCTCTTTTTGTTCATCTTTTTTTTTTTTTCTCATTGAGCAGACTGCAACACCGGTTTGATTTTAATTTTCATGCAAAACTTGTTATTAAGTGCATTCTATATTAATTTTATCTATTCACTCATTGGAATTCATTTTATTGTAAATAGACATAACAAATTTTTATATGATCTTGTTTTGAAAATATAATAAAATAAACTTACTCAACAATTTTTACATCCTTAAATTGGTTACTACCCAAGCTAGTTATTTGAAGGTTGAATTATTTTCTTTTTCCGTGTGATAAAATTGTCATAGGATTCGTCATTCTGAAAAGATTTTCCTTGTGGTCGAGCTCTAGCTCGAATATTGGAGGTAGTAACTCTCACTATACCAGACGGGAGTTCTAACTCCTGTTTGGCCCACAGTTCGCTTCTGGCCATTAGCCCAATAAGGTAAAAAAAAAGAGATTTTCCATTTTTTCTAAGCCACTTGCCATTAAAGAAAGAGTTTTACTACGTTATTATACTTTAAATAACACTAAAATAATTATATAATTTATCTAATAATATTTAATAATTTATTTATTTTTAATTCAGTTACTTCATAATTTATATCACTTTGAATCATACTTAAACTCTAATTAAGGAATCTCAAAAAATATTTATTGAATCTCAAAAAATATTTATCTTAAACAAAATCAATATCTTGTTAAGATCGACTAATGATATGAACGTGGGGCTTCCTAAACCGTGGACCTGTTAGCTGTTTCAAGGACGGACCTGTTAGTGTTACTGAGCCAATTTCAAGGACGAACTCGATCTCAAATCCACGCCTTTGACTCTGCACGCCTATCGCTAAAGCCGGACGCGCATTGGCCGGACCGGAGACTGGATAATGGGTCCCATCCACGTTACATCCAAAGAACCCGGGATTCAGAGTGAAATTATATACCCAACAATAGGAAGAATATTCAAACTGATAATAATTAAAAGAAAAAATTTGGTAATTTTATTTAATTAAATTTAAAATAATTATAAAATAATATGAGTTGTTAAATAATTAAATTTAAAAAATAATTATTTAAATAAAACTACTAATATTAACTTAATTAAAGATTATCACACAATAATAATTACCACACAAAAGCGAACCTCTGCAAATGCCAAAAAGATGAAGTATGGGCATGTTCACACTTTTTCTTTTGAACTTTTAAAAAATCTGCACAGAAGAAGGCACTTCAGCATTTTTGGGTCTATAAAGCATCACATAGTTAATACGAAATTCTTAATCAAAGTAAAGATCAAAATATATCTGAAAGGTTCTTCAGAATCTAAATATTATGCAATTGGAGTTCTTCCTGGATAACTTGATCAAAATGATAATAATTACTCTTCTCTGCACATAAAATCACTAGTCAAACTGTGAGGCCCCGTTGCTCAAGTCCCCATAAGTTTTGGTTTTTTAGTGCGTTGTCACTGGGTTGATTATTTGTGGTGAAAGTAAAAGAAGAAGGTAAAAGGTAATTTTCGCTAACAATTCTCTGAAATCAAATATGCATCTGAGCAATAGCAATTGTGTTATTTCGGCATATGATTGAACAAAAAAAACACAAGGTTCATGTTGTTGGCGGAAACGTTAGATCCAATCTCATATTGGTAAAAAACAAATACTATTAAAAAAAATAGAAGAAGGGTGAGAGAGTTGCTCTATAATCTCAGAATTAGCCAGATTTTGTGCTTATGTTCCTGAAAGGTGATTTTGTGATGTGGTCTTATTTTTAAAAGACTTAAAATAAGATTTTATTTTTATATTTATGTATTTTTATGATTTTATCTTTCACATTTTATTTCTATTACGTGTCGCTTAATCAGTTGATATATAGGATTTTTAACACGTCAGCATTTCATGTTAGTAATTTTTACTCACGTAATAATTTTTAATTTTTTTGATAAAATTTTAGTTGTGAATTTTTTAACAAATTTTATATTTTTTTTCTTTTGTAATTTTTTTTTCAAAGGCATTTTTTTATTTTACGTTTTTTTTTAATAAAACAAAAATAAAACATCCTCTTTTCCGTTAGTACCACCACCACCAACATCGGCACGTCCCTCCCCAGCAACCTTCGGCGGTCCTCCATCATCGTCCAATCCTTCACTTCAAATATACTGATAACTGGTGGAAGAGGAGAATTAAGGAGAGCGGTAAACCAGGAGAGAAGTCATGGTTTCGAGATCGATGTTGCAGAGCGAGGGGGCGTGGAGGAGTAAAGTATGAGACCGAACTGACCAAAAACAAGCAGAGGATGAGATCGAAAATCAAGATCTGTTCTAGTAGGGTTCTATTTGAAACTATATCTCTCTCTCAAAGAAAAAAAAAAAAGGCTTTTATTTGAGTGTAAAAAAATAAAAACAATAAAAGAAAAAACCGGATGCAGCCCATCCCCTTATTGCTGTTGTTGCAGAGGTGGCGGTGATATGGCAGTGATGGTTGTCGTTGTTGCTGTTGTAGGTGATATGGCGGTGATGGTGGTTTGGTGGAGGTGGTGTGCTTGTCTCCGATGGATTGTTTTCTTTTTCTTTTTTCTTTCTTTTTTATTTAATAAAATCAGGAATTTTTAGGAAAAGAAAATACACAATTTTTTTTTTTTAAATTGCCATTGATGATTTTAGGTAAAAGAATTACAAAAGAAAAAATATATAAAATTTGTTAAAAAATCACATTAAAATTAAAAAAAAAAAAAGAAAATTGTCTCCTCAGTTAACGTTGTTGATGTGATAATGCTGACCTGTTAAGATGTCAGATGGCTGAGATAATATTTGATTAACGGTAATAAATATAAATAATGACCGAAAAAAATAGAGAATTTAATTTAATAAAAAAATAAAATTACATAAATATATAAATATGAAAAATAAAATTTTATTTTAATTTTTTTTTAAAATATTGTTCGGACTCTTTTTTATGAGCTGGCATTTCTGACTTTCTGTATTATTTTGTTCTTTTCCCTATAAAAGAATGCAAAACAGAGACCACTTTTTTTTCATTAAAAAAAATGCACAAAAAGAAAATTCAACACAGAAAAACACCAGAGAAGTTGAGGCGTCTCTCAGTCACATGGTCACGCGTGTTGATATCCGTATCAGATTGAAGTTTCCGCGCGCGTCTGCATCTGCTTCATGCGAATCACGCCGGTGAGTTTTTATATTTTTTTTTTATTTTATAAAAAATAAAAAAATATCTTACAATTCTATTAAAAAAAATTACTTTAGTAATATTGCACAGTAAACGTCTTTACAGCAAATTCATAGCTTTGCGAACTCCACTCGGCCAGCATGGGCCACCAGTCAAGTGAGTTGTTTTGTTACTCATGTGTATGGGCGTATATATGCTGTACATTGTATGATTATAAGGAATACCCAATAGTTCAAACTTAGATTTATAGGTTTTAACTTTTAATTTTATTTATTTATAAAAAATATGAAATTTATAAAAATGAGAGAGTCACTCATTATATAATTCAGGATCTAATAGACTTCTTAATTAAAAAAAATAACTATACTCTTTTTTTTTGTCATCATTCTTTTTTTTTTTCTCATTAAGTAGACTGAAACATCAATTTGATTTTAATTTTCATGCAAAACTTGTTATTCAGTGCATTCTATATTAATTTTATCTATTTACTCATTGGGTAATTCATTTTATTGTAAATAGACATGACTAATTCTCATATGATTTTTTTTTGAAAATAAAATAAAATAAATAAACTTACTCTCCAATTTTTCACCCTGAAATTGGTTACTACCCAAGCTACTTATTTGAACATTGAATTATTTTCTTTTCCCGAGTGATAAAATTGTCATAAGACTCATCATTTTTAAAAGATTTGCTTTCTTTTTTTTTTCCTAAATCATTTGTCATAGTTTCACTACATTACTATATTTTAAATAATACTAAAATAATCGTATAACATATTTAATGCAATTGAAGCATTTTTTTAATTTAACTATCTAACAGTTATATTATTTTATATTACACATAAATTTTAATTAAAAAATTTTAAAAAATATTTATCTGAAACAAAATCAATTTCTTATTACGACCGACCAATGACATGAACATGCGCCCTGGACCTGTTGCCTGTTTCAAGGACGGACCTGTTAGTGTTAGTGAGCCAATGACATTTCGAGGACGGACTCAAAATCTCAAAATCCGCGCCTTTGACTCTGCACGCCTATGGCTATAGCCGGACGCGCATGCGCCAGACCGGAGCCTCGTAATGGGTCCCAGCAACGTTTACTTCCAAAGAACCCGCGATTCAGAGTGAAATTATACACCCAACAACAGGAAGAGCATTCTATTCAAACTGATAATAATTAAAGATAGTTATAAACTAATTATATTATGACATAAATATTTATATAATTAATTAAAAAAATAAAAAATAAATAAATTATTATTGAAATTATTATAATGAAATTATTTAATATTATTTTTATTAAAAATTCTCATAATAATAATTACTACACATAATTAACTTGTAAAAACTCTACTCTCTTTAAATTTTCCTTCTCACATCTTTTGGCTGGCGGTGGAGGCTTTCCGACTAGCATTGCCGACCACCCATTCCTCTTCCAACCCTTTCTCTGTTTCTTATCCTCTCCTCTTCTCCTTCCTATCTCTCTTTCTTTTCCATTCTATCTCTTTGTCCTCCTTCATTGACACACCTTTCTCCTCAGTCCTCACTGTGGCCTTCTCTTTTTCTTTGGATCTAGCTTCATAGAGCCCACCCATGGCCTCCCCAACACCAAATCCAGACTCCTCTCTGGCCAAGCTACCTTTTTGCTGTTTAAATTGCCGTCTCCACTGCTCTTTTCGGTGTTGGCGCCACCATATCTTTCACCGAAGGCACCGCTTTACCAATTTCTGGCGGTGCTCTTCAAAATTGTCTTTGTTGCCGTCGCCGCTGTACTGGCCGCCTTTATGGCCATCAGAGTCAATTTTGCAGCTGCTGAAATGGGCGCAATAAGTGCTGCTTGCACTGCTACACCTTGCACTGACATTGCCGCCTCTGCCATCATCTTCGTCCGATGAGCACTACCGTCGCTGCCGTCATCACCTCTAAGCAAGATCTTTTTTGTCTCTTTTGGAGCTTGTTAGGAAGTATTTTGCTATTTGTGATTCACATGAGTGTTTTGTTGTTATTTTTCTGTAGGCAGTAGCTTGGACTTTTGGGAAATCGGTGCCGAAAACATTATCCGTCGAAGTGTCGTGTGTGCTGCAGTGGCAGGTTTATTCAACCGAATTAGATTTAATTAATTATTCATAATTAAATAAATTTAATTATTAGTTGATTTATATAGATTATGTTGTAACAAATGGTGTGACTAGTTTGTAAATGGTCAATTTAACCTTAGAAATGTAGGCCTTCGAGTCATGTTCTTTCTCTCGACTGTATGTAGATATTTTCGATACTTTTATGTAGATTTTATATATGATTTTAAAAAATACTAATAAAACCATCTTTTTGTGTTAAAAAAATAATTACCGCACAAAAGTGAACCTCAACAAATGCTAAATAGACCAAGTATAGCCATGTTCGTACATTGAGGTAATCACTTAATTCAAAAATTAAGATTATGCTCTACACTGAGGATTAAAAGTGTATCACACAATAAATTTTAACATTTGCTTTCATGTAAAAGTTTATTGAATTGAAAATATAATTAAAAAATAAACTCAATTTATTTGTAAAATTTATGTTAAATATAAAAAAATCTAGATTTCAACACGTAACCTTCTCGTTATAAAATTTTGATACTTGTCCTACAAAAATACTTTAAGATGGGAGTTGAAAAAATAACAACTACGGTAGTAATTTGTCGGGTAAATTGATGAGCCTGTCTTTACATTCATTCAAATTCAAATTTTTGACGTGGTTGCTTTTCTTACAAATTGAATTAATTTGTATATTATAATATTTAATTCAAAACTTGTTCCTACCAAGATCGGGCGCAAGAAGGCCCATTCAAGGCTCATTCGACTCATTAGTATTTGAGTGACAGCTTTTTATTATGGAAAAAATTGAATGAAGACATAACAGATGATTTCTATCTTCGGTTTACATATACGATGATTCACGTACCAGTGATGCATACTTTTTTTTTCGTTAAAAAAAAAAGTGAGTTTGAAATGGATTATATACATTAAACTAAAATTAAGACATTTACATAGCAGTAGGTTTCAACAGTACCATATACAGGAGAAACAAAAAAAAATAGAAAAGAAAATGCAAAAGAAAGTTCGGAAAAAAAAAAAAAAACAGCGCACATCATAATAATAATTCATACAAAGACCCAGATCTATATATGCTATTAATCGCCAGAATCATCGCCGCCACCAAAGATGGAAGCTCGATTATAGAGCAAAAACAAGATCAGAACAAGAAACAAGACCATCCCAAATGGGGACCCGCTGACTCGGTGAATGGTGTCGGGCTCACCGGTAGAGAAGATGGCGGAGACGAAGGAGCCGCCGCGATCGGAGGACAAGAACTGGATGGTCAGGAGAAGAATAATAGGCAAGAGGAGGAGACCCAGTGGGCTTAAAAGCTCGGAGATAGCCTCAGTTATGGCTTCCTGGTCGCCGAGAAGGGACGGAGCTAGCAACACTAAAAACACAACGACGGCCAGCAGGATTCCATGTGGAGGACCTCGCTGCTGCTGCTGCTGCTGCTGTCTCTCTTCCAACATTTTTATGTCTGATTTTTTTTTTTTTGTTTTCTTTTCGCTGTGGGTCTTGTGGCTGTATTTTTGTTCTTTTTTCCTTCTCGTTGATGAGTTTCTTATAAAGTATAAACTGTTGGTGTTTTGTTGACTTGTGTGGCTGTGGGTTGAGGGCTTACGGTGTGAAATGAGGAAAAGGAAAGTCTGATGATCGTTCTTAAAATAGGTGCTGGTGTTTGGAGGGACGCGTTTGTCTAGGGTGTGAATTACTTTTTACTCTTTGGAGAACACGAAAGGGAAAAGTAGAGTCAATTTTTGGCTCTTGTAAATGCCTAAATGGGCTCTTCATCCTTGTGAGCTTTTTTTTTTTTTTTTTAAAAGAAAGATAAAAAAGGTATATTATAATATTATATAGAGGTCCGGCTGATGTCCTGACTACGCAAAGGGGACATTACATGGTCATATATTTGATTTAGATAATATTTATTTATATTATTTATTATTATTTAATTATACGCTTATTTTACTATGTACTTTTTTCCTTATTCAAAAGGAAAAGTCATCCATTATTCATTCTTACGTAAAGAGGACTTAGCATGTGAATATTCGTAGGATCAAACGAGGGTTTTCTATGGGCAACCAGTTAATTGTCAAATCTGGAATTTCACATCTACACTCCAACCAAATCATTTAGCTCATTTTGGGTGGAGATACTTAGCATATTTTAACTTAAAAAGGGTAATAAAACAAGTATCCAAACTACGTTCAACTGCTTAGAAATACGTTAACAAATTATCCAGTCTCCCATCTCTAATGGTATAAGCTGTCTTATTAAGTTTAGAGTTAAATTACATTTTGATTACCAATTAGATCAGATTATATGTATATCTTAGGAATCAATAAAACCATAGTCAAGACAACTGATTTTGAGTATAACACAATTAGAAAGAGTGACCTAGATTGATAGTGCGTCTCTTTTATTTTAAGAATCAAAGTATTTGATTTTGAAATAAATCATAATAAATTAGCTAGAAGTATGTGTGTACAATGATTGCTTTTTATATAAGATCTGTCCATCGATCGCACATAATTTGTATGAAAAAGCTTTGCATAGGAAGAAAAAAGGAAAAAAAAAAAGAAAATTGAGGTTCATTGTCAAGCATAATACACCACATGGCAAACACTGGATTTGAATGCGCAATTAACGATTTGGTATTATAATGACTAATTTAAAAGATTTAATTTATGCTAATATAAGACTGGTGCTGCTGGAGCTAACCAGATGGAACTAGGGCCTAATGGAAGATTGTTGGAAAGTCGGAGACTTATTTTCCACCAACTCAACCTGAAAGTAACCAAAAAACCTTTTCTTAGTAAAGACGGTATGATCTATAGATAAGTTGATATTTGAATCGTTAATTTTATGATAATTCTGAATCATTGGGTTTTTTTTTTTTTGACGGATCTAATTTGAATTGAACTTTTTGTAGTTATTAACGTGGATCTAAAGAATTAAGACTCAAATTTAAACATATCTTCAACGGAGTGAGGAGACTAATAAAATGATATGAGTGCCAATCTACAATTTGAATGCAATATGTTTGACGAGGATTATACATTTTACCTTGCTCTCTCAACGCCTCTTTTTGTTCAGAGAACCCAAACCCCCTCTTTATGACATATATAAGTTCAATAATTTCAGAGGTAAAAGGTTTTGGACATTTATTAAACGATCACTTGATGTGTTTCAGAATCAGTTCTTTTAGTGGATCAAAAGAAGAACCAGTTTTTTTACAACCAACAAGATAAACTCAATTAGTTACTGAAAGTTTCTTTTAGAGGGTGATGGGCGGTTCAATCCCCATCACTCTCAAATTCCTCCTTCGGGAGGTCTTTTTTTTTTTAAAAAATTAGAGTGTTTTACACTTTACGCAGTATCTATAAACATATTTTCTTTATAATTTTTAATAACTAATTAGCGAATCATTAATTATTTTGAATGTTAAAAAAAAGAAAAAGTTCTTTCAGGTTTTGGACATTTATAAGTCCTTGGTCCCAAGGACATTTATTAGTCTTAGTATGATTATTTGTTAATCTACGACAGTGGCCTTGGACGGTTATCTGACCAGTGATTTTAAATAGGGGGTGCCGATGCTGCCAGACCATGTAATCACTTGCCACGATAGGCCCATTAATTAACACATAGTTGGCTTACTTTGATTCCTCTTACCACCATGTAGATTGCCGAAATGATTAACGAACTTTGTTTCTTTGTAAGAAATCACGGGTTTATACACAATTAGGTGGTGAAGTTAGGTTGTTCAAAAAAAGTGGTGAAGTTAGACATACAAATGGTGCAATATTAGGTTGTGAGTTTGTATTTCATAATTTGGCATTTTTTTAATACACTGTCATAAATCTTTTTATGAGACTGTAAAATGTTATATTTACTTTCTCATTTTTAATTAAAAAAAAAAACTTTGATTCATCTTGATGATTTTGTCTGGAAATCCCAGTAAAGGAAAAAAAGAAAAGGCAAAATAAATGACAAAGATGGCCTATCATTGTTTTCTTCTTGTTATTTTTTTTTAAAAAAAAAAAACTTAAAGCAGAGCTCGGTTTTGTTCCCTTTGAGAAGATTATCGGGTGGGAGAGGTGAGACCTTGAGATTTTCTTTTCAAACAATCAGAGGCCAAAAATTAGCAATTTCAATAGCATCATATGTTTACTAATTTTTTTTTTTTGGGGGGCCATAAACCAATTAGTGCTCTAACATCATATGCGAACGCTAAGAACATTACCGAAAGGAGCAGTTAATCATCAGTCATGATTAGTACCAAATATTGGATTAAAATCACAACTTGCTAAATACCGATCCAAAGCCCGTCTCACTGTGAATGGGAAATTATTGGACACGACTGACTGAACAAATAACATATAACATGTAGAGAAGGAATGAATTTCAGAAAATTTTATTAACTTGGAAATCAAGGAAAGAGTGCTAGGAACTTGTTGATACTATTACTTCTTGATAACGTTTTTCTTTGATGTCTCGAAAATAACAGTTTATTGACAAATTTACTATGATCAATCATTCAGCATAATCACACATCGCAAAGGAGCACCTACCTTGTCCAGGACACTCCTCAAAACAAGAACCACAGTGCAAGGGGTCATTTTGAACATCCACACACTTGCCATCACAACAAACAAATCCAAAACCACATGTCCGCCCACATGCTCCACAATTGTTGGAGTCCCTCAAGGTATCTTTACAAAACTGCTGGAAACAACACGTGGTCCCACCCCATGGATTTTTCTCGCGATCCAAACACACGTTAGGATCATTGGCACAAGACAAGACCCTCAGCCTCCCCCGAAAGGCCGACCGGAAAAAGTTCAGGTGCGTTGGAACCTCAGTATCAGGTGAATGCTGCCGGTACCGACGGCCATCAGCAGCAACAACCCCATGTGAAATTGTAATCAACAAAAGCAGGAAAAAAGGCCACAAGTACTTAGAAGTTGAATAATGGAAATGGGAAGAAAACATGGACATTTGCTTGGAAAACTCGACATGGGTTATATGTTAACCGATTCAAGATCGAGAAAAAGACCCTTTTCTGATGAGATAAGAAGGCATCAAACCAATTACCAAACATGGTGTTTTTTTTTAATTAGAGATTAGCTTGAGCAAGTGGGCTTTGTCAAATTGGTGACATATACGTACTCCCATTTCTGTAGAGGTTCAACCTAACATGTTACAAAACTATTGCTGAGCTGAGCAGACGTGAAGGACGTAGGTCACATCTCACATATTATAGAAGTATTGAGAAGACACCACTACTCCTTCAGTAGTTCAATTGACTAAAAAAAAATCGGAATGATGAGAAATGATGGGATTGAGTCTTGTAAAGACCATGCGCTGCGGTTAAATTTACAATTGTCAACTAACGAGGGGAATGTCATAATTATTGAGTCATATTATACTTTTATTTTACATATTTTTATAATATTTTTTTATAAAATTATAAAAAATAATTATTTAATAATTTTATATCTTTTGTAAATTTGGAGTTGTAATATTCTTTAATAAGGGCAATCTTACTTTTCAAATGGAAAAAAATAGAAAAAAAAAAAGT